>CM038797.1:95209409-95583023 GCA_021764765.1 Vicia sativa | reverse complement strand
TATTTTTTGCATGCATATTTAATTTAATTGATAATTTATCATTTAAATCACTTTTAATTGATTTTAATTATTAAATTAACTCCAAAAAATCCCAAAAATTATTTTAGCATGTTAATGTTATTTAGCATGAAATATTTTTCATTAAAAATTATTATTTTTGCTAATATTTTCTTATTCGATTTCTTCTATTTTCCGACATCTTTTCACTGTGTTACTCCGCCTCTGACTTTACTTCTTTTATCGTTTTCTTTTCCAATTATGTAATTGCTTATGGGATGTAATAGCTAATTAGGATTTTATTTTCCGCATTTTAAATTATGTATCGCCCCAAAGCCATGTAATAGCGTAGGATTTATCTTTCCGCACTTTATATTCCCCGCATTTTAATTTCCGCACCCTATAAATTGCAAGTAATTAGGCGGTATGGCAAGATAAAATTGAACATAGCTCACTCTAATTTTCAAGATAACATGAATCTGAAATCAACACTCTTTTCACACATGCACCCTTAGGGTAATTCTCTCGTTGCCTTTACGAATTAATTGGTCATGTCCTCTAACGTAGAGGTATTCTAGCACCATTGCCTTCAAAAAACAAATCATAGTCCCTTCGATACAAATATCATAGACCCACGATGTCGCCACGAATACATGATCTTGACCCTCGATTGTCGCCTACGAAAATGATGATAGTCCCTTCGAATGTGCTAGGATACTTCCCAAGTTGCTTTCTATGACCATACGATGTCCCTTCGAATGTCCCGCTTACATCCAACAAATAGAGTTACCTACCAACTAATGGTATGGATAGCTTATTCTAAAGGAACGAAATAACACGTAAAACGACCAATTCGAGTAGGTAATAAGACTTTTAGTTGCTTGCTCTATCAAAATACTTTTCACACCTCACACTTTTGTCAAAGTTCAAACTCTTTTCAAAACAAACATTCCAAACACTTTGTATACATTCCTACATGAATCATTACAAAGTCAAAGCGAAATGCCTTTTCAAAAAACATTTTGTCAAACACAGTAAAGCACAATTTTAAAGTGATCTAAGAGCAACTAAGAGCCGTGAGATAAATACGGATGGAAAGGGTGCTAATACCTTCCTTTTCATAACCTTCTCCCTTACTCGAATCTAACGAAGGTCTTTTTCTATACTTTTACCTTCCCCATTGGATAAAAGAAAAGTCGGTGGCGACTCTTGCTATCCGCATTTGCGATACAAAACCTAAAAAGTCACCACCGTGACATGTAACTGGCGACCGGGAGACACCCTAAAGAGAGAATGCCTTAAGGATTTCTAGGTCATTTTTATTGCTTTTTGTTTGATTTTTATGCTTTATCTTTAAGGGTTGCTTGGGTATTATATTTGTGGGGGATCCTACACCCGGATCCGGGTTTTCCTTTTAGGTAAGTAGCAATAAATCGTCAGCGACTGCTAGACGTATATCGAAACGGTCAACATGATGGCTACGTTAGTGTGACACTTGGATGTCCTGATACTCTTCATTTCCAAGTTGAGGATAGTATTTGGCTTCGTGGTGTCATCAAGCACTAACTAAACTTTTAGAACCTTAATTGACCCATCTTGGCTATTAGAAGGTAGGAGATGGTCGGCTTGGTGCATTTAAGGTTGGTCGATACCGATGCTACGCCATTAAGATCGACTTTGGGATATTTTCGGCCGACCACTTGGCAATGTATTGAAATAAATGCCCACGAGAAAGATCAATGATGTGAGATTCCTAGAACCCTACATTATTATAGGACGATAAACCTACTCAAACTTTTGGTGGGTAATCACCTATACCTCTTGCAAGCCTTAAACCTAGGCTCATTGTGTGAATTGTTTATGTGTGCTAAACATGACATCATGACATCATTTGCATTGCATATCATTTCTAACTATTTCAAGGACCTAGGATTTATCTTTGCTCTATTTGTAGGGATTATGGCTTCTAGAAAGACTATCCGAATCAACTTCATGGTATACCTTCTCACCAAAGAATTGGTTTCGTAAATTCCGATCATGCTCGCTCATCAAAAGACATGGTTATCTACTTGACTTGGTTATCTCCGGTTTTGAAGAAGATATGATGCATGTCCTATTCCAGTTCTTTGATCCAAAACACCACTACTTTACATTCCCAGATTATCAGTTAGTTCCTACCTTGGAAGAGTTCTCTAAGCTACTGGGTATCTATTCTTGACCAAATGCCATTCACCGGTTTGGAAAAGGTCCCTAAGTACGAAAACATCGCATCAGCCTTACATCTAAAGCGCTCAGACATTGAAGCCAATTGGGAAACAAGAAGCAGAGTTAAGGGTTTACTTACTAAGTTCCTAATTAAGAAAGCCCGAGAATTCCTCAAAGTTATGAGTTTCCATGCATTTGAAGACATTGTCGCCTTGCTAATCTATGGTTTGGTTCTATTCCCTAACTCGGATCAATTCATAGATGTCAACACCATCAAGTTATTCCTTACCGCAATCCTGTTCCTACTTTACTTGGAGACATCCTACATTCTCTCCACACTGTATTTATCAAAGACAAGGGACTCTCATGTGTTGCATACCGTTACTTTCCAGGTGGTTTATTTCGCACCTTCCTCCATCAGTTTTGAAGAATGAACAAAGTTTGAGATGGTCTCAAAGGTTAATGTCACTCTCTTATTCAGATATCCGTTGGAATCTTTTCTCTCAAAAGGATTTCACCTTCATTGAGCGTTGTGGAGAATTCCCTAATGTACCACTACTGGGTATAAGGGGAGGTATTACTTACAACCCTTCTCTAGCTCTACATCAATTTGGTTTTGCTCGAAGAGATGGCCCAAATGATATGCTTCTCCAAGATATTGTGTTCGACTACAACCACGATCTCCGCACTCGACGAAGGTTCATACACGCTTGGGGCATGGTAAAGAAAACTGATACCAAGGCTTTGGGGCACCAAAGCTCCATTCCTTGGGAACCTTACCTCAAATGGGTACGAGCTCGAGCTCAAAGCCTCATGATGCCATTCACGCCTGTTTTACCAGTAATTATGGAACCAGTTGCTATAGGTGACGTACCCTATACTATTCTCCATCCTGACATGCCTACTGATTTTGAAGACTTGAAGAGATCCTGGATTTAGCTTAAAGAAGAGAGGGATACCTTTGAAGCTCAGTGCTATGCAAGTGAGAAGAAAGTGCTAGAGTTGACAAAGCTACTTCATGAGGAGCGAAGCATCAACTACCTCGGCACCAAGAGGAAGCGCCCATGGAGACTTAGAGCTCTAGGATTTATATGTTTTCCTTTTATTGTTTTGAACTATCGTTTGTACTTAAAAAGAAAAATAATAAAAAGAGGAACTAATAAATGTTTGTTCGTGTTTGTTTAACAAATTTAAATCTCTAAGGTCCTTGAAAACATTGCATTGCATTCGCATAAACATTGCATATCATAGCATAACATTGCATCACAGTGTACATTGAAGATTGGTTTTCTCATTTTCTCGCTATTTATTTTAGCGTAATGGCTCTTGAACAATCAAAGATCTCCAAGCTCGAATGCCTCGGGCCAAAGAAATGTTCACCAGTTTGGTCTAAGGCCAAGAAGACTTGAAGAAGCTCATCAACAGAAAGAAGAAGGTTGTTGGTCTTCTCAACATGGGCAGACGCTACAAAGGTGGTCCTAAAAGGGTTAGCCGGATAGAGCTCTCAGAAGGAAGTGTCAAGACTGAGGGGAGTGTCAAGGGTAATGAAGATGACCAGCGTGAGCCTGAGAAGGAGGGAGAGGATCGCTCTGACTATAGCCAGTACTCTGATGAAGATCATAAGTACAAGCAACTTGAAGACCGTCTGAATGCTATGGAAAACCTGAAGATGTCCGGGCTGAATTTTGATGATCTGAGTCTTGTCCCCGTGTGGTGATTCCTCCTGTTCAAAGTTCCAACTTTGCCAAGTATGATGGCATGTCTTGTCCGTCGCATTTGAAGTCCTATGTTCGAAAATCAACCCCACATCGATGAAAGTCAGGATGCACTATTTTCAAGAGAGTTTGTCCGGAACTCAATTGGAATGGTATTATTAGCTAGAGAATGACCGTATCCGTACTTGGAGTAACTTAGTAGATGCTTTCTACAAGCAATATGAGTACAATGCTGAATTGACACCCACTCGCATGCAACTACGTAACATATCTATGGGTCGTGATGAGAAGTTTAAGGAGTATGCTCGTAAATGAAGAGATTACAGCAGAGTTCACCACCCTTGTCCAATAGGAGTTGGTTGATATGTTTATGGAACGCCGACCGCCCGCTCTTCAATCATCCGATTGGAAACTCTTCACCGGATTCACCGAAATGATATTGACAAAGAGCGTATGAAGCTGGTATCAAGAGCGGAAGATTCAGGTAGAGTCATCTTCGAATGTCGCTAAGAGATCTTTTGGTGGTAAGAAAGAAGCTAATGCTGTATGGTCGAAAAGCCGAGCCAAGACCGACCGACTCAATCTGTGGGGCTAGATCTCCAATCTCGCATCAAGATAACCTCAAGAGACAACGCCAGCGTAACGCGCCACGAAGACAGTTTACTTAAGATCAACATGCCATTGTCGCAAGCCTTGCAACACATGTTGAAAGCAGTGATAACCTTGAGGATCCTCCTCAAAATATCAACACTTCCTCTCCGAGATACAATCCTAATGCTAAGTGTGCTTACCATTCCAATAGCCTCGACATTACAATCGATGATTGTGGGCTCAAGAACAAGATTCAAGATATGATCGAAGCTAAGAAGATTGAATTTGATCCTCCTGTTGAGACTCCGAATGTGATCAACGCGCCTATGCCTAACCATGACAAGAGTTCCAATGCTGTTGGTGAAGATACTTACATTTTCAACATAGATGACTTGACCATTCCTCTGATGACTGTTAAGAAGAATTTGCTGCAAGCCGGTGTCAATCCAGGATGCCCAGAGAATTGTCGTTGGTGCCCATCTGCACCTAATGGTTGTGCTTGGTTGAGAAGACGTGTTCAGTGCATGATGGATAACCGTGAGATACTATTTCTAAAACCCCCTGTGCAGAAGCTGTGTGAAGATATGTCTAAGTTGAAGATCGAGGAGGTGAACGAAACTGCACCATCTGTGTGGGATACCTTTGGGCAGCCAAGTGGAAAGTATGATTACATGGTGAAGTACACTGTTCCTGAAAGCTACAAGATTCCTATTGAAGATGTTAAGGTGACCGGATGGGTGACGATTTCCTAAGACTATGTTGATGTTAACACTATAAGAATTTCCTCCGCTAATCCCGTGCTCTGTGAGTGGCTCTCATTATTACTCTCCCCACCAGTCCCATATTCCTCTAACAAGGCTATCCTTGAACTATGGAGCTGATGTTTACTATCATGGCGTCAAGCAAGACCCTCTGACCATTGAAGATCTTACCGTTGAAGCTACCATTCCTGACATAGACAACATCACCGGATCAAGTAAGGTGACCAGAACTGGAAGGGTATTCTCTCCAGATATCTCTCCTCCAAAGGACATCGCGACTCCAGCTGCCCAGCTTATTCAACCCATTCCCCAAGCTAGAGAGAAAGAACCAGTGACTCATCCTGCTCGGCCAGAAGTACCAAAGGAAGTTACCGAAGACACCTCTAAGCAAGAAATGGAGGAAATTCTGAAGATAATCAAAAAGAGTGACTACCATATTGTGGAACAAGGACAGACCGTCCAAGATCTCCATGCTTGCTCGCTTCTTGTGCTCCGAGGCTCATGCTAACGCCTTGGTGAAGTTTTCAAGAATGCTCACGCATCGCAAGACACTACTACTAACCAACTTGAAGTTTGTATTGCTAGCCCGGCCGCTAACAACGGCCTAGGCTTCTCTCGATGTCGATTTGATCGCCGAAGGAAATAACAAAGCCTTGCACATCTCGTTGAATGCAAGGGTACTACCTTATCTCATGTTTTGGTGGATACCGCTTTGCTCGGATATCCTTCCAAGAATGCTTTTGATCGACTTGACATCAAGGGTTGGTTCGAGACCCAATGATATAATCGTGAGAGCTTTTGATGGTTCTAAGCGAACAGACGGAGAGCCTCATTCTCGCCGCTTAAAGTCGGTTCCTGCACTTTGACTCCACTCTTTGTTATGGACATCCGTCCAACTTATTCTTGCTTACTTGGACGCCTGGATACACGGGCGGCATACCTCTACCTACCATCGGTTGAAATACCGTGAAGGGAAGGTTGTTACGTGGTGAAGAAGAATATATAGTCACTATCCGCAATCGCCCGATACCCGAGATGGAAGGTGAATTCTTTGAGACTCCTTGTCAAGCTTTTGCAACAATCCCCGAGTCATGCCTCAGACTCTCCCGTCACTCCCGAGGTTACAAGTTCCGCCTAGGATGGCCTCACTGAAAGATGCTCAAGTCGCAATGAAGAGGAGTACTATTTGGGGTCAGCCCGATCTTCCTCTCAAATTTGACAAGACTGGTTTAGGGTTCACCATCAAAGTTCATAAGATGATACAACGCGTCGGCCAACTTCCTTTCCGTGACGCCGAGTGGAATCCATGCTATAGAAGACGACGACCACGACTTCGACATCGCCTAGTGGATCTTCCCAACTCCCGACAACGGACTCAAGAATTGGAAGATCAAGACGCCATACCAATCTCCTTTAGACAGAGTAATTGCTCTTGTTTTGTTTTGCTTTTCGTATTTTCTATGTTTTGAACAATAAACTCTAAAGCCTAGTGCCTTGCCCGGCATCATGGCTCGCTTTGTGAGGGTTATTATCTCATTTGCATATTTTCATTCAATAAAATCATTGGACTTTTGCATTCAATTGTTTGTTTTATTTTACTTTATCACCCCTTCAAAAGCTATGTGTTTCTTACACACACCCACGTGATACACTGCAGAATCACTCCGAATCTCGTTGATAACAGCTATGCTATTGCTAAATATGACTTCTATAATCCGATCTACCAAGCCGAAGACGAAAGTGAGGAAGATTGTGAATGCCAGAGAACTTGTTAGATCGCACAAAGAAGAAGATCGAGTTATACAGCCAAACGAAGAGCAAGTTAAGGTTGTGAATTTGGGTACTGATGAAGACAGAAAAGAGATCAAGATAGGAGCGGGTCTTGAGAACAGTGTTAAAGAAAGGTTGATTCAGATGCTACGAGACTATATTGAGGTTTTTGCTTGGTCATACGAAGACATGCCGGGTTTGGACATTGATATTGTGGTACCCCGATTGCCGACAAAAGAAGGTTTTCATCCTGTGAAGCGTATGTCTGTCAGAGGCCCCGAGATGTCATAGAAAATCAAAGCCGAAGTTATGAAGCAGTTCAACGCCAGTTTCTTAGCTGTTACTTCCTATCCACAGTGGGTGGCAAACGTGGTACCTGTACCCAATAAGGATGGCAAAGTTCGAATGTGTGTGGATTACAGAGATCTAAACAAAGCAAGTCCGAAAGATGATTTTCCACTTCCTCATATTGATGTTCTCGTTGACAACACCGCCAAAGATAAGGTTTTCCTTCATGGATGGTTTCTCCTACATAATCGATCAAAATGGCCTCAAGACATGGAGAAGACTACTTTTGTTACACAGGGGCACTTTCGCCAGGTTATGCCGCTCGACTAAAGAACGCAGCGCCACTTATCGTGCTATAGTGACATTATTTCATGACATAATTCATCACGAGATAGAGGTCTACGCCGATGATATGATAGCTCGATCATAGATCAAGAAGAACATCTTGATCATTTGCGTAAACTGCTTGATAGGGTGAAGAAGTACGCATAAGACTTAATCCTAACAAGTGCACCTTTGGAGTCGATCCGTAAACTCCTAGGGTTTGTTGCCGTGGTAAAGGTATTGAAGTTGACCCACCAAGGTTAAAGCTATTCAAGAAATGCCACCCCCGCACCGAGAAGGAAGTCGAGGTTTCGGGCCGATTGAATTACATTGCCGATTCATTGCACATCTAATCGCTACTTGTGAGCCAATCTTCAAGTTACTAAAGAAAGATCAAGTAGTGGAATGGAACGACGATTCCGATCGCTTTGACAAAATCAAGGAGTACCCATGAATCCTCCTATCCCGATGCCGCCACCAAGGAAGACCTCTTATCATGTACTTGATGTTAGAGAACTCAATGGGTGTGTGTGGGGCAACATGACGAGTCTGGTCAAAAGAGCATGCAATATACTACCTTAGCAAAAGTTTACCGACTATGAAACAAGATACTCACACTTGAGAAAACTTGCAACGCTTTGGCTGGGTCAACGACTAAGACAAGATATGTTGACTCACACTACCTTGTTGATTTCCAAGATGGATCCGATAAAATACATATTTGAGAAACCATCTCCGAAGAATAGCAAGATGGCAAATGATCTTAACCGAATATGACATCCAAGACACTTCTCAAAAGCGATCAAAGGAAGTGTAGTACCGATCATTTGGCTCATCAACGTAGATGACTATCGCCTATGCGCTCAATTTCCATCGAAGATGTTTTACTAGTTACAGACGAAGAACCAGTGCCCGACGAAGGACCCCAACAAGGATCCCGATGGACCATGGTCTTTGATGGAGCCTCAAACTCACTTGGCAATGGCATTGGCGCCATCATTACATCACCGATAGGCGGACATACGCCTTTCACCGCCAGATTATGTTTCAGCTAACAACAACATGGCCGAATACGGCGCATCATGGGTATTAAAGTCGCTATTGACTTAAGAATCAAATTCTTGCAAGTGTATGGAGACTCAGCTTTGGTAATCAGTCAGATTAAGGGCGGGATACGAAGCACCTGAATCTCATTCCGTATCGAGAGCATGTTCTGAGCTTGATCCCCTACTTCGAAGAGATTACTTTTGACCATATTCCACGAGAAGAGAATCAGTTGGCAGACGCATTAGCTACTATGTCGTCTATGTTCAAAGTTAGATGGGACAACGAGGCTCCCCAGATCATCATTGAGAGGTTTGACGAACCAGCGTATTGTTATGAGCTTGATACAGAAGAGAAACCTTGGTACTATGAAGTGAAGAGGTATCTTGAAACTCAGGAATATCCCGTAGGGGCATCTGTCAACGATAAGAATTTTTTGAGAAGGTTTGCATCCAAATTCTTCCTCAGCAACGGCATCTTGTACAAGCGCAATCACGATTTGTGCTTATCTACCGTAGACCGGAAACGGAACGTATCATGGAAGAGTTACACAGGCACCATGGTACCCACTCCCAAGGCATACGATGGCTAAGAAGATTTTGAGAACAGGTTACTATTAGTCCACCATGGAAGCTGATTGTCACCGTTACGCTCGATCTTGTCACAAATGCCAGATTTATGCAGACAAAGTGCACATACCTCCAATACCTCTGAATGTTCTAACAGCCTTTGCTTTTGCAATGTGGGGCATTGACATGATCGGAGAAATTAAGCCCACATCTTCCAACGGACATCGTTTCATCCTCGTGGCAATTGACTATTTCACCAAGTGGGTAGAGGCAGCCTCGTTTGCATCTGTTACCAAGAATGTCGTGGCTCGATTCATCAAGTATAATCTTATCTGTCGGTATGGCACTCCCGAAAGGATTATCACAGATAACGGCTCTAATCTCAACAATAAGATGATCACCGAACTTTGCACGCAGCTCAAGATCAAGCATCACAACTCTTCTCCGTATCGGGCCTAAGATGAATGGGAAGCCGCCAACAAGAATATCAAGAAGATTATACGTAAGATGAAGGACTTACAAAGGTTGGCATGAGATGTTACCATTTGCTCTTCATGGTTATCGCACTACAGTACGGACATCAACAGGGGCAACCCCTTCTCTTGTGTACGGTATGGAAGCAGTCCTACCAATCGAGGTTCGATACCCTCAACCGTAGTCCTCTAGGACGCAGAGTTGCGAAGACGATCGGGTCCGCACTGCCTTGACCGTATTAACTTGATTGATGAGAAGCGATCGCATCCATCCGCCACGGACAGATTTATCGGCGAATGATCGTGAGCATTTAACAAGAAGGTCAAGCACCGGAGTCTACCAAGTTGGTGATCTAGTAGTCAAGCGCATCATTCTTCTACAAGGTGATCCTGTGGACAAATGGACTCCCACCCACGAGGGACCATTTGTAGTCAAGACAGATTTTCCGCGGAGCTATGATACTTAGCACCATGGATGGTGAAGACTTCCCACACCCGTGAACGCAGACATAGTCAAAAATACTACGATAAAGAGACCCGCTAAGTCGATCGACCTAGGCAAAATTATGGCATCCTGCGAACCAAAAGGGTTCGGGCAAAAGTTAAGGATATATATACAAAACATGTACACCGGCAAGTCGAAAACCCAAAAGGCGGTTTGGGCAAAAAGGGTATCCCGGTAGACCTGAAACCCGAAGGGCGGTCTAGGCAAAAGTTAGATTTAAGCGCACGACTATGTCTCGTCCCGATCATCTTGCTTCCAGACTACTACAATCAGCATTCAAGATTCAAATGGTGAAGATCAGTCTACTCACTTTCTACTGACAGCAAGGAGATGAGATAGTGTTGTAGGATTTTTCCGCAAATAAGTATTTTTAATTATCGATTCCACAGGGATTGGTGTATGTTGTAGTCTTTCAATAGAAAAGTGTATTTTAAGATTATGTAACCAAAGGGTTTGTTATCTACTCTACTAGTACCATGAGTTTCCAAACAACTAACTAAATCAATGTTTTCAAAAGAGAGTTATGGTTTGGATTCAAGAGAGTTGGAGTTTGTTTTCAAATATGGAGGCATGTCAAGATTAGTTTCATTGATCTATTTTCATACATATTCAATTAATCAAGTGATGAACATAGTAGATGATTTCTATAAATATATATCCTCTCAATCTTGTAGATTTCCCACCAAGATTGTGAATGTTATCATTTTAATCTTTGCATGATCCCTCACTACAACTATTGACATGATAAGCATTAAGTTCAATATTTTGTAAACACTAACACCCAAATCTATCCCTAGCATTTGTTCCTTAGTGGATGAATAACCTAGGTCTACTTTTAAGTATTCTTTCCCAAGCAAAACTCAAAGCATAAAGATGAAGAACAAAGATATTCAACTATATTAATCATCAACCATGTTCATACACAAATGGATCAAAAGAAATACATACTATAAAGATCAACTACCTCTAATCTTGACACAAAAAGAGCTTAGCCACTCATTTCCATGGCTGCTTTGCTCTCAAGATTGTTGGTAGAAATGATGAACATAAGAAATCAAGAAGAAAAACTATGGTTTTTTCTTTACAATTCTTGCCCTAGATTTTTACAAAGATGAAAGATAATGATGATGAAGTGTTGTTTCCTTCCTTTACAAGCCAAAAAGTCAGCTGGAAGTGATGGGTTGGTGGCCAAAAGGTGAAAGCATGGGTCTGTCCTTTTTCTGAATTTCGCAGACCGCGCTAAGCCTGGTAAAGTGCGCTGAGCGCGCTTATGCTGGAACCGCGCTGAGCGCGACCTGTAGCATGTATCCTTCATCCAAAAATATCTTCAAAAAGAATCATCCCCAAAAGCTCTTCAAAAGTCCTTGAATCCAAGCTTGGGAGAATTAATCAATAACAACCTATAATTAAGAGTAAACTAAGTTAAATAATATATTATGAACAAAAACTAAATAAAAACTTACTTAAACCAAAATACTAGAATAAATAATACTAATTATATAAAAAGGCATTGTTAAGGACCACAAAATTATGTACAAAATACCTACAATTTGGTCCTTAACAACTCTCCCCAACTTACTTCTTTGTTTGTCCCCAAACAAAAGTCAATAATCTCACAAAGCTAGAAGAAACAAAATGCAAGCATGCAAACTCACACAAGAATAATGGTTCAAACTCGACATAACCGGCAAAAGCACACATCGATCTCTTCTTCGAAACACAACATGGCTATGAATTAAGTTCTAAACACAATATATCCACACATGTAACAAAATAAAAGATATGTTCACACTTGAATCACCTAATCATTTCTTCAAATTTCATGAAGAACAAAATGCATATTCACAAAGGATTAAACACTCTCACTAATAGTCATGCACATCCAGAACAATTCATGCATTCATCGAAACAAGTTAAATGACAAAATGGAAACAAAGATCACTAAGGACTTTCAAGGTTGTAACTTGGCTTAGGTTAGAAACAAGGATATTTAAGTTCAAAGCCATTGAAACGAATTGGGTAAAAGAAATGAAGAGCATTTCACAACTAATTCCCACTTCCTTCTTATTATTCACAACCTCTTTTCTTTTCACACAATGATCCTCTTTTTTTCTTTTTTTTCTTTTCATATACAAATTTTTCTCTTTGTATTTTTCTTTTCTATTCTTTTCTTTCTTTAGGATCATTGTGCCATCAATTCTAGGTTCTTTTGATCCACCTTCCCAACTTCATTTATATCAATCCTTTTTATTCAAGAACATGCTCTTCAAGGGTTGATTAACAAAATGGTTGGTATTCACAAACAAGAAAAATTTATAGAATGAATTATCATTGAATTTTTCAAAGATTATCAACAACTATTAAGTGGCCTACTTAACAATTAGTCGATTTGATAAATTCATCCTACAAATACTATTTAGGCTCAAAAGGGTTCACAAGGATTCACTCACTCACGGTAATTGAAGCCCTTTAGAATTGGTGGTTTTCTCATGATGCACAAAAATTGCCTTGATCATCTCTAAGTTTCCAAGTTATCACAAACAAGTAAAGATAAGCATGAATCACACGAGTTAACACAACTATTAGACACTCTATATTTGGTAAAAAGTGGAAGCTTCTCACCTATGTGGTTTATGTCCTAATGATTCGAATGTGAACACAAAAATTTTGTACATGCCAAGATATTTTGCATAAAACACAAATTTCATAGACATGTTATTATTCTACAAAACGATTAAATATGTACCTTCTTTGTGGATTGGTTCGAGAATTTTATCATCACCATCACTTTGGTGAAACACACTTACTTGCTTTGGAGAACCGCTGAAAATCGGACAACCCAAAAGAAGTAAATTCAAACTAAATAAACTATAATCTAAAAATAAAAATAAAATAAAATAAAACAAACTAAAACAAACTAAAACTAAATAAACTAAAACTAAAATAAAATAAAAAGACACCCCAAAATGGTGTTTAAAACTTAAAAAGAAGTACTTAGGCTCCATGCCTACAAAATATCAATTGGAATTACAAGCCTATCCCCAAAAATTGATGGCACCCAACAAAATCCAGAGTTAAAACTAAAATGCGAAAATAAAAACTAAACACTAGAAAATGCTGAAAGTAAAATAAAAACAAGGAAATAAAGATCAGTCTGTAGTCTCGAGAATCGAATCTCCAATAGACCCAGAATCAGAACCGGAACCAGAACTCCCCTCTCCATCATCCTCACTCTACTCATCACCATCTCCCACCTCCTCCTCTACATTTGGCCCGACCCCGGGCCAACCAGCATAAGCATTGAGCTGCTCTCCCGTGCGAGTGAAATGGTTCACTTTGGGCTCTCTAATCTGCAGAGCAAGGTGCTCCATGCTGTCGTGCATAAACATGAATGCTCTTTGATGAGCGAGATGCATCTGCCTGTTCCATTCTTCAGATGGACTGGCCTGAGGAAGTGCCACTGCAACTGGTACAGCCTGGGCAGCAGTATTATCACCAAGGGCCCTATAATATCGATCACAGTAGTGATCATCAATGACTCCATCAATAGTGAGGTGCCCCACAGCAGGAAAGGCAACCTTCGCCCTTTTCAGCAAGCCCATAATCAGCCCAGGATAAGTGAGAGCACACTTTATATGCTCTCCATTAGAGGTATAACTCAAGGTCACCCTCTTCAGCTCATTTGCAATCAGACGACCAAAATCAATTTGCTCCTCATCGAGCATATACGCAATCAAGCCGGCCGTCTCCATAGGAATCTAAGATGTGTGGCTCCGAGGTCTCTTGACATGCAGCACACACATGAGCACTCTGGCACTAGTCTTCAGACTGGACCTGTTGAATTTCAATGGTTGTCCAGCCCGGTTCAATTCATAGGAGTGCCCAGACAAACAAAGTTTTCTTCTTAACATATTGAAGTCCCAGTTACCACGAGCTAGGTGGTCATGGTAAATATCCGCTGATCCTCCGGGCTGTCCAATTGATGCCCGTAAAGTCATGATGGCGAGAGAAAGAAACCGACTTCCCTCACAATGTAAGCAAACCTAAATTCACACCCCTCACCGAATAGCGCTACGAGAATTCCCGCACTAGCTCAACATTCACCTTCGTCGAGGCTCAGAGAACATCCACCAGAATTGGAAAGAATAGCATCGGCGTTGCATAGTGGCCCCTCACGGAGGCGGATAATGCGCCATCCAAATGTTGCGCCCTCAAGCTCCTTGTATTGAGCCTCCCGAGCATGTCCCAAGAAATAAACAAATACGAAAGAAGCGGACCTAGACGACCCAATTTCAAAAGAAGAAACTCGTTGTCTTTTAGGTGCCATCTGAAAATCAACACAAAAATCAACGGAAAAGCGACACCGAGGTGTCCATTAGCAAATATTCATGCAAACAGCAGAGCAAATCAACCAACCAAAGCATTACGACTAATCGGAAAACACAAAAACACAGCAGAAGAATTTTCAAAATCGCATCACGCTATGCTACCGACTCGCGATTTTCAGAAAAATTCTTCTGCAAAAAACAGAATTTTCTCCACAAAGACACTACTACTAGCAGCGAAAATACCATCCTAAGCAATCTCTACTATCTAAACAACCTAATCCTAAGAGAAAAAGCAAAAATTCCTAACCCTAGGTTTTCAAAATCTAACCTAAACATGCAATTTACACGAAATTGAGAGAAGAAAAGGATAGAACACTTACTTAGATGCCTTGGAAGGATGATTGAACAAAGAAATTAGCAAGAATTCGATGATTTTTGGTTGAGGAATTTTTGGAGTTTTGAGAGAGTGAGATATGAAGAGGAAACTAGGAAAAAAGGCTTTAAAATGAACCCTAACCCTTTAAAAACAACCATGCCACGAAATGGGCCTCAAAAATCCGGTTTTGAATTTTTTTTTTTTTAATTCCCATCGCTTTAAGCGCGAAAATTTCGCCAGATATTAAAATGCGCTTAAGCGCTCGAGGCTTAAGCGATCTTCATAATTTTGATTTTTCGTTGAAAACAAAGAAATGACAGCTCGTATAAGTGAAATGAGTTCAAGGAAGAATACTTACAATGTTGGGGTGCCTCCCAACAAGCGCTTTGTTTAACATCGGTAGAGCTCGACGGTTCGAATGATCAAGGATCATTCAAGAAGATGGATTCGCTATGTCGCGCTCACCTCTCCGCCAACATACCGCTCAACCGCTGCCCATTCACATTCATTCTTTCGTCCTTTCAAGATCTTGCAAGACAATGGCACCATATTCTTTTACTTCTTTGATTAAAACGGATCGACCACTTTGTTTTGAGTTTTCTAAAAGCCTCATCCGGAATTGAACAAGAGAACCTTTTGCCCCGCCGAAATTCCTTGAGCTTTATCTTCTTATCATGAGAGACTTTAACTTTGCCTTGTACCTCGGTTTGAATGGTATGCTCTATCTCGCATTTCATCCAATTGAACGAGTTGTGTTTTTCTTTTCACCCGCCAAAGATGGATCGAATTCAAGAATCGGAGGGCCCATAATGCTTTGTGCTCCATCTCTACCGGAGGTGACAAGTTTTGCCATAAACAACTCAAACGGGTTAGTTCAATAGAGCTTTATAGGCGGTTCGACACGCCCATAAAGCTTCATCTAATTTTGTGACCAATCTTTTCGAGAACCCAAACAGTTTTTCCAAGATCTTTTAATTCTCTATTTGACACTTCGCTTGACCATTCGCTTATGGATGATAGGAGTCGCCACCTTATGCTTTACACCGTATTGTTTCAAAAGTTTTTGTAACAATGTATTGCAAAAGTGCGATCCGCCATCACTAATGAGCACCCTAGGCACACCAAACCGAGAGAAAATGTTTTTCTTTAAAAATTTGATAACGGTTTTGGCGTCGGCCTTAGGTGAAGCAATGGCCTCCACCCACTTTGACACGTAATCCACAGCTACAAAAATATATTCATTCGAAAACGAAGATGGAAAAGGGCCGACAAAATCAATCCCCCAACAATCGAACACTTCCACTTCCAACATGTTGTTCAAAGGCATTTCATCTCTTTTTCCTATACCGCCACTTCTTTGGCATTTATCACAAGACTTAGCGTGAGCATAAGCATCTTTGAATAGCGAAGGCTAATAAAATCCCGATTGAGGACTTTGGTGGTCATAATCCATTATAGTGTCCCCACAAGGGAATTGTGACAATGCCAAAGAATGTTTTTGGCTTCCTCATCACTCACACACCTTCTTAGAAACCCATCGTTACTCAACCTAAAAATTTAAGGTTCGTCCCACACATAATACTTAGTATCGGCTAAGAATTTCCGCTTCTCATTCCAAGTCAAATCCTCTGGCATTAATCCTGCGGCCTTGTAATTTGCCATGTCGGCAAACCATGGTCGCTCTTGGATTGCAAATAACTTCTCATCCGGAAACTCCTCTTTCACTTCCTTTTCTTTATCCATAATTTTCACGTTCACTAAGCGAGACAAATGATCCGCTACCAAATTCTCCGAACCCTTTTTATCTCGGACCTCTAAATCAAATTCTTGTAAAAGAAGAATCCATCGGATTAGCCTTTGTTTAGAGTCCGGTTTGGTAAGCAGATATTTTATCACGGAATGATCCGTGAAAACCACAACTTTTGAACCAATAAGGTAAGGACGAAACTTTTCCAATGCATAAACAATTGCGAGCAACTCTTTTTCGGTTGTTGCATAATTAATTTGAGCATCGTTCAAAACTTTGCTCGCATAATGAATAGCATGGAAAATTTTGTTCTTTCTTTGGCCTAGCACGGCTCCCACCGCATAATCACTAGCGTCACACATTAGTTCGAAATCAAGTTTCCAATTAGGCGCAGTGATTATGGGTGCGTTTATCAAATTCTCCTTCAATTTTTCAAAAGCCAACAAACAATCTTTATCAAACAAGAAGGACTTATCTTTGTTGAGCAAGTTGCTCAAAGGTTTGGCTATCTTGGAGAAGTCCTTGATGAATCTTCGATAGAATCCCGCGTGTCCTAAAAAGCTCTGAATGCCTTTGACATTGGTAGGTGGGGGAAGCGTCTCGATCACATCAATTTTTGCTTTATCGACCTCAATTCCTCTTGAAGATATCTTGTGGCCAAGGACGATTCCCTCGGTCACCATGAAGTTGCATTTTTCCCAATTCAAGACCAAATTGGTATCCACACACCTCTTCAAGACGGTGTCCAAATTCTCCAAGCATAAATCAAATGAAGCTCCAAAGACGGAAAAGTCATCCATAAAAACTTCAATTGTTTTCTCAATCAAATCGGCAAATATAGCTTGCATGCATCTTTGAAATGTTGCCGGCGCATTGCATAAGCCGAAAGGCATACGCCTATACGCGAATATTCCAAAAGGACATGTGAAAGTCGTTTTCTCATGATCTTCCGGATTCACCGATATTTGATTGTACCCCGAATAACCATCCAAGAAACAATAGTATTGTTGTCCCGCAAGCCTTTCTAACATTTGATCCATGAACGGAAGAGGAAAATGATCCTCCCTCGTTGTTGTTGGATGCCACGGCGGGAGGATCTTTGATGGCAAAAACACCATATGAAGCAATCCAAATAATTGAGAAGATGGGGAGGAATGATCATCAAACTCAACATGATCAAGGAGGTGTACAAGTGAAAACGGGAGTTCTAGAAATTGGTTCGAGTCACGAAGCACTTGTGCGAAAACAAATTGTTTGCGAAACAAGTTGAAGAATTGACAAAACAAATGGCTAGACTCCTCAACAAATAATGGAGTTACAAGGAACATCAAGTAAGCAAGCTCACCAAATAGCTTGTTGTGAATTGTAAAGGAGATCATAAACCGGATTTTGTCCTCCGGAAATGAGGAAGCTAACTATATGGCCAACCAAGGGCAAGGATACCAACAACGAGCTCCTTACCCTTATTAAAATCAAGGCCAAGGTTACCAACAAAGGGGTAACCAAGGTTATCAAGGAGGGTGGAGACAAGACAACAATAATCAAGGAAGGCAAAATCCATATCAAACTCAAAATCAAAATCAAGCTCAACCACAAAATCAACCTCAAAATCAAGTGAGATCTTCCAACATTCAAGACACTCTAGCTCAATTTATGCAAGCTTCTATGGCTAATCAAAAGAGCACGGAGGCATCTATCAAGAATTTGGAAACTCAAGTGGGGCAACTAGCAAAGCAACTTTCCGAACAAAGTGCTTCGACATCATTTTCCCCAACTACTCAAGCAAATCCTAAGGAGCATTGCAAGGCTATTACAACTAGAAGTGGTAGAGTTTGTGATGAGAAAAGGAAAGTGGTTGAAAGAAAAAAGAAAGTTGTGGAGAAGGATGAAGAAGTAGTAGTGGAGGAAGAGGTAGTTGAAAAAGATGATGAGGTTGTAGTTGAAAAAAATGATGATGTTGATGTGGGAGATGATTTAGTTGAAAATGAGGTGTTAGTTGAAAATGAAAAGGAGAATGGTGTAGTTGAAAAGGAGAAAGTAGAGGAAAAGAATAAAAAAATGAAAAAGGGAAAAGAGAAGGAAGTCACTTATCCATTGAGAAGCTTACCATATCCTCACCTTCCTTCTAAAAAGGATGATGCAAAGCAAATAAATATTTAAGCAATTGAGAAGCTCGGTTTATGGATATTTTTAAGCAATTGCAAATAAATATTCCATTCACCGAGGCATTAGAGCAAATGCCCAAATATGCAAAATTCATGAAGGATATCTTGACGAAAAAGAAGCGGTACACGGGTCAAGAAACCATAATGGTGGATGCAAGTTGTAGTGCAATAATACAACGCATTATTCCGAAGAAAGAAAGTGATTCGGGCCGTGTAACTTTGCCCGTTACCATTGGGGATGTATATGTCGGCAAGGGATTAATTGATTTGGGATCAAGCATCAATTTGATTCCATTATCCATTGTAAAAAGGTTGGGGGAGATTGAATTAAAGTCTACAAAAATGACATTGTAATTGGCAGACAAGTCCATTACTCACCCGCACGGTGTAGCTTTAGACTTGTTAGTAAAAGTGGACAAATTCTTTTTCCCGGTTGATTTCGTTGTGATAGATATGGAGGAAGATGTGGATGCACCTCTAATTCTTGGAAGACCATTCATGAAGACGGCTAGAATGATGATTGACATTGATGATGGCTTAATGAAGGTGAGAGTTCAAGATGAAGAGATTTGCTTTAATCTTTTTGAAGCAATGAAGCATCCAATTGATAAGAAAGATTATTTCAATATTGATGTTATTGAGGAGGCAACTCAAGAAGTGAATGAGGATGAAGATAGTCGAGGAATTGAGAAGTGTTTGGAAGGAATGGAGATTTCCAAGGAAATGCATCCATGGGAGGAAGAAGAGGAAATTTTGAAAAAGGATCCAAAAGATGAAGAGCCAAAACTTGAAGAAGTAGATGCTTCTCCTCTTTCTCCTCTTTCTTGCCTTTGCCTAGTGTTCGCGTTAAAAAGTGTCGTGCTAGAGAACTGAATCAGAATTCAGATTCTCTGGCTCGAAACGATTTACTCTTTTGATTTGTTTATAAAGATGCCGCGAGCATCAAGCTTTATTATTTTCAACACAAGAAAAGATGATTTAATGATTATGAAAAAGGGGAAAGCTGTTAATACCCTCAATTGATTTTGATATGCGTAACGACTAGCGCAAACTAGACACAACGCATTGGGGAGATTCTGAGTAAGGGGGTTTGTTATATAAAGGGAATAGATGGAGCACCCTAAATATATATAGTTATCTATAGCTTTATATATGAATATGTTTGATATGTTTGTGTGTTTTAATTGCTATTTCTATGATTGGGAAAGTTTCTCCTTTGGGATTTTAAGAAGGATAGATTAGGTGGGATCCTAGGTTTTGTTATTATTGTGCTCGCAAAGATCTTTGGATCTTCTGCATACATAGCCCCTAGTGGGAATCAGAGCATTTGTAGCTCGGATCTACAGGGATCTATGGTTTGTTTGGTCTGAGGGAGAAAGAAATTTGCTCGCTAAGGATGAGACCTTGTGCCTACGTATTCTCAAAAGGAAGTTGAGAAAGTCAGAGCAATCGTAGTTCCCACTTATGCTAGTGGAAGCAACGGGATGTTAGTAAGAGATAGACAAATGTCATCTTAATGAAAAATGTATCTAATCTATTTTATCACATACATTTTAAAAGGGTTTGAAATCTTTCGTCGTAAGTTATAGGTGTTTTGCTTGAGTGTACAAGCGTTACCACTTACATGTTTAAGAAAGATGTTTGAAAAAATGATTGAATCTTTTAACTATAAGCATTGGGTGTTTTGCTTGAGTGTACAAGCGTTACCACTTATGATTAAGAGATGTTTTTGTTTGAAAAGAGTTTGAAAAGTTTTTGATTGTATGTGATGTGATAGATGAGATACTTCTTCCATAGAGATGATAAACGTCTAAATCTCGAGGAGAAATTGATTTGGATTTAGGGGATGCTTTTAAGAAGCCCATGGGTCCTTGTATTGTTAGCCCAAGAGGAGGCATTCCGAGGGTCATCGAGGATCGTCGAGGGTCATCGAGGGTCATCGAGGGTCCTTGTATGAAGCTCAAGAGGAAGCTATAGGGTATGGCTGGCTTTGTCTTAAAAGGGATTTCACCGGGAAACCATCCTTTTGGAATTAAGAGCAATTTCACCGGGAAATTATACTCTCAGGGTTCTATCCTAACGCGGGTGATTCTTTGTATTGGAAGCCCAATAGGAGGCTGTTAAGAGTTTTCCTATCTCTTTCATTGTATGATGCCCAAGAGAAGGCTAAACTCAATGAGGAGTTCTTTTGAACGAAGCCCAAGTGGAGGCTGACTCAACAGGGGAGTGTTGTCTTATATGAAGCCTAAGCGTAGGCTAAACTCAGATGAATGAGTTGCCTTGTACAAAGCCCAAGAGGAGGCTAACTCTGTGGGGAGAGTTATCTTGTATAAAGCCCAAGAGGAGGCTAACTCTGTGGGGAGAGTTATCTTGTATAAAGCCCAAGAGGAGGCTACAACTGTGGGGAACCTATTGGTTAGACTAATGGTTATGTTATAATTAGACAGTTGTATAAACAAGTGTGTGTGTGACATGTATTCACAGGAATTTATGAAGGAAATATAAATAATTCATGATGTTTATTTACAAGAGTTTAGGAATTGTGAAATATAAACAAGTGTATGTGAAACGAACGTTTAAAACGAGCGTAACTTGATTATTTACAAGTTTGAATTGTGTACAAGAAAACAAATATGTACACGAACGAGTATATATGTACAGGAGGATGTGGATGTACATAGGAGGGTTGGGACTTACACCATAAGGGTGGCCCATTGGTTTAAAAGCAATTTCACCGGGAATAATGCTCCTTTCAATACCAATGGTATTCAGTGTATATACAGACGAAACGGAAACAAACGACCGAAGTTTATCGTGTTTGAGTAAAAGTATCTCAGACATGTATGTAAAAATTTGTATGTATATGAAAAAGAATTTGATATGTACAAAGAAATAATTATGTACATAAAAGAATGTTGGGACTTACACCGTAAGGGAGACCCATTGGTTTAAAAGCAGTTTCACAGGGAATAATGCTCCTTTTAATACCAATGGTATTTAGTGTAAAATGAAAACAAACGGAAGAAGTTTGTCTGTATTATGTACAGGTAAAAAGATGTGTACATAAAAGAAATGGATATGTACAAGGAAATATATGTACATAAAAAGAATGTTTTGGAACTTACACCGTGAGGGTGGCCCATGATCGATTAAGAAATTCGAGAGAAAACGAATCGGTTTTATCGTTTAAATCGGATCGATCATGGTAAAAAGATGTAAGTTTGATGAAAAATGTTTTGAAGAAATGGTTTTGAAAGTGTTTTTGAAATTTAAAGTTTACTTGTAAGAAGTTTTGAAAAGAATCGGGACTCGAAAGTTTGAAAAATTCACCTTTTAAAGTGGTTTTGAAAAGTGCTCAAAGTACCGTTTTCGGCTCGATTAAAATATAATCAGATGAAAGTTTTTTCTGAAAATTTTTGCACTATCATAAAATAGATGTATTTATTGACAAGTGTACAAAAAATCACCTCAAAATAAGGAGTTTTGATTGGTTAAAAAAAATGCCAAAGTTTGTAAGAAAATATGAAAGTTTTGAAAAAATGGTCCATGGAGGTCAACCCGTGACCCTGGTGGATACGTGGCACAAACACTTACGAGTGAGCTGGAAACCGCTGGGGCGGCAATACATCCGTGTATTGTGTTTAAACTATGAAATTATATTTTAAACATGGATATTTGAATTCAAAAAACGCGCGCAAGAAGCCATCTTCATCTTCCCAATCTTCAATCGCCCATAGATTTCGTTTCTTGATGAAATTGGATGAAGTAAACATGAAAGTTGATCGTTTTGAACCCAGGAACATGATGGCATCACTTAATTTCATTTATTTTCAGTTAAACATGATTAAATTTCTGGAAAACATGAAGAACCCTAGAACTGAAAATCTTAATTGAAATGGTGTATGATGGATGATTTTGTCAATTGGTTGAGGGTTAATGATCGTGAGGGGTGCAGAAACCAAATGGCCAAGAGTTTTTCAAATGAATCAAAGAATCATGGAGTTGAAGTTCGAGTTACCGTTGAAGTCGGAATCGAATTGGGTTTAAGTGTTTCCAGTTGATGTTTGAGGATTGCTTGAGCACCAACGGCCTATGTGGAAGGTATTTGAGTGGTCTGCTCACTTCGAATCACCCTGGATCAATCCAACCAAGTCCACCTGCATACAACTCAAATGAAAACTGGAAATCATGGTTAGGAGTATTACAGATTGTTGCTTATGATCTGCATCATCTCTATGATGTTTGTGGATGGTGTTTGGATGATCAGAACATCACTTGCTCGAGCCAAGCTATGGATTTGAGTTTTAAGGCAGTTTTGCAAGCTTATGATCATGATATGTGAAAACTGGTTTCTAGCTTTGCCTATGTTGATTTTAGGTTTCAAACAGGTTTCATATTGATGTTAAAATATATTAGACACCAAATTGCTTAAGATTTTTCACTAGTTTTCAAAATTGCAAGTTTTCACAAATTGAACTATGATTTATGAAATTTGAGAAAGTGGAATGAAAGCATGTACTTGCATGGCTTTGGTGTAGTTTCAACTTGAAAATGATACCTCTATTTATAGGTCAAGATTCCTGAAATGTTAGGCACAAAGAATTGGCTTTTGGTAAATCAATCTTGCCTTAGAGGGCAAGAAAGTCATTTTGCCTTAAAAGGAAACTTCCTTTTTTAACCATGTTTGAAAATCCAATCTTGATCCTATCCTACAATAATTACATTCAACTTGATATTTATCAGTTCTATCTCAATTTGGCAAGGTGGCATGTGTTCTAGAAGAAGAAATCCAAAAATGACCTATAATTGTGAAGTTTTGAACTTGAAATCCATGGTTATGGAGCCTTATGTTTCAATTTCAAAAGCATAGCTAGACTCTATGGATTTAAGAGTTCTTGGACATTTTGGAAAGCTTGTTTCAAGGGCTACAACTTTCATGTTTTGAGTTTTTTCCAAATCAAAGTGGAACTATGTGAAAAATGCCATGAAGTTTGAAAGTACAAAATTTTAACACTTGAAAATTTTTCTAAGTGTTAGAAATTTTGACTTTTGTTGACTTTTCCAAATTCTTTGATTTTTTATGATCATGATGGATCATTTGAAGTATTTTGATGTTGGAAAAAGTTTTGTCTTGAAAAAGTTGACCAAAAGTCAAAGTTTGACTTTTCAGTGTAGATGAATTTTCATCGATGTTTCGTAAATTGAATGATGAAGTCTCGTGAACTCGTGATGTTTTGAATCCAGAAATTAGGTCAACATGTTGTATCTAAGATATAATGACCAATATCTAACCAAAAAAGTCATTCCTTGCTCAAAAAATCAGAGAATACTCATGCCCGATCAAAACCCTAATTGGTCGATCCTCGATTGATTAAAGAGAAAAGTTGGGTATCTGATGATCAGAGGTTGATGATTTGATCAACATAGATCAAATGAGGTGAGTAAATCTCAAAACCTAATTGGTTGCCTCTTGAATCAGATGAAAATTTGATGAAACCCTAATTTTGACCTGTGAATGCTACACCCGGTTAATTCTGTTTTGAACTGTTAATGATGCAATGATGCAAATGTAAGGTGGTATATTAGGTCAAAAATTGGGGTATGACAGATGCCCGTATTTAAGTTTCTTTAACCTGAGATATGAAGATGAATATCTTCATTTTGATAGGTGTGAAGAGACTTAAATATCAGAATACGCAAATTTTGGACCTAAGATACCAAAAGATGCGAGTAATGCAAAAAGATTTACCCAGGAAATATCAAAGGAATGACAGGGTGGGAAAAATTTGTGAGGATGACTCGTCTGGTTTGAGAAAAGAGGACCCTGTTTGTTGAGAAACAAGCAATATGTCTCGCTGGGGAAAAGAGATTCACAAAACATGTGAATATCTGTTTTGTTTTGGGAAACAAAGAGGTTACCTTCTGTCAGCCTTGTGACAATGTTTAAGGTAAATGAAAATGATATTACCAAGTATCATCCTTGTGATAGTTTATGGTAATGAGTTCTGAAGATGTTACCAATTATCAGCGAAGTGATAACTATAACAAGGTAAATCTTTGAAAAATTTTGTTGAGCATTCAAATTGTGAATAATGCATAAATGATGGAAACAGATCTCAAATGAGTTTTGAAGATATTACCAATTATCAGCGAAGTGATAACTATAACAAGGTAAATCTTCTCGAGAAAATTGTTGATTATTCAGCCTTGTGAATAACAAACAATGAGGGAAACAGAACTCAAATGAGTTTCTATTTTCTTGGATGCAATCTTGCCAAGGATCTCTCGTTTGAGAAGACGCAGGCATTTTGATTGGAAGACACAGGTTTTCTTTAGACAAAGACAACTGCTGGGAAATTTCTCGACAAATGTGATTTGACCTTGTTGAGAAGAACAAACTTTCATGACAAGTTTAGGAATGAAAAGAAAAACAAGCGGCTCAAATGATGAGGCTATTGCTTATTGCTTTGTTGATTAGAGACAAGGTTCTATCCAGGAATGAACTGAAAAGAAACAGTCAATCAAGACATTGTTCCAAATGAGGAATGATCTCAGCTGGGGAATATGGTAGAGAAAAGATGTATTTCACTGCTTGGGGATAATCTATCGGGATATAATCGCATCTACATAAGTAAGTGTGATTTAAACCGTTGATATGGAAGCAAACATTTCGATAATGCAAAATGCACGATTGATGCTATTATGTATGAATGTCATGAATGTTATATGCATGCTGACAATACTTTAAAAAGACAACAAAGAGGTATTTGGGAAAAGGACCGCCACAGCTTAAAACAAATACTCGAAATCAGAGCGATGGCGTAGATGTTCACTAATGAAGAATTTGAGTTGCATGTTTTTTTAGACTTTCGGAGAAAGGCGTTTCATTGGCAACTTTGTTGGGAATTCTTTTTTGGATAAGAATACCGTCCTTTGATGATTTCTGCTGAGGAGAAGACTTCTTGTAGCAGTCATTCTTATCCTTCGGAGATTGAAACACTTATGGAGAAAACTGTCGAAGTTCTTTCTGTGTTCATAGTTCAAAGGAAAATTTTGCTTTTGTTTCAAAATTTTGAAGTAAAGATTCATTTAAAACCTTTTTAGTTTCAAAAAGTGACTTTCACAATAAAAAGCGTTATTTTGCAAAACAGAATAAAGCAGGAATTGCAAACAAAAGGCACTAGGCTCAAATTTTATTGATAGAATGGTAATCAGCCAAAGGCGTGATTCCATGAGCTATTAACAAGAGTTGGAAATGACAATTTATTGGGAAAAGGCTATATTGAAAGCAAATAACCGCTATTATCCCTAACAACTTTGAATTCCCACTGTGCTTGTTGCTTCAGAAGATTTGATTGAAGATCCGTTGATGGAAGATTCTTCAGAGTGACGAAGTACGGACTGATTGCAGTTACTTTGTCATCTCTGTATCCTTATTTTTGCCTAGATTGCCTTTTTAGGTTTTCAATCTATCTGGATAATTTCTGTTTATTGTCTCTTATTTTTTCCTGGACCGCCTTTTCAGGTTTTCAATCCACCAAGACGCTCTTTTTTGCCTAAGCCGCCCTTTTCGGGTTTTCGACTTACCGATCTGTTCTTTTGTTTTTTAGACAAAGTATTTTTGACCGCATCAAGATTCACAGGATGCGGAGTTCATCACCGCCCATGGTTGTGAGAGTCATAGCACCGCCGTAAATGCTTCTTTTGACGGCGTAGGGCCTTCGTAGTTAGAGTCCATTTGCCCTAGAATCTGTTGAAAAGATGTAATCTTTTTAAGCACGAGGTCGCCTTCCCGGAATTCACGAGGTCGGACCTTTTTGTCAAAGGCTTTCTTCATCCTTCTTTGATATAGCTGTCCATGACACCGAGCGGTCAGGCGCTTTTCTTCGATTAAGTTCAACTGGTCGTATCTGCTTTGACACCATTCAGCCTCAGATAACTTAGTTTCCATGAGAACTCTCATTGACGGAATCTCAACTTCCACGGGGAGCACTGCTTCCATGCCGTATACTAGAGGAAAGGTGGTTGCCCCTGTTGAAGTGCGAACTGAAGTACGATACCCATGCAGAGCAAATGGCAGCATTTCGTGCCAATCTTTGTAAGTGATGACCATTTTCTGGACGATCTTTTTGATGTTCTTGTTGGCAGCTTCAACGGCGCCGTTCATCTTTGGCCGGTAAGGAGATGAGTTATGATGCTCGATCTTGAATTCCTCACACAGTTCTTTCATCATCTTGTTGTTCAAGTTCGATCCATTGTCTGTAATGATCTTGATTGGAATTCGGTATCGCAAATGAGGTTGTTCTTGATAAACCTCACAACCACTTGCCTTGTAACATTGGCGTAAGACGCTGCTTCGACCCATTTGGTGAAGTAATCAATAGCCACTAGAGTGAAGCGATGTCCGTTGGACGCTTTTGGTTCGATCATCCCGATCATGTCAATGCCCCACATGGAGAAAGGCCATGGAGAGGAGAAAACGTTGAGTAGAGTTGGTGGCACATGGATCTTATCTGCGTAGATCTGGCACTTGTGACATCTCTTGACGTGTTTACAGCAATCAGATTCCATCGTTATCCAATAGTATCCTGCCTCAAGATTTTCCCGGACATTGCATGCCCATTTGAATGAGTTCCAAAGGATCCTTCATGTACTTCATGGATAATCGTGTTCGCTTTGTCCGTCGACGATCCGAGCGTAACCATGTCAAGTTTCTTTTGTACAACACATATTCATTGAGGAAGAAGCTTCTAGAAAGCCTCCTCGTAGTTTTCTTATCCTTGTACGATGCCCCGAGTGGGTACTCGTGTTTGAAGGAAACGTTGATGTCGTGAAACCACGGTTTATCGTCAAGACCGCTTCAGCCATAATACATATGCAGTCTTTCAAGGCGCCCGATGCGGATCTTAGGCATATCGCTCCAATCGCTGACTTTGAACATGGAAGATAGAGTAGCCAAGGCCCGCCATTCGACTCGATCTTGAGGATATGATGCGCTCAACTTTGTTGAAGAAAGTCAACAAACGCCTTGCATAATCTCCGTAGGAATCGCACCAAGATGATGAGTTTCATACTTGTCTTTGATTTGATTGATCACAAGGGTCGAGTCTCCATATATGTCAAGGATCTTGATCCTCAAGTCGATGGCTTCTTCGATACCCATGATGCAAGCTTCATATTCTCGTGATGTTGTTGGTGCAATCAAACAGCAATCATGGAAAACGGATATGAGAACCTTGGGAGTGATGATGATCGCCCAATTCCATTGCCGAAGACATTAATCGCCCATCAAAGACTAAACCCCATCTAGATTCGGATCCGGGCCTCTTGGGTAGCGGTTCGTCACAATCTTTCATCTTTAAGTACATAACATCCTCGCTGTGAAGTCGAACTTGAGAGATTGGTATTCGCTGAGCGGTCGACAAGCCAAGTGATCGCGAGAATGCTTCCTTTGACCGCTTGAGCACGGCATCGATGTCATATTCAGATAATAGCATCCGCCATCGAGCAATTCTCCTCTTAAGTGCTTTTCAAAGACGATTTGATTGGATCCATTTTGGAGATTAACCAAGTGTGTGATTGATCATGTATCGCGGAGACGCTTGAAGCCCACACCAAAGCGCAACATGTTTTCTCGAGCATGGAGTAACGAAGTTTCACACCGTGAACTTTTTACTCAAGTAGTAAATGGCATGCTCTTTCACCGGCTTCATCTTGTTGTCCAAGTACGCAACCCATGGACTCTTCTAGTACGGTAAGGTACATGATTAACGGTCTTCCTTCGACTGGAGGGATCAGTATTGGTGGTTCTGACAGGTATTCCTTGATACTGTCAAATGCTTTTTGGCAATCTTCTGTCCATACAACCTCTTGATTTTTGCGGAGAAGCTTGAATATCGACCCACAGGTAGCAGTCATTTGAGAGATAAATCTGGAGATGTAATTCAACCGTCCGAGAAATCCTCTTACTTGCTTTTCCATACGTGGCGTAGGCATTTCTTGAATAGCCTTGACTTTGTCAGGGTCAACTTCAATACCTCTTTGACTGACGATGAAACCTAGGAGTTTTCCAGATCTTACCCCAAAGGTGCATTTGTTAGATTCAGCGGAAATTTCCTTAGTCGTTGAAACAACTTCAAGAGATATTCTATATGCTCTTCTTCAAAGGTCGACTTTGCTATCATGTCGCCCACGAGACTTCGATCTCTTTGTGCATCATGTCATGAAAGAGAGTAGTCATCGCCTTGGTAAGTTGCTACCGCATTCTTTAATCCAAACGACATTACTTTGTAGCAAAAGTGCCCCATGGCGTGAAGAAGGATGTCTTCTCCATGTCTTCTGGAGCCATTCGATCCGATTATAACCGAGAAACCATCCATGAAGGAAAAGATGTTGAATTTTGCGGCTATCCACTAGCATGTCGATATGCGAAGTGGAAATCGCTCTTTGACTTGCCTTGTTCAAGTCCCGTAGTCAACACACATTCTCGACCTTCCGCCTTTCTTGGAGACAGTACTATGTTGGCTAGCCGTTGAGGATATTCTCAAGTGACGAGGAAACCGCCGAGCTATTTTTGAACTTCCTTTTGATTTTGTCGCCATTTCGTGGTGAACTCTCTCGCCTTTTGTTTAATCAAGGACACTGGTTTTAACGGCAAGTGATGCTCCACAATGCTGGTATCTAAACCCGGCATGTCCTGGTAGGACCAAGCAAACACATCGACATATTCTTTGAGAAGATCTATCAGTTTGCCCTTGACGTTGCTGTCGAGTGAAGCTCCGATGTTTACTTCTTTTTTGTCTTCCTCAGAACCTAAGTTGATTGCTTCCAATGGCTCTTGGTGAGGCTAAATGATTCGTTCCTCGTGCTTAAGTAATCGAGAAATCTCATCCCGGATCTCTTTTTCAACTTCTTCCCTGACTTCTGGGATTTCAAAGTTGAGAGAGAGCATAGAGTCATTGCTTTCAATGGATTTGTCCATCTGTTTAATCTGCACATTTGATTTGATTAATTAACCCTTTTTTTTTCATCATTTTTTTTGAAAAAGTCAATGTGAAAGGGTATGCAGATTAAATTTTTTATTATACTTTTTTTTTTTTGAAGATTTTTTTTTATTGTGTTTTTTAGGATTATCATTTCCAAGAAAGGGTAAAATGAAAATAAACACAAAGTGTAGAAACAAAACAACACGTTTTATTTATGATTCACAATATGAAACAGGGCCCTAAAATACAAACTCATTCGTCTTGGGCAAGACAAAGAGAAATTATTTAAAAGCTAAACCTATAAAACATCTCTTGGGCGAGAGTTCAAACAAAAGCAAAGATAAACTACTTAGAACTATGAACATTTGTTCGAACTTCAACAGGTTTCCAGTAGTGGCGAACTCCTTGGAAGTCGAGGTATTCTGGTAGTTTTCCACTTGGCTTAACCCTTGAGTAAACTTTGGTCGTTGGTCGAGCAGGTTTTGAAGATTCTGGACGACGGACCTTGCTTTTGTAATCGCTAAAGCGCCTTCTTCGCTTGATTAACAGATCGAAGTATGAGATGCACATGCCTCCGACCAAGGTAAAATTCTGGGGATGTACCCTCCAATCTTCTGAGTGAAGAGACTCATTATTAGCGACACTTTCCACTTCAGATCCCGAATCGCACTCGATCTTCAAAGTGATTACGCTGATGTAGTGGTAATCGTGATCCGATTTAATGCTTCACCGGCGTGTTAAAGCGTAAGTCTTCGTTAGAACTTCGATTTGTTGATTAGATGGGCACGCCTCCGTTGACTAGGATACTCAAAGAATCACCCCATCCAAAGCTGGATATCTTCAATTCGATTCTCGAGCTCGGCGCAAAGATATTTCACCATGTAATCAAATTTGCCGTTTGGTTCTCCCAAGGTATCCCAAACTTCAGAAGGGACAGGTGAATTTTCATGCTTTTGCAGGGACATGTCTTTGAATTGATCAGTCGGAAGATAGTACGGTGCGCATTTCTTCTTGAGACACATATTCGTATCGTTTAAATAAGTGCTCCACTCTTCGTGATCCAGAGAGATCCTCTTCATCATCTTTAATGGTAACAACGTTAACCTCTTGGAGAACAGGGTTTAAGAAACCCCCACTGTGGAATACTTCTTTGATCAGACGAAGCGCTTCATCCTGTTGTTTGATTTTGGGAAATGCGGGTGTGAACCCGAGTCTGGCTTTTATCTCATTCTTGATAGGTTTGATTACTTGTCCCCATCCTTCAGCATTGCCATCTTTTACTATCTGTGCTGCTTCTTTATAAGAAGAGATAGATGATCTATTTTTGCTGGTAGATTCATCTTCTAACGGATGTTCTGGGAGATGTGTCCCTTCGACATCGTTGGCTGTGATGAAAGAGAAACTGGACAAATGGCTTATGAGTAAAGCTTGTTCACCGAGGATGGTTATTAGTTTTCCATTTACTGTGAATTTCAGCTTCTGATGGAGAGTGGAAGTCACTGCTCCTGCTTCGTGTATCCATGGTCTTCCTAGCAAGCAACTATAAGCAGCTGGTACGTCCATGACCTGGAAAGTGATTTGGAAAGTATGCGGACCAATTGTCATCGGGAGATCTACTTCCCCAATAACTGACTTCCGTGATCCGTCAAAAGCTCTCACTACTATGTCATTGAACTTCATTGGTGTCCCTTTGTAAGCCAAACGAGCGAGTGTCGTTTTTGGCATTATGTTCAAAGATGAACCAGTATCTACCAATACATTGGACAGGGAATGTGATTGACAAATCATCGGGATTTGCAAGGCCAAGTTGTGATCTTTCCCTTCTTCTGGAAGTTCCTCATCATCAAACTTAGATTATTACAAGTCATATGTTGGCTTACAATACCTCCAAATTGGTCTGTAGTCACATCGTGGTCTACATAAGCTTGGTCTAGTACCTTCATTAAAGCTTCTCAGTGAGCTTCGGAGTTGAGGAGTAGAGATAGTATTGAAATCTTGAGGAGTCTCGATCACCGATCCACGACCTGTGATTCGCTCTTCTTGATTAACTTCAGTATCTCGTCAAAATCTGTGTTGACGTTGGTTCCATTAGGAGGACCAACATTTGTGCTTGGATTAACATCGGGAATCATTGTGGGATTCTTGGGAGATATGTTAACTGGATTTCGTCTAGCAATAGGAACGGCAGCTGGTCTTGGTGGTAATGGAGCGTGTACTCGTCCACTTCGGGTTACTCGTCCTATCTCGGTTATATTGACATTAGCTGGAAGAGTTGGCATGGGTTTCTCCTTCCCATCCTCTATCAGAGTTGCATTGTATTGGTAAGGAATTGCTTTGGTAGAACTGTATGAAATAGGACCGGGTAGGAAAATCACCAAAGGAGACCCTGGAATGTTGGAACCGTTGTATTCAATCTCCACATGTTTGGGTACATTGAAACAGGGGATGATAACGTTTACTTCGGGATTTTCCGAGTTGATATCTGAGACTAAAAGCTCATGCGGAAAATGCCCTACAGTATTTACGCCATGGTCATCTCTCTCAGATCAGTAGGTCACCGATATCTAACAATCGTTGAATGTCTCGCTTATGGTGGGACATCCTCAAGATCCTTGAAGATGTTGCAAGTCGAGTAATCGTGCTTAGTGAAGGCGCCATTGTACAGACGATCATGGAGATGCACCAAGTTTCTAATCAGTTTACGCCTCGAACGAGATACTTGTCTGATTTCAAGATCAAACTCACCGAATGTCCACCGTGGATCGAAGCGGATTCAGACGCTCGGATTTGCATTTCAAGGAAAGAAGATTAGATCTCACTAATCTGTCCGCTTTTAATGCTATGCAATGCTCAAGGTCATGGCTCGGTGCCCTTGGTGAAAAGGGCAAGATACGCCCGCTTGTACCACCACGACAATTTTTCGGAACCGGAGGTGGTGACCTTGTCTCAGACGATTCTTTTCTATTAGCGCAGGTATAGTTCGTACGCCATCTAATTGGGTCAAATTCAGACCCGAGGCGCACGGTTTTGATTGTTGAATCACGAGCCTGCTGACGAGGCCGTTGAGTTTGTTGAATTTGTTGAAATTGGAGCAATTCCGTGTTTGGACTTGTGTTAACATGGTGTTATGGCAGCCACTGTCATTGCTGATCGACATTTCTTCGTGGTTTCTGGATACCATTCCTATGTCATGTTCTTTTCTTTGGAAAACTGTTCCCACCTTTCTAATTCCACCGAAGATCTCGCTTGGTTAGGCGTCCGTTCAACTCCTTCCTCTAACCGCATCCCCATACTTACCATCTCGTGAAATCTCCAAGAGCTTAGCGATCATTCGTCAGTAAAATGGACCGAGAGTGTTTAAGAAAACCTTAGTCATCTCTTTCTTCTAATGGTGGATTGACTGGGCAGCAATTTCCTCCATCGTTGAGCGATTCCTTGAATGTCTCTCTTCCTTTGAGACATGGAGCGGAGTTGATCCCTATCGAGCCATATCCAAGTTGAACTTATATTGTTGTACAAAGGCTTCACCTAAGTCATTGAATGTTTGGATACTTGCTGCCTAATCCCATGTACCACTTCAAGGCACCAAAGTGAGACTATCTTGGAAGTAGTGGATTAACAACCGGTGATCGCTGCTGTATGTAGACATTTTCCGGCATACATAGTGAGATGACTTGTGGATGTGGAGTTTCCTTTGTACTTTTCAAGTCGTGACTTTGAATTTTGCAAGTATCCTTACGCGAGGAACTAAGCACGATCCCGGGCTTTTCCCAAACGCTTCTTTTCCACGAATTGTTTTTATCTCAAGTCGCATTTTGAGGAGTTGTTCTCGGAGATTCTCCATCGAGCCACGGAATTCGTGTTATTGCCCGGAGTATGGTGAACTTCTTCGCTATGGTAGTGTGTACTACGGAAGTCGAAGTTCGCCATGATCGTTGAGAAACCCATTGTTACTAGGAAGAGTTACCCACGTGTGGAGTAAATGTAGAGTTTTGCTGCAAAGTAGGTATTTTAAGCGTGGTTGCTTGCATTTGAGAAGTCGGTTGGCGAAATCCGATTCCAAAGTTGAAAGGCATGCCCCATGGATAGCCTTCGCATACCGAAGGTGAACTATCGATCGCGAAATTAAACCGGAGTATTAGTGTCTTCTGAAATCGCTGCTTGGTTTTGACTGCTCGATGCTGCTTGTTGACTTTGCGCTGCGGCCAATGAGTTGACCAAAGATGTGAGTCTCTCCACCTCTTCTTGCAGTGTTGTTACCATGCTACGGAGTTCAACATTCTCTTGTTCAAATCCTTCCATTACTTTTCTTCTTTTTGATCTTGTATCGTACGTTCGAGTTGGCTGTGGACGCGGTCGAGAAACTCTAAGACGCGACAGCTTGGCGATCTTTTGAGCATTGCTCACACAAATGATAAAATAAATGATAAAATATTACAAACTAAACTAATCGTCCTCGTCGGATGAAGATCCAAAGGCTTGATGTAGCTTCAACTTCAGGATTTCCTTCCCAAAGTGAGCTTCTTTTCTCGCTTTAGCTTGCTAATGACTTTCTTCCACTCGTCAGGAGCAGGATTGCTGGTTGTTATTTCCTCAAGCTTTCTTTTTCTTTCCTTGATGTATCTTTTGATCGCGTTATCTTTCTGGAGAATCTTCTCATCTTTCTCCATGAGCCATTCATCCTGGAAGTAAAGCGTCTTTTCATGATCTTTGACTTGCTTCTTGAGCTTCTCATTCTCGAGATCACTTAAGGAACTTGTTTTCCAAAGCTTCTTTCTCAAGCCTCATCTTGGCCAAAGCTTCTTGGTATTCTCCCATAGTCTCGATCGAAAAATTGTTGATTCGAAGTCACGAGAACATGGGTTCCTCGTAAGCGTAAGGCATTCAAATTCCTTTGCTCTTTCTTCACCCAAGAAGTGTAGATTTCCATGGCTACATAATTGCTTTCCTTTCTTTCTTTCTGATGTGATGCCAAGCTCTAATCATCCTAGCCTTCAACTTGGGAATCCTCTCCTTCATGATAGAAGTAGCTTTCCACCAGAAACCAAGAGGTTTACTAGAATTTGCGATCCAAGTTGACGCCTTGCTGTGAATGGGTTGTAGTTGATTCCTCCTTTGTACCAATGAGAGGTACGCTACAAATTCTCCACACTCTCAATGATTTCCATCTTATTGTTTGCTAAGGTATACCAATGGATATCGTTGTTTGTAAGAGACATGAGTCTTCGAGACCAATGCCATTCATCTTTGTTTTCATGAAGATAGAGATTTAGGCAAGTGAGGTAATCCATTTGAAAACAGAGGTACACAACACACGATAGTTCCGCCTCTTGACGATTCCTATGATGAATAGAGAAGTAAGTGTCACCAAGCAGTGGGAATGATTTCCAATCGAAGATCCTTATGGCGTTGATAACAACGAAATTTGGGACGCTGGGAAACAACACCAATCCATAGAGGAGTAAAGCTAAAATAGCTTCAAAGGCTACCATACTACCGACTTTGGAAAATTTAAGAGCCTTCTCCATTAGGAACTTTGAAGTTAGTCCTAAGAGTTTTCCTCCGTAGTTAGGTTTTTGTCTATCTCGTATTTCTTTAAGTGAGTCATCGCTGCAATGATCGGTGACTTAGGAATGGCTTCCAAACCATTGAAAGGCACTTTGTCCGACATCGAGATACCTAGTATGCGCATTTTCCAAAGTAGGCATCAACCGATAATCGTGGAAAGTGAAATGATAGATCGGATCGAAACCGAACGAAAGTTTTGAGAAATCCTTCATCAATGTTAGTGTTCGTAATAGTTAAAAGAGTTCCATAGCGTCAAACCGAGGGATCTTCTACCAAGGATGCTAACTCTTTAACTTCCCTACGCCAGAATTCTAAAATCGATCTCTTGGTGAATCTTCCGACGCCCATCACTCTAACCTAAAATATTTTACAAAGAAAATCTCTAAATTTTTGAAATGGGAAGAGAAAATGAAGTTTTGAATGAATGCATGAATGAATGTTGCAAACATGGTTAGTAGTTATACACACCAAGCATTCAAGTCACGAGCATGAGGCCAACGATAAGAATCAAACGGGTAAGTTCTAAGGACTTATTCATCCGTGAAACGGGTTCTATCGATAATACAGCTCAACACTTTCTTTGAAATATTATCGGATTTGTTGAATACCATGGTCCGATAATATTTTTCAAGAGAAACTCACCGATCGTAGTCTCGCATGACACTATTCTAGGCTTACGCCCAACAATCTCTCGCACTACATCCTCAATGGCCAGATGGGTTATGTGTCCCACACCACTCAAAGCAAGTTCCCTTGAAAGCAAAATGTCTTCGCAAATACTTGCTAAACACAAATACCCCAAGACAACCTCCACCGAGAGAGGGATCTCAAATTAACTCCGTAAGTACCGAGACTTCTCACAAGTTAATAGACTATACCCCACCTAGATCTTAAAATGTTTCTTAAACCGGTTAGATTTTTTTCCATCGATGAAATCGCAAAACACACAATAAAGAAAAATGATATATACATAATATGAAAGCTTAACCCTTTTTTCTTTTAGAAAACAAAAAAGCTTGATGCTTTTGAGCGTAGTCACATTTTTTTTGAAAATCAAAATTTCAACAGACTCCCCCAGAGTCGCCATTTTTCCTGTCATAGTGTCGTACAGAGAATTGAATCGAATTCTATTCTCTAGCTCAAACGATTTACTTTTGATTTGTTTATAAAGATGTCATGAGCATCAAGCTTTATTATTTTCAACACAAGAAAAGATGATTTAATGATTATGAAAAGGGAAAGTCGTTAATACCCTCAATCGATTTTGATATGCGAACGACTAGCGCAAACTAGACACAACGCATCGGGGAGATTCTCGAGTAAGGGGTTTGTTATATTAAGGAATAGATGGAGCACCCTAAATATATATAGTTATCTATAGCTTTATATATGAATATGTTTGATATGTTTGTGTGTTTTAATTGCTATTTCTATGATTGGGAAAGTTTCTCCTTTGGGATTTTAAGAAGGATGATTAGGTGGGATCCTAGGTTTGTTATTATTGTGCTCGCAAAGATCTTTGATCTTTCAGATACATAGCCCCTAGTGGGAATCGAGCATTTGTAGCTCGGATCTATGGATCTATGGTTTGTTTGGTCCGAGGAGAAAGAAATTTGCTCGCTAAGGATGAGACCTCAGGCTCACGATTCTCAAAAGGAAGTTGAGAAAGTCGAGCAATCGTAGTTCCCACTTATGCTAGTGGAAGCAACGGATGTTAGTAAGAGATGATAAATGTCATCTTAATGAAAATGTATCTAATCTATTTTATCACATACATTTTAAAAGGGTTTGAAATCTTTCAGAAGTTATAGGTGTTTTGCTTGAGTGTACAAGCCGCTACCACTTACATGTTTAAGAAAGATGTTTGAAAAATGATTGAATTTGTTAATCAGAAGCATTGGGTGTTTTGTTTGAGTGTACAAGCCGCTACCACTTACGATTAAGAGATGTTTTTGTTTGAAAAGAGTTTGAAAAGTTTTTGATTGTATGTGATGTGATAGATGAGATACTTCTTCCATAGAGATGATAAACGTCTAAATCTCGAGGAGAAATTGATTTGGATTTAGGGGATGCTTTTAAGAAGCCCATGGGTCCTTGTATTGTTAGCCCAAGAGGAGGCATTCCGAGGGTCATCGAGGGTCGTCGAGGGTCATCGAGGGTCCTTGTATGAAGCTCAAGAGGAAGCTATGGTATGGCTTTGTCTTAAAAGGATTTCACCGGGAAACCATCCGTTTGGAATTAAGAGCAATTTCACCGGGAAATTATACTCTCAGGTTTCTATCCTAACGCGGGTGATTCTTTGTATTGGAAGCCCAATAGGAGGCTGTTAAGAGTTTTCCTATCTCTTTCATTGTATGATGCCCAAGAGAAGGCTAAACTCAATGAGGAGTTCTTTTGAACGAAGCCCAAGTGGAGGCTGACTCAACAAGGGAAAGTTGTCTTATATGAAGCCTAAGCGGAGGCTAAACTCAGATGAATGAGTTGCCTTGTACAAAGGCCAAGAGGAGGCTAACTCTGTGGGGAGAGTTATCTTGTATAAAGCCCAAGAGGAGGCTAACTCTGTGGGGAGAGTTATCTTGTATAAAGCCCAAGAGGAGGCTACAACTGTGGGGAACCTATTGGTTAGACTAATGGTTATGTTATAATTAGACAGTTTGTAACAAAGTGTGTGTGACATGTATTCACAGGAGTTTATGAAGGAAATATAAACAATGCATGATGTTTATTTACAAGAGTTTAGGATTTGTGAAATATAAACAAGTGTATGTGAAACGAACGTTTAAAACGAGCGTAACTTGATTATTTACAAGTTTGAATTGTGTACAAGAAAACAAATATGTACACGAACGAGTATTTATGTACAGGAGGATATGGATGTACATAGGAGGGTTGGGACTTACACCATAAGGGTGGCCCATTGGTTTAAAAGCAGTTTCACCGGGAATAATGCTCCTTTCAATACCAATGGCATTCAAAGGTATATACGTATTTAAACGAAACAAATGACCAAGTTTATCCGTGTTTGAGTAAAAGTATCTCAGATATGTACGTATAAAAATTTGTATGTATATGAAAAAGAATTTGATATGTACAAAGAAATAATTATGTACATAAAAGAATGTTGGGACTTACACCGTAAGGGAGGCCCATTGGTTTAAAAGCAGTTTCACAGGGAATAATGCTCCTTTTAATACCAATGGTATTCAGTGTAAAATGAAAACAAACGGAAGAAGTTTGTCCGTATATGTATGTAAAAAGATGTACATAAAAGAAATGGATATGTACAAGGAAATATATGTACATAAAAGAATGTTTTGGGACTTACACCGTGAGGGTGGCCCATGATCGATTAAGAAATTCGAGAGAAAACGAATCGGTTTTATCGTTTAAATCGGATCGATCATGGTAAAAAGATGTAAGTTTGATAAAAAAAGTTTTGAAGAAATGGTTTTGAAAGTGTTTTTGAAATGTAAAGTTTACTTGTAAGAAGTTTTGAAAAGAATCGACTCGAAAGTTTGAAAAATTCACCTTTAAAGTGGTTTTGAAAAGTGCTTAAAGTACTGCTGCTCGATTAAAATATAATCGATGAAAGTTTTTTCTGAAAATTTTTACACTATCATAAAATAGATGTATTTATTGACAAGTGTACAAAAAATCACCTCAAAATGAGGAGTTTTGATTGGTTAAAAATGCCAAAGTTTGTAAGAAAATATGAAAGTTTTGAAAAAATGGTCCATGAGGCTCAACCGTGACCGCTGGGTGGATACGTGGCACAAACACATACGAGTGAGCTGGCACCCGCTGGGGCGGCAATACATCAGTGTATTGTGTTTAAACTATGAAATTATATTTTAAACATGGATATTTGAATTCAAAAAACGCGCGCAAGCCATCTTCATCTTCCCCAATCTTCAATCAGCCATAGATTTCGTGTTTCTTGATGAAATTGGATGAAGTAAACATGAAAGTTGATCGTTTTGAACCCAGGAACATGATGGAATCACTTAATTTCATTTATTTTCAGTTAAACATGATTAAATTTCTGGAAAACATGAAAAACCCTAGAACTGAAAATCTTAATTGAAATGGTGTATGATGGATGATTTTGTCAATTGGTTGAGGGTTAATGATCGTGAGGGGTGCAGAAAACAAATGGCCAAGAGTTTTTCAAATGAATCAAAGAATCATGGACTTGAAGTTCGAGCCCGTTGAAGCGGAATCGATTCGGGTTTAAGTGTTTCCAGTTGATGTTTGAGGATTGCTTGAGCACCAACGGCCTATGTGGAAGGTATTTGAGTGGTCTGCTCACTTCGAATCACCCTAGATCAATCCAACCAAGTCCACCTGCATACAGCTCAAATGAAAACTGGAAATCGTGGTTAGGAGTATTACAGATTGTTGCTTATGATCTGCATCATCTCTATGATGTTTGTGGATGGTGCTTGGATGATCAGAACATCACCTGCTCGAGCCAAGCTATGGATTTGAGTTTTAAGGCAGTTTTACAAGCTTATGATCATGAGATGTGAAAACTGGTTTCTAGCTTTGCCTATGTTGATTTTAGGTTTCAAACAGGTTTCATATTGATGTTAAAACATATTAGACACCAAATTGCCTAAGATTTTTCACTAGTTTTCAAAATTGCAAGTTTTCACAAATTGAACTATGATTTATGAAATTTGAGAAAGTGGATTGAAAGCATGTACTTGCATGGCTTTGGTGTAGTTTCAACTTGAAAATGATACCTCTATTTATAGGTCAAGATTCCTGAAATGCTAGGCACAAAGAATTGGCTTTTGGTAAATCAAACTTGCCTTAGAGGGCAAGAAAGTCATTTTGCCTTAAAAGGAAACTTCCTTTTTTAACCATGTGTGAAAATCCAATCTTGATCCTATCCTACAATAATTACATTCAACTTGATATTTATCATTTCTATCTCAATTTGGCAAGGTGGCATGTGTTCTAGAAGAAGAAATCCAAAAATGACCTATAATTGTGAAGTTTTGAACTTGAAATCCATGGTTATGGAGCCTTATGTTTCAATTTTAAAAGCATAGCTAGACTCCATGGATTTGAGAGTTCTTGGACATTTTGGAAAGCTTGTTTCAAGGGCTACAACTTTCATGTTTTGAGTTTTTTCCAAATCAAAGTGGAACTATGTGAAACAATGCCTTGAAGTTTGAAAGTACAAAATTTAACACTTGAAAATTTTTCTAAGTGTTAGAAATTTTGACTTTTGTTGACTTTTCCAAATTCTTTGATTTTTTATGATCATGATGGATCATTTGAAGTATTTTGATGTTGGAAAAAGTTTTGTCTTGAAAAAGTTGACCAAAAGTCAAAGTTTGACTTTTCAGTGCAGATGAATTTTCATCAGATGTTTCAAAAATTGAATGATGATGTCTATGAACTTCTGTGATGTTTTGAATCCAGAAATTAGGTCAACATGTTGTATCTAAGATATAATGACCAATCTCTAACCAAAAAAGTCATTCCTTGCTCAAAAAATCAGAGAATACTCATGCCCGATCAAAACCCTAATTGGTCGATCCTCGATCGATTAAAGAGAAAAGTTGGGTATCTGATGATCAGAGGTTGATGATTTGATCATGATAGATCAAATGAGGTGAGTAAAACTCAAACCCTAATTGGTTGCCTCTTGAATCAGATGAAAATTTGATGAAACCCTAATTTTGACCTGTGAATGCTACACCCTAATTGCTCGAATCGTAGTGATGCAATGATGCAAATGTAAGGTGGTATATTAGGTCAAAAATTGGGGTATGACACCTAGCTTGTCTTTTTCTTCTTTTAGCACTACTATTAAGTCTTCTAGCCGTCCTTTCAATTTCGGGATCGAAAAGGAGTTGGTCGGCCGGAATACTTCCCCGCATAACCTAATTCCTGAAAAAGTCTAGCCACACAAAAGAAACAAAGAGAGATTAGAAGAAAATGTCTTAAAACACACAACTATTGCTATACTAACAACATCAAACGCCAATCCCCGACAACGGCGCCATTTTGTTGTAGGATTTTTCCGCAAATAAGTATTTTTAATTATCGATTCCACAGGGATTGGTGTATGTTGTAGTCTTTCAATAGAAAAGTGTATTTTAAGATTATGTAACCAAAGGGTTTGTTATCTACTCTACTAGTACCATGAGTTTCCAAACAACTAACTAAATCAATGTTTTCAAAAGAGAGTTATGGTTTGGATTCAAGAGAGTTGGAGTTTGTTTTCAAATATGGAGGCATGTCAAGATTAGTTTCATTGATCTATTTTCATACATATTCAATTAATCAAGTGATGAACATAGTAGATGATTTCTATAAATACATATCTTCTCAATCTTGTAGATTTCCCACCAAGATTGTGAATGTTATCATTTTAATCTTTGCATGATCCCTCACTACAACTATTGACATGATAAGCATTAAGTTCAATATTTTGTAAACACTAACACCCAAATCTATCCCTAGCATTTGTTCATTAGTGGATGAATAACCTAGGTCTACTTTTAAGTATTCTTTCCCAAGCAAAACTCAAAGCATAAAGATGAAGAACAAAGATATTCAACTATATTAATCATCAACCATGTTCATACACAAATGGATCAAAAGAAATACATACTATAAAGATCAACTACCTCTAATCTTGACACAAAAAGAGCTTAGCCACTCATTTCCATGGCTGCTTTGCTCTCAAGATTGTTGGTAGAAATGATGAACATAAGAAATCAAGAAGAAAAACTATGGTTTTTTCTTTACAATTCTTGCCCTAGATTTTTACAAAGATGAAAGATAATGATGATGAAGTGTTGTTTCCTTCCTTTACAAGCCAAAAAGTCAGCTGGAAGTGATGGGTTGGTGGCCAAAAGGTGAAAGCATGGGTCTGTCCTTTTTCTGAATTTCGCAGACTGCGCTAAGCCCGGTAAAGCGCGCTGAGCGCGCTCATGCTGGAACCGCGTTGAGCGCGACCTGTAACATGCATCCTTCATCCAAAAATATCTTCAAAAAGAATCATCCCCAAAAGCTCTTCAAAAGTCCTTGAATCCAAGCTTGGGAGAATTAATCAATAACAACCTATAATTAAGAGTAAACTAAGTTAAATAATATATTATGAACAAAAACTAAATAAAAACTTACTTAAACCAAAATACTAGAATAAATAATACTAATTATATAAAAAGGCATTGTTAAGGACCACAAAATTATGTACAAAATACCTACAATTTGGTCCTTAACAGATAGTTGAAATATATGAGTACTAGCATAGTTGGAACTTAACGAGATTGTTTCCGCATAGCTTTTTACCTTTCTTGTGTACAAACTACTTGGACATACGCCACCTTTAAATAAATACAAGTTTCTTTCTCTTTACAATTTTCACTGTTGTTGTTTGCATAAAGTCCAACGTTTGCTTTGAATGATTATATGCATCTAACAATAAAAATCTATTCACAAACATATGACAAGTGAACAAGCAAAAGTAATTACTACAGTGCCTGTGAATTGAGATGACGATTTAAAGTCACCAATGCATTACCCCACGAGCATAATCCCCAGAGGTGTCACTCACCACAAACCTTCCCCAGCGGAGTAGAGGTGAATCCCCGAGCAGTGATTCCACCCGACTAAAATCATGATACGTCAGTCTCCGAGCAAAAGCACTTCATCCCCATCCGAGGTATTTATCCCCAACAAGATATCTCTCAACAATTTCCCTTTTTCCCAGCAGCAGTGTCCAGACTTGAGACTTGGTCAGATAGTGCACCGGAGGAAACCTACATCTATTATGCCTCAGTCAGAGATTACAACGGGCTCCAGATTCTTCTAACCCGGTCTCCCAGCAACTACAAATTACAACTCTCCAGCAGGATTTACACACAAGATCCCCGGTAGAGTACCCCTCTAGACTCTCCCCAACAGGGTCTATGTATGAGATCCTCGACAACGTGTTTCTCAATCTCTACCATCCTCAACAATATCTAGGCTCAAGACTTGGCCAGATAGTGCATCGGAAGAATCAAAGTTTCTTTCTTCTCAGGGTCTCCATCCGTTCCGTCCCCAAACAGAAGTCTGAAATCATCAAGCAGAACATCTGCATCTTCCTCAAGATGGATATGTTTTGAAATACCACAACATCTATCATTCATACATTATTCATGAAAAGTCATATGCATATGTCATTCATACACATCATCATGCATCATACTTTGCATAAGACTAACAACATTCTATCAAAGTTTCTCTTGTTTTCTCCAAAACAGGTGAAAGTCACCTCCGACGACACCGTCCGTGATTAAGACCCGAATCCGCATTTGAAAACTATCTCGAAGACCGCCCTAGTTGTCCTCCGACAACCGGTCCAGATTAAGACCCGAATCCGCACGGAAAACTATCTCGAACGACCACCCTCGTTGTCCTCCGACAACGGATCCGTGATTAATACCCGCCGACGGGAAACCTTATCCGAACGATCACAAGTTATCCTCCGATAACAGGCATTGGATCAATACCCGAAGCACAACAGGGAAGATATCCACATGTTGCCAACTATTATCCCCTCAGAGTAATCGGCACGAAGATATATTCGACGCCTCTTATTATCAACAAGAACCACGTAGTCTAGCGCGACTCGCTTATCTTGATGGTATCTTAAGCCCATCTCCCACTACTTGTCAACATTTCTCCGCCTTCGTATCGCCATATTTTGTTAAAAACCAATACAAACCAAGAATTCATTCGTAGATGAGCACGAAGTCTAACGACGATTTCTCCTGATGGCATCTTAAGCCCATCTCCATGCTCCTTTCACTTTCAAGAACGCCACTGAGCTCAGCGCACGACGACTCCCCAAAGATCAATCTTTCCGATGGAATCTTAAGCCCATCCCCGCCGGCCTCCTATCAACAATCTCGAGTCTAGCATATGACTCATTCCCCAGCGAAATCTCCAGCCTCTCCAAATGGCATCTATAAGCCCATTCCCGCATCATCAACCAACCGCGAGTGCAAATTGTGTGTATTGAGTGTTCAATCATCTTCTACCTCCGTGTCACGAAGGCTAACATGCCAATCTAACCCTTCCAAGACAAGAAGATTGAACAGGGCAGTCGTCATACCCCAAAATTTGCCCTCCATCTTCTCAAGATATTTCATACACCCATACTCAAGGATTCCTCAAGGGTTGGTCAGATAAACCCTCTCCTAGACAATCAACCCAAATTAGGGTTTGGTATTTCTCAGATCAAGATGGATTTCCAACACTTCTAATGGTCATCATGCCTCCTCATATGCTTCAAGGATTCTCCATGTTAAGTTTCAAGCCTTACAAGTCAAGTTTCGCATAATTGCTCGATGGTTGAAAATTAGTCAGATTGGACAAAAAGTCAACTGTGGTCAACATATAGTCAAACTTCATGATTTTTGGTCAACATCCTCATTTTGAAGGTACATTCATCATTTGATCAAGGGTTGATCATGATTCATCAAGAAAAACTCAAGATTTGCTCAAAAGTCAAACTTTCTAAATTAGGGTTTCTTAGTGAAAAGTCAACCAAACTTTGACTGAGCATAACTTTCTCATACTTTATCATAAATTTTCCCACCAAATCTCGTTTTGAAGGAAATTCAATTCCCTACAACTTCATGTCTCACAAGAATGTTCAAAAAATGCTTCATTTGGAAGGTATGGATCAAAACATTATAGGTCCTTTTCAAAGTCAACAAAAAGTCAACATTTTGTTTTAAAGATTTATTGAGCATGGAAACTCCAATTGAGATGAAGCCAAAGAGGTTGGTTAGAGGACTCTTAGAGCTTTCCAAAAAGTCCAAGAACACTCAAAAATATGGAAAATTGAGCAAAATACACCTTGTGCAAGTTGGACAATTTTGAAGAGATGCACAAAGAGAGATACTTCTAAAAATCAAAATTTTTGCAAATGGACTTACTTTTTCTTCATCCAAACTTGTTCCTTATATAATTAGGAATATCCAAGCCCAATGCCACGAATTTTTATTTTATTTTTCTATTTAATTTGGATTTTATTCATTTAAATACAAATTAAATTAAAAAATAGGGTATAAAATCAAAATTAATTGCAAATTGATTTTTTCTCTCATCCTTGAGATCCAAGTAACCTAAAGAAGCCAGCAAATTTCGAAATTTGATTGGATTTGGAAAGAAATTGATTGAAATTGATCAAAAAAGAGAATATTTGATTTTGTACAAAATCAAATATGTTTTGCATTGATTGATGATGATTTCTTCCTCAAATCAGCTCCAATTCCATCTACTATATATATACAATACATATCACATGAATTAGAACAGAAAAATTGCTTGAGGAACCCTAACCTAATTCAAAAAAATCCGTGCTACACAAGCTACTAGCAGTCTGGGTTTTAGCTCGATTCAATTGATTCCAAGCATCCAAACACGTTCCTTGACATCCCCTGAATCGATCCAGACCTTTACTTTGTCCAAAAACATCAAGAATTGCAAGAACACGATTTCGATTTGTCACACTTTTTCCAAAATCGAATTCTATTATTCATGCATTTCTAACATGTTTTGTTGTTGTTTTTGTGATTAGAACGAAGATTGCAAGCTTTATGGGCAATTTGATTGAGTTTCCATGGCTTTGAACGAGAATCACCATAGCCTGAGTTTTCGGCCTCGATTTAGGGCTTCCTTAAAACGGATAAATTAGACCATGAGACCACCACCATCGTGTTCAGAACGATGTTTCCAGTCGATTCATACCCTTGAATGTTTTTTATATTATCTGTGCTTGATTTTGGAAAATGCAGGGACTATAGCGTCGCACTGAAGCCGACGCTATATTTTCAAATATTCAAAACGAAGAAGACGAAGCGGCTTGATTTGATGCCAGAGGTGCCACTTGTTTGTAAACCACTCGCCTGCTTTCCATGACACGCGCCCTTCACTTGGTCAAGGCGTGGCTTTTGAAGGTGGTTCGAGTTTGATTCCCAGCCATGGCATTTGGTTTTTTCACATGTTTGCATTTTTTTCATATTTTCATATTTTATTTAATATTTTTTATGCATTTTAATTTAACTTTGAATATTTTTATTATGCATTTAAAAACACCAAAAAATATTTTTCTTTTGGAATTATTTCCAGAAAATGTTTATTTAATTTATAAAATTAAAATATTATTTTTGCATGCATATTTAATTTAATTGATAATTTATCATTTAAATCACTTTTAATTGATTTTTAATTATTAAATTAACTCCAAAAAATCCCAAAAAATTATTTTAGCATATTAATGTTATTTTTAGCATGAAATATTTTTCTCATTCAAAAATTATTATTTTTGCTAACATTTTTCTCTTATTCGATTTCTTCATATTTTCTGATTTCTCATCTTTTCATTGTGTTACCTCTCTGACGACTTCTTTTTATCGCTTTTTTCCAATTATGTAATTGCTTATAGGATGTAATAGCTTAATTAGGGCTTTTATTTTCCGTATTTTAAATTATGTATCTGCCCCAAAGCCATGTAATAGCGTAGGATTTATCTTTCCGCACTTTATATTCCCGCATTTTAATTTCCGCACCCTATAAATTGCTAGTAATTAGGCGTGTATGGCAAGATAAAATTGAACATAGCTCACTCTAATTTTCAAGATAACATGAATCTGAAATCAACACACTCTTTTCACACATGCACCCCTTAGGGTAATTCTCTCTCTCGTTGCCTTTACGAATTCAATTGGTCATGTCCCTCGAACGTAGAGGTATTCTAGCACCATTGCCTTCAAAAACAAATCATCATAGTCCCTTCGATACAAAGATCATAAACCCACGATGTCGCCTACGAATACATGATCTTGACCCTCGATTGTCGCCTATGAAAAATGATGATAGTCCCTTCAAATGTGCTAGGATACTTCCTACAAGTTGCTTTCTATGACCATATGATGTCCCTTCGAATGTCCCGCTTACATCCAACAAATAGAGTTACCTACCAACTAATGGTATGGATAGCGCTATTCTAAAGGAACGTAAAATAACACGAAAATGACCAATTCTGAGTAGGTAATAAGACTTTTAGTTGCTTGCTCTATCAAAATACTTTTCACACCTCACACTCTTATCAAAGTTCAAACTCTTTTCAAAACAAAACGTTTCCAAACACTTTGTATACATTCCTACATGAATCATTACAAAGTCAAAGTGAAATGCCTTTTCAAAACATTTTTGTCAAACACACAGAAAGCACAATTTTAAAGTGATCTAAGAGCAAATAAGAGCCCGTAGATAACTACGGATGGAAAGGGGTGCTAATACCTTCCTTTTCATAACCTTCTCCCTTACTCGTAATCTAACGGGTCTTTTTCTGTACTTTTTACCTTCCCTTAATTGGATAAAAGAAAAGTCGGTGACGACTCTTGCTATCCCACATTTGCGATACAAAACCTAAAAAGTCGCCACCAGACACACACCGGAGGAAAATTAGGAGGCGCTCTAATGGGGATCTTGTGCACAGATCCTGCTGGAGAGCATTTGATAGTTGTCGAGAGACCAGGTTGGAAGGACCTGGATCCCGTTGAAATCTCCGGCTAGGGAATAAAAGATGTGGTTTCTCCGATGCACTATCCGACCATGTTTCAAGTCCGGATACCGCCGCTGTGAGGTGATGATCCGAGACATATTTTTGGGGATACTTTTATCGAGATGAATCACATCGCTGAGACTGATGTAACATGGCTTAGTGGTGTGGAATCACTGCTCGGGGACCAACGTGATGAAGCCTGGAATGTCGGGACTAGTGGAGGAAAATGCGATCGCTGGGGAGATTTCGTGATGAGTGACATCTTTGTGGGGATTGTTCTCTGAAGGGGAACATATTGGTGACTTTCGTCGTCATCTCAATTCCTAGAGCCTATAGTAATTACTTTCGTATGTTCACTTTTCGCATGTTTGCAAATATATTCTTATTGTCAGATGCATATAATCATTCAAAGCAAACGTTGGACTTTATGCAAATAACAAATAGCAAAAATTTGTAAAGAGAAAGAACTTGTATTTATTTGAAATGTGGCGTATGGCCAAGTAGTTTGTACACAAGAAAGGTAAAAAGCTATGCGGAAACAATCTCGTTAAGTTCCAACTATGCTAGTACTCATATATTTCAACTATCTCATCTCCTTGCTGTCAGTAGAAGGTGAGCGGATTGTTTTTCGCCATTTGAATCTTGAATGCTGATAGTAATAGTCTGGAAGTAGGTGATCTGGACGAGACATAGTCGTACGCTTAAATCCCTAACTTTTGCCTAGACCGCCTTTCTAAGTTTTCACCATCGGATACCTTTTTGCCCGCTGGTGTTTTCGACTGCCGTGTACATGTTTTATTTATATCCTTAACTTTTGCCCGAACCCTTTGGTTCGCCAGATGCCCTTATTTTTCCTAGGTCATTCGACCTAGCGGGTCTCGCTTATGTAGTATTTTTGACTATGTCCGCTCGCTGTGTGGGAAGTCTTCACCATCCATGGTGCTAAGTATCATAGCTCCACCGAAAATATTGTCTTGACTACAAATGGTCCCTCATAGGTGGGAGTCCATTTACCCCTCGATCACCTTGTGGAAGAATGATGCGCTGACTACTAAATCACCGACTTGTTAGACTTTGCTTGACCTTCTTGTTAAATGCTCGATCATTTGTTTCGATAGATCCGTCCATGGCGTATGGATGCGAGTCGCTTCTCATCGATCAAGTTAATCCGTCAAGGCGAGTTTGGATCCAATTGTTCGCTAACTCTCGGCCCCGAGGACTCGTTAAGGGTATCCGAACCTCAATGGGTAGGACCGCTCCATACCTTATACAAGAGAAAGGGTTGCCCTCTGATGTTCGATCAGAAAAGCGTAACCATGAAGAGAAAATGGTAACATCTCATGCCAATCCTTGTAAGTCACTGTCATCTTCTATATAATCTTCTTAATGTTCTTGTTGGCGGCTTGCACAGCGCCATTCATCTTAGGCCGATAAGGAGAAGAGTTGTGATGCTTGATCTTGAACTCAAGGTAGTTCGATGATCATCTTATTGTTGAGATTAGAGCCGTTATCTGTGATAATCCTTTCGGGAGTGCCATACCGACAGATAAGATTATGCTTGATGAATCGAGCCACAACATTCTTGGTAACAGATGCGAACGAGGTTGCTTCTACCCACTTGGTGAAATAGTCAATTGCCACAAGGATGAAACGATGTCCGTTGGAAGCGGTGGGCTTGATTTCTCCAATCATGTCAATGCCCCACATTGCAAAAGGCCAAGGAGCTATTAGAATATCTGTGAGGTACGGAGGTACGTGCACTTTGTCTGCATATATCTGGCACTTGTGACAAGACCGAGCATAGCGGTGACAATCAGCTTCCATGGTGGACCAATAGTAACCTGTTCTCAGAATCTTCTTAGCCATTGTATGACCACTGGAGTGGCTACCACTTGCGCCTTCGTGTAACTCTTCCATAATATGTTCCGCTATTTTCCGGTCCACACAGCGGAGTAAACACAAGTCGTGGTTGCGTTTGTATAAGATGTCGTCTTGAGGAAGAATTTGGATGCAAACCTTCTCAAAAACTTTATCGTTGATGATGCCCTCGCTGGATATTCCTGAGTCTCAAGATACCTCTTCACGTCGTAGTACCAAGGTTTCTCGTCTGTATCAAGCTCATAACAATATGCTAGTTTGTCAAACTTCTCAATGATGATCTAGGGAGCCTCGTTGTCCCATCTGACCTTGAGCATAGATGACATAGTAGCCAATGCGTCTGCCAACTGATTCTCTTCTCGTGGAATATGATTGAAAGTGATCTCTTCAAAGTAGGGGATCAAACTCAGAACATGCTCTTGATATGGAATGAGATTCGGATGCTTCGTATCCCACTCGCCCTTAATCTGACTGATCACCAAAGCTGAGTCTCCATATACTTGCAAGAACTTGATTCTTAAGTCAATAGCAACTTTAATACCCATGATGCACGCTTCGTATTCGGCCATGTTGTTAGTGCAATTGAAACATAATCTGGCGGTGAAAGGAGTATGTCCGCCTACAGGGGATGTAATGATGGCGCCAATGCCATTGCCAAGTGCGTTGAGGCTCCATAAAACCATGGTCCATCAGATCCTTGTTCGTGTCCTTCGTCCGGGTCCCGGTTCTTTGCAATCAGAATTAGTAAAATACCTTCATCCGAAACTCGAACGCATAGATTGATAGTCATCTACGGTTGATGAGCCAAATGATCGGCTACTACATTTCCTTTGATCGCTTTCGAGAAGTGTACCGAAGTCGATTCGGTCGATCATTTGCCATCTTGCTATTCTTTCGGAGAGAGTGGTTTCTCAAATATGTATTTTATCGGATCCATCTTGAGATCAACAAGGTAGTGAGTCAACATATACTGCCTTAGTCGGCGAGCAGCCAGTTAAAGCGCAAGTTTTCTCGAGCCGTGAGTATCTTGTTTCACATCGGTAAACTTTTGCTAAGGTAGTATATTGCATAATCTTTTCGACTGCACTGGCCATGGTGCCCCAACACACACCCCATTGAGTTCTCTAACACCGCGTACATGATAAGAGGTCTTCCTTCGCCGGCCGGATAGGAGGATTCAGAGGTACTCCTTGATTTTGTCAAAAGCGATCCGCAATCGCCGCTCCATTCCACTACTTGATCTTTCTTTAGTAACTTGAAGATTGGCTCACAAGTAGCGCTAAATGTGCAATAACCGCAATGTAATTCAATCGCCCAAGAAACCTCGACTTCCTTCACGGGGCCGCATCTCTTGAATAGCTTTAACCTTGGCGGGTCAACTTCAATACCTTTAACACTAACAACAAACCCTAGGAGTTTACCGATCCGACTCAAAGGTGCATTTGTTGGGATTAAGTCTCATTTCTTCAACCTATCAAACAGCGAGATGATCAAGATGTTCTTCTTCACCGTGATCGAGCTATCATATCGCCGATGTAGACCTCATCTCGTGATGAATCATGTCATGAAATAATGTCACCATGGCATCGATAAGTGGCACCGCGTTTTCCAAACGGCATAACCTTATAGCGTAGTGCCCCACCGTAACTAAAGTTGTCTTCCATGTCTTCGGAGCCATTTTGATCCGATTGTAACCGAGAAACCATCCATGAAGGAGAAAACTTTATGCCGAGCGTGTTGTCAACCGTGACATCAATATGAGGAAGTGGAAATCGCCTTCGACTCGCTTTGTTCAAATCTCGTAATCCACACATTCGCATTCTTGCCATCCTTCTTGGGCACAGCACCACATTAGCCACCCACGTGGATAGAAGTAACAACTAAGAAACCGGCGTTGAACCGCTTATAACTTCGGCTTTGATTTACTCGACATCTCGTGACGCATGCGACGAACCTTCTGCTTTCACCGGGAGAAACCATCTTTGTTGGTAATCGTGTACCACAATGTCAATGTCTAAACTCGCATGTCTTCGTATGACCAAGCAAAACCTCGATATAATCTCGTAGCATCCGAATCAATTTCTTTGACACTGCTCAAGACCCGCTCCTATCTTTATCTTTTCTGCTTTCATAAGTACCCAAATTCACAACCTCAACTGCTCTTCGTAAGGTCAGATAACTCGCTTCTTGTTGTAGCGCCCCGACAACTTTTCTCGAACTTCACAATCTTCCTCACCTTTGTCTTCGGCTTGGTAGATCGGATTATCAAGTCATATTTAGCAATAGCATAGTCAAGTATCAACGAGATTCGAGTGATTCGCAGTTGTATCACGTGGGTGTGTAAGAAACACATAACTTTTCAAGGGTGATAAAGTAAAAGAAAGAAAGCAACAATCAAATGCAAAAGTCCAACGGTTTTATTGAATGAAAATATGCAAATGATGATAATAACCTCACAACGAGCCATGATGCCCGTGCAAGGCACTAGGCTTTAGAGTTTATTGTTCAAAACATAGAAAATAAGAAAAGCAAAACAAAAACAAGAGCAATTACCCCGCCTAAAGGAGATTGGCATGACGATTCGCCTTCCAATTGCCGAGTCCGTGTCGGAGTCGAAGATCCACTTGTCGATGTCGAAGTCGTTGTCGTCGCCTTCTATAGCATGGATTCCATTCTGGATGATGCAGAAAGGAAGTTGCTCGGCACGTTCGCGGCGTATCATCTTCTGACCTTTGACGGTGAAGCCTAAACCAGTCTTGTCAGATTTGAAAGGAAGATCAGGGAACTGACCCCAAATAGTAATGCCTCTTTCTTCAACAGCAGCTTGAGCATCCTTCAACGAGGCCATCCTAGGCGGAACTTGCGTAATTTCAGGAGTAACAGGAGAGTCAACAGGCATGACCCTGGGGATTATTTCAAAAGCTTGACAGGGAGTCTCAAAGAATTCACCCTCCACCTCGAGGTATCGGAATCACTGTAGATAACTGACCATATATTCTTCTTCACCACATACTGTAACAACTTTCCCTTTCACCGGATATTTCAGCTTTTGATGCAGGTGAGGTAAATACCGCCCCATGTATCCAAGGGCGCCCAAGTAGGCAAGAGTAAGTCACGGATGTCCATGACAAAGAAAGTAGAGTCGAAAGTCCTGGAACCGACTTAACAGTGTAATGAGTTTCCCAAGTATCGCTCGCTTAGAACCATCAAAAGCTCTCACAATAATGTCACTGGGTTTTAGAACCAATCCTTCAATATCAAGTCGATCAAAATCAGTATTTGGTAGGATATTCAGTGCAGAACCGGTATCCACCAAAACATGAGACAATGTAGTGCCCTTGCATTCAACAGAGATGTGCAAGGCTTTGTTGTGTTTCTTCCCGACAGGAGTCAAATCAGCATCAGAGAAGCCTAGACCGTTGTTGGCAGCCAGGCTAGCAATACAAACTTCAAATTGATCAGTAGTAGTGTCTTGCGGTACGTGAGCATTCTTCAGAAACTTCACCAAGGCTTTGGCATGAGCCTCAGAGCACATGAGTAGAGCAAGCATGGAGATCTTGGACGGAGTCTGTCCCAATTGTTCCACAACATTGTAGTCACTCTTCTTGATGATCTTCATAATTTCCTCTATTTCTTGTTTGGAGGTGTCCTCAGCAACTTCCTTTGGTACTTCGCCGAAAGGTGATGAGCATCGGTTCTTTCCTCTAATCTCGGAATTGGTTGAATAGTGGAATGCGAGCCGGAGTCGCAGTGTCTTTTGGAGGAGAGATTTCTGGAGAGAATACTCTTCCGATTCTGGTCACCTTACTTGATCCGGTGATGTTGTCAATGTCAGGAATGGTGGCTTCAACTGTAAGGTCCTCAATAGTCAGAGGGTCTTGCTTGACGCCATGATAGTAGACATCAGATCCATAATCCAAGGGATAGCTTTGTCGGAGGAATATGGAACCGGCCCGAGAAGTAATGATGAGAGGTGCCACTCTAGGCATAGAATTAGTAGAGGAAATCCTTATAGTGTTAACATCAACATAGTCTTTGGGAAATCGTCACCCCATCCCGTTGCCTTAACATCTTCAATAGGAATCTTGTAGCCAGAATGGTACTTCACTATGTAGTCAAACTTTCCACTGGCTGCCCCAAGGTATCCCACACATTCGCATGGCCACTCACATCTTCGATCTTCGCTTAGACATGTCTTCACACGCACTCCACAGTGGTTTCGTGAATAGTATTTCACTGTTATCCATCATGCATCGAACACGTCTTCTCAACCAAGCACAACCATCAGGTGTAGATGGGCACCAATCGACAGTTCTCTGGGCATCCTGGGTTGACACCGGCTTATAGCAAATTCTTCTTAACAGTCTTCAGAGGAATGGTCAAGTCATCTATGTTGAAAACATAGGAGTTCTCGCCAATAGCATTGGAACTTTTGTCATGGTTAGGCATGGCGCGTTGATCACATTCAGAGTCTCCACTGGAGGGTCAAACTCAATCTGTTTAGCTTCAATCATGTCTTGAATCTTGTTCTTCAGAGTCCAACAGTTGTCAGTGTCGTGCCCTGGGCTATTGGAGTGGTAAGCACACTTAGCATTAGGATTGTATCTCGGAGAGGAAGTGTTGACACTCTGAGGAGGATCCTTCAAAGTAATCACCTACTTTCAACATGTGTTGCAAGGCTCATGACAATGGCATGTTGATCTTCGTGAACCGCCTTCGTGGCGCTCGCTATGCGTTGTCTCACCGAGGTTGTGCTAATGTAGGATCGAGATCACAACCGCCCACGATTGAGCACGGTCGGTCTTGGCTCGGCTTTTCTGACCATACATAGCATTGACTTCTTTCTTACCACCAAAAGATCTCTTCGCAACATTTGAAGATGACTCTACCTGAATCTTTCCGCTCCTGATACCTGCTTCAATGCGTTCTCCTGTCAATATCAGCTCGGTGAATCCGACTGAAGAGTTTCCAATCAGATGATTGAAGAATGGGCCTGTCAGTGTTCCCATAAACATATCAACCAACTCCCTATTGGAAAAGGGTGGTTGAACTCTGCCTGCTAGATCTCTCCACTTCTGAGCATATTCCTTGAACTTCTCATCACGACCCATAGACATGCTCTGTAGTTGCATGCGAGTCGGTGCCAATTCAGCATTGTACTCATATTGTCTCAGAGAAAGCATCCGCCAAGTCACCAAGTACGAATACGGTCATTCTCTAGCTGATAATACCACTCCAATTGAGTCCCGGACAAACTCTCTTGAAAATAATGCATCCACAACTTTCTGTCATTAGTGTGGGGGTTGATCTTCTGGACATAGGATTTCAAATGCAGCTTCGGACAAGAAATGCCATCATATTTGGCAAAAGTAGGAACCTTGAACTTGGAGGAATCACACTGTGGACAAGATTCAAATCATCAAAATTCAGCCCGGACATCTTCAGATTTTCCACAGCATTCAGACGGTCTTCAAGTTGCTTGTACTTGTCATCATCATCAGAGTACTGGTCATTATCATAGTGATTTTCTTCTTTCGTGCTCACGCCGATCCTCTCATTACCCTTGACACTTCCCCGCCTTGACACTTCCTTCCGAGAGCTTTATCCGGCCGACCACTTTAGGACCACCTTTGTAGCGCCTACCCATGTTGAGAACACCAACGACCTCTTCTTTCGTTGATGAGCTTCTTCGATCTTTTGGCCTTGAACCAAGCCGTGAACATTTCGAACCGAGCATTCGAGCTGAGATCTTTGATACTGCTCAAGAGCCATTTCGCTAAAATAAATAGCGAGAGAATGAGAAACCGATCTTCAATGTACCTGTTATGAGATATTATGCCATGATAATGCAATGTTTATGCAAATGCAATGCAATGTTTTCAAAGACCATAGAGATTTAAATTTGTTAAACAAGCACGAACAAACATTTATTAGTTCTCTTTATTCTTTTTTTTAAGTACAAAAGATAGTTCAAACAATAAGATAAAAGAACAAAAATCCTAGAGCTCTAAGTCTCCCATGGGCGCTTCCTCTTGGTGCTGAGATAGGCATTGATGTTTCGCTCCTCGTGAAGTAGCTTTGTCAACTCTAGTACCTTCTTCTCGCTTGCATAACACTGAGCTTCAAATGTATCCCTTTATTCTTTAGTTGAATCCAGATCTCTTCAAGTCTTCAAAATCAAGAGGCATGTCGGATGGAGAACAGATAGGTACGTCACCTATAGAAACAGGTTCCATAATTACCGGTAAAACAGGCGTGAATGGCATCATGAGGTTTTGAGCTCGAGCTCGCACCCATTTGAGGTAAGGTTCCCAAGGAATGGAATTTTGGTGCCCCAAAGTCTTGGTATCACTCTTCTTTACCATGCCCCAAGCGTGTATGAACCTTCATCGGTAATTCTGGAGATTGTGGTTGTAATCGAACACAATATCTTGGAGAAGCATATCATGTGGACCATCTCTTCGAGCAAAACCAAACTGACGTAGAGCTAAAGAAGGGTTGTAAGTGATACCTCCCCTTATACCAAGGAGTGGTACATTAGGGAATTCTCCACAACGCTCAATGAATGTGAAGTCCTTTTGAGAGAAAAGAGTCCAACGGATATCTGAATGAGAGAGTGACATTAGTCTTTGAGACCACTTCAATCTTTGTTCGTTCTTCAAAACTAATTGAGGAAGGTGCAAAATAAACCACCTGGAAAGTAACGGTATGCAACACATGAGAGTTCCTTGTCTTTTAGTAGTACGAGTGTGGAGAGAATGTAGGATGTCTCCAAGTAAAGTAGGCACAGGATTGCGGGTAAGAAACAACTTGATGGTGTTGACATCTATGAATTGATCCGAGTTAGGGAATAGAACCAAACCATAGATTAGCAAGGCCACAATGTCTTCAAATGCATGGAAACTCATAACTTTGAGGAATTCTCAGGCTTTCTTAATCAGAAACTTAGCAAGTAAACCCTTAACTTCGCTTCTTGTTTCCCAATTTGTTTCAATGTCTGAGCGCTTTAGATGTAATGCTGATGCGATGTCTTCGTACTTAGGAACCTTTTCTAAACCGGTGAATGGCATTTGGTCAAGAATAGGTATCCCGAGTAGCTTAGAGAACTCTTCCAAGGTAGGAACCAACTGATAATCTAGGAATGTAAAGCAATGGTGTTTCGCGGATCAAAGAACTGGAATAGGACATGCATCATATCTTCTTCAAAACCGAAGATAACCAAATCAAGTAGATAACCATGTCTTTTGATGAACTGAGCATGATCGGGAATTTCTAAAACCAATTCTTTGAGCTGAGAAGGTACACCCATGAAGTTGATTTGTATAGTCTTTCTAGAAGCCATAATCCCCTACAAAACAGAGCAAAGATAAATCCCTAGGTCCTTGAAATAGTTAGAAATGATATGCAATGTTATGATGTCATGATGTCATGTTTAGCAGACATAAACAATTCACACAATGAGCCTAGGTTTAAGGCTTGCATGAGGTATAGGTGTTTACCCTACCAAAAGTTTGAGTTGGTTCATCCTGTCCTATAATAGTAACCGGGTTCTAGGAATCTCATATCATTGATCTTTCTCAGAGGCTTATTTCAATACGACTACCAAGTGGTCGATCGAAAATATCCCAAAAGTCCGATCTTAATGAGCATAGCATCGAGTATCGCCCAACCTTAGTCTCAGATCAAGTCGGCCATCTCACTACCTTCTAATGGCCAAGATGGGTCAATTAAGGTTCTAAAAGTTTAGTTAGTGCCGATGACACCACGCAGAAGCTCAACTGGAAATGAAGAGTATCGTGACATCCAAAGTGTCACACTAACGTAGCCATCATGTTGACCATTTCGATATACGCCTAATGGTCGCGACGATTTATTGCTACTTACCTAAAGAAAAGATCCGTGTAGGACCCACAAATATAATACCCAAGCAACCCTTAATAGCAAGCAATCCATGGGAAAGTGAAAGAAATAAGAAACCTGGGTGTCTCTCAGAGTCGCCAGTAATATCCGACTTTGAGATTTTTGTATCGCAAATATGCGGATAGCAAGAGTCGCCACCGACTTTTCTTTTATCCAATTAAGGGAAGGTGAAAAGAACAAAGCCTTCGTTAGATTCTCGAGTGAAGGTTATGAAAAGGAAGGTATTAGCACCCTTTTCATCCGTAAATCCCTTAGTTGCTCTTAGATCACTTTAAAATTATGCTTTCGTGTGTTTGAAAAAATGTTTTGAAAAGGCATTTCGCTTTACTTTGTAATGATTCATGCAGAATGTATACAAAGTGTTCGAAATGTTTCGTTTTGAAAAGAGTTTGAACTTTGACAAAAGTGTGTGGTGTGAAAAGTATTTTGATAGAGCAAGCAACTAAAAGTCTTATTACCTACTGTCATACCCCAATTTTTGAACTAATATACCACCTTACATTTGCATCATTGCATAACTAACTAGCCATAAAGATTAATCGGTATAGCATTCTGTGCTTAAATTAGGGTTTCATCAGATTTTCATCTGATTCAAGAGGCAATCAATTAGGGTTTGAGTTTTTCTCACCTCATTTGATCTATCTTGATCAAATCATTAGCCTCTGATCATCAGATACCCATTTCTCTCACAAATCAATCAAGGATCGACCAATTAGGGTTTTGATCGGGCATGAGTTTTCTCTGACTTTTTTAGCAAGAAATGACTTTTTTGGATAGAGATTGGTCATTATATCTTAGATACAACATCTTGACCTAATTTCTGGATTCAAAACATCACAAAGTTCATGACTTCATCACCAATTTCAAACATCTGATGAATTTTCATCTGCACAGAAAAGTCAAACTTTGACTTTTGATCAATTTTTTCAAAACAAAACTTTTTCCATCATCAAAATACTTCAAATGATCCATCATGATCATCAAAAATCAAAGAATTTGAAAAAGTCAACAAAAAGTCAAAAGTTTTTATACTTAGAAATTTTTCTAAGTGTTGAAATTTCTTATTTTATCCAAACTTCATGCCATTTTTTCACCTAGTTCCATTTTGAATTTGAAAAAACTCAAAACATGAAAGTTGTAGATCATGGAAAAATCTTTCCAAAATGTCCAAGAACTCTCAAATCCATGGAGTCTAGCTACACTTTTGAATTTGAAATTTAGAGCTCCAAAATCCATAATTTTCAAGTACAAACTTGTAAAATTATAGGTCATTTTGCATTTTCCTCTTCTAGAAGCTTTCTAACCTTGCCAAGTGGATTGATGAACTGATAAATATCAGCTTGGAAGATATAATTGAGATTGGATAGAATCAAAATGAGATTTTCACACATGGTGAAAAAAAGGAAGTTTCCTTTTTTGGCAAATGTCATTCTTGCCCTCTAAGCAATCCATGATTCACCAATTGGCTTGTACTTGTTGCCTAACAATTCAGAACCTCTTGCCTATAAAAGGATCACAAATCCAAGAGAAAATGACACCAAAAAACAAATACAAATCCATGCTTTCATTCTCTTTCTTGAAAATTAAGTAACATAGTGCAAAATTGCCAAACTTGCATTTTTGAAAAACAGTTGAAAACATGTTAAAATTTGGTGTCTAACATGCTTCAATATCAACATAAAATCTGTTTAGAACTTAAGATCATAAGGAAAGCAAGAAAAAATCAGTTTTCATTTTCCATGCTTTCACAACTTCCAAACTGCCTAAGCAATCGAATTTGGAGTTAAGCTTGATCAAACTGTGTTCTAATGACTCAAACATCATCACTATACATCATAGGAATGATCCAAATCAAGAACAACAAACTGTAACAGCTCTAACACGATTTCCAGTTTTATTTTGAACTGACTGTAGGTTGACTTGGTTGGGAATATTGGAGCAAGTTCAAAGCAAGCAAATCATCCACATAGCTTCCATACATGCCGATGATGGTGTAGCAATCCTCAAACAAGTTCTGGAAACGCGTTTTGAGCTTCTTCGATTCTCACTTTTCCAGGTTAGAACACGAACTGTGATATCATAATTCCTTGCATCAATTGAAAAAAACTCACGGCCGTTCTCTTTCTGCACTAATAACGATCATTAACCCTCAAATAAATCCAAGAATCATCAACCACACGTCATTTAATTTGAATTCTTAGATTCTAGGGTTCTTCGTATTCCCAGAAATCAAAACATGTTAGGCTAAATATAAATGAAATTAACAACCACCTTCGTGTTCGTGAGGAAAAACCGAGCAACTTTGATGTTTACTTCATTGAATTTCGTTGAGAAACGAAGATTCTAGCTTGGATTTGGCAATCTAAAGATCAAAACGAGAAACCCAGGATGCGCGCGTGTTCTTCATCTGTTTTCAAATTTAAATTTTCAAATAATCCAATATCATGTCTACACGTGATAATCCACTAAACAACTCAGCTGCTTGGTCTAGTGGTTGCTTGCTTGCTCTTAGTTTTCTTTGCCACGTCCCACCCAATGGTTATGGGTTCAATCCTCACAAAACCATTCTTTTTATAACTTTTCTATTTTTCATGTTTTTTCATCAAACTTTCACAATTTTTTTGACCAATCAAAACTTCTCATTTTGAGATGATTTTTAAACACTTGTCAATAAATACATCTATTTTATGATAGTGCAAAATTTTCAAAAAGCTTTCATCCGATTAAATTTTAATCGAGCCGAAAACGACGCTCAACACTTTTTCAAACCTCCTTTAAGGTGAATTTTTCAAGTTTTTTCGATTTTTTTCAAAACTTTTCATAAATGAACCTCACATTTCAAAACATTTTCAAATCATTTTTCAAAACTTTTCATCAAAACTTGCATCTTTTACCACGATCGATCCAATTTAAACGATAAAATCAAATTCGCTTTTCTCGAATTTCTCAATCGATCTTGGGCCACCCTTATGGTGTAAGTCCCAACCCTTTTATGTACATACTTAGTTTTACTTGTACATATTCAAATTATCATTGTCAATATTCAAACATAAACAAATTTTTTTCATTTGTTTTCATTCGTTTGTTTATACACCGATACCATTGGTATTGAAAGGAGAAGAATTCGTGAAACTTTTTAAACCAATGGGCCTCCTCACGTGTAAGTCCCATAACATTCTTTTGTGTACATAATATTTCTTTGTACATATCAAATTATTTTCAAACACATACAAATTTTTATCTGTACATAATACAGATACTTCTTTTTATACTCAAGTACAGACAAACTTCGATCGTTTGTTTTTCATTTCACTTGTGTATACACAAATCAATATTTTTTATGTAAATATATCTTTTTCTTGTACATATAAATTTCTTTTCATAAATTTTTTTTTTCATCTGTACATAATACATATACCTTTTACGTATAAACTTTGATCAATCGCTTCGCTTCCTCAGATATTTTACATCAATACCATTGGTATTGAAAGGAGCATTATTCCGTGAAACGCTTTCAAATCAATGGGCCTCCCTTATGGTGTAAGTCCCAACCTCCTATGTACATCCATCTTTCTCTCGTACATAAATACTGCTCGTACATATTCATTTCCTTGTACACAGCTCAAACTTGTAATAATCAAGTTACGCTGCTTTAAAACGCTCGCTCACGTACACTTGTTTATATTTCATAAACTCCCAAATAAACATCATGCATCTGTTTATATTTCCTTCATAAAACTCGTGAATACATATCACACACACCAACTGTTTATACAAACTGCCTAATCATAACATAACAATTAGACTAATCAATAGGTTCCCACAAGATAGCCTTCGCTGGCTTTATACAAGACAATCCATCCTCAAAGATGGGTCACCTCCTCTTAGGCTTCATATTAGAAAACTCTCCCACGAGTTTAGCCTCCGCTTAGGCTTCATATAAGACAACACTCTGCTGAGTCGCCTCCTCTTGGGCTTCGCTCAAAAGAACTCCTCATTGAGTTTAGCCTTCTTGGGCATCATACAATGAAAGAGACAGAAATCTCTTAAGCCTCCTATTGGGCTCCCAATACAAAGAATCACCCACGCTAAGATAGAACCCGAAAGGATGGTTTCCTGAAATCACTTTCAAATCCCCAAAGAGTAAAATTTCCGTGAAATTGCTCTTAATTCCAAAAGGATGGTTTCGTGAAATCCCTTTAACACAAAACCAGCCATACCCTATAGCTTCCTCTTGAGCTTCATACAAGGACCTCGATGACCTCGATGACCTCGCAACGCCTCCTCGGCTAACAATACAAGGACCCACGGGCTTCTTAAAAGCATCCCTTTAATCCAATCAATTTCTCCTAGATTTAGATATCTATCATCTCTATGGAAGAAGTATCTCATATATTACATCACATACCAAAAACCTTTTTTTTCAAACTTTAAACTCTTTTCAAAGCAAAAACAATGCTTACACCCAAAAGATTCAATCATCTTTTTCAAAACATCTTTCTTAAACATGTAAGTGGTAACGCTTGTATACTCAAGCAAAACACCTAATACTTACGATGAAAGATTTTATCAATCAAACTTTTCAAAATGTATGTGATGAAATAGATTAGATACATTTTCATTAAGATGACATTTGTCTGCCTCTTACTAACATCCCGCTGCTTTCCACTAGCATAAGTGGAACTACGATTCTCGACTTTCTCAACATCCTTTGAGAATACGAGGCACAAGGTCTCATCCTTGCCGAGCAAATTTCTTTCTCTCTCGCACCAAACAAACCATAGAACCCTCAGAGATCCGAGCTACAAATGCTCGATTCCCACTAGATATGTATGCGTAAGATCCACGATCTTTAGCACAATAATAACAAACCCTAGAATCCCACATAATCTACTATTTCTTAAAATCCAAAGGAGAAACTTTCCTAATCATAGAAATAGCAATTAAAACACACAAACATATCAAACGTATTCATATAAAGTCAGATAACTACATATATTTAGGGTGCTCCATCTATTCCCTTTATATAACAATCCCCTTACTCGTATCTCCCCAATGCGCTATGCCTAGTTTGCGCTTAGTCGTTACGCATACCAATATCAATTGAGGGTATTTCAATTTTCCCTTTTCATAATCATCAAATCATCTTTCTTGTGTTGAAAATAATAAAGCTTGATGCTCGCAGCATCTTTATAAACAAATCAAAAGATTTAAATCGCTTTCGAGCCGTAGAATCCGAACTCACGTCAAGATCCTCTAGCCACCTTTAACGCGAACAGAAAATGGCGACTGGGACTACCGAAACTTTGATTTTTCAAAAAGAAAACGCTATTTCGCCCGAGAGCACCAAGCTTTTTTTGTTTTCAAAAAGAAAAGAAAGGGGATAAGCTTTTCATATTTTGCATATATCTGTTTTCTTTAACTGTGTGTTTTCGCGATTTCATCTGATGGAAAGAAATCCTAACCCGGATTTAAGAAACATTTTTAAGATCTAGGTGGAGATATTAATACGTGAGAAGTTCAATGCTTACGAAGTTAATATTTCCCGCGCAGTGGAGGTTGTCTTGAGGGTATTGTGTTTAGCGAGTAATTGCGAAGACACTGTGCTTTCAAGGGAACTTAAGAAGCTGAGTGGACTGTAGAACACATAAACCATTATGGCCATTAGGATGTAGTGCAGAGATTATTCGGGTGTAAGTCTAGAGTAATTATCATGCGATACTACGATCAAAGTAGTTTTCTTGAAAATATTATTGGACCATCGAGTATTCAACAAATCCAATAATGTTTTGAAGGGAGTGTTGAGCTCAGATATCGAGAGAACCCGCTTCACGATGAATAAGCCCATAGAACTTAACCACGTTGATTCTTATCGCTGGCTTCATGCTCGTGACTTCAACGCTTGCCGTGTGTGTAACTACTAACCATGTTTTCCGTGATTCATGCATTCATTCATTCAAAAAAAACTTCATTTTCTTTCCATTTCCAAAGAATTTAGAGATTTTTCTTTGTAAAATATTTTAGGTTAGAGTGATGGACGCCGAGGAAGATTCACCAAGAGATACAGCTTTAGAATTCGACGAGGAAAGTTGAAAGAGTTAGCATCCTTGGTAGAAGATCCCTGATTTCGTAAAACGCTATGGAACTCTTTTAACTCTTCCGAACGCTAACGTTGATGAAGGACTCTCAAAACTTTCGCTCGCTTTTACGATCCGCCTATCATTGCTTCACTTTCCCCGATTATCGCTGATGCCTACTTTGGAAGAGTATGCGATATCCTAGGTATCTCAAGATCGTACAAAGTGCCTTTCAATGGTTTGAAGCCATTCCTAAGTCACCCATTGCCACGATGACTCACATTAAGAAACGAGATAGACAAAACCTAACTACCGAGGAAAACTCTTAGGACTCGACTTCAAAGTTCCTAATGGAGAAGGCTCTCAAATTTCTAAGTCGGTAGTATGGTAGCCTTTGAAGCTATTTTAGCTTTACTCCTCTATGGATTGGTGTTGTTTCCCAACGTCCCAAACTTCGTTGATATTAACGCCATAAGGATCTTTCTGATTGGAAATCCTGCCCCCTCGCTGGTGATACGACGCCTCTATTCATCATAGAAATCGCCAAGGAGACGGAACTATCGTGTGTTGCGTACCTCTATTTTTCAAATGGATTACCTCACATTTGCCTAAATCTCCTATTTTCCGCGAAAACAAGGACGAGTGGCATTGGTCAAGAAGGATCATGTCTCTTACAAACAACGATATCCATTGGTATACCTTGCATAATGAGATGGAAATCATTGAGAATCGTGGAGAATTTGCCAACGCTCTCCATTGGTACGAAAGGGGAATTAACTACAACCCATTTTTAGCGAGACGTCACTGGATACGCAAATTCGTAAACCTTCCGGTTTTACAAGAGAAAGCTACTTTATCATGAAGGAGAGGATTCCTGGGTTGAAAGCTAAGATGATCAAAGCTTGGCATCGATCCGAAGAAAGAAAAAGGAAAGCAAAGAATTGTGTAGCCATGGAAACCTACACTTTGGTAAAGAAAAGAGCGAAGGAATTTCAATGCCTTACGCTTATGAGGATCCCATGTTCTCGCCTAAAATCAACAAATTTTCCGCAAAGTGGAGAATACCAAGAAGCCTTGACCAAAATAAGGTTTGAGAAAGAAGCTTGGAAAACAAATTCTTAAGGCTAACCTTGAGAATGAAAGACTCAAGAAGCAAGTCAAAGATCATGAAAAGACGCCTACTTCCGTGATGAATGGCTCATGGAGAATGATGAGAAGATTCGCTAGAAGGATAACGCAATCCAGAAATACGTCAAGGAAAGGAAAAGAAAGCTCGAGGAAACGACAATCACGATCCCGCCTCCCAACGAGTGGAAGAGAGTCATTAGCAAGCTAAAAGCCGAGAAAGCCAAACTAAAAGCTCACTATGGAAGGAAACTCAAGTCAAGTCGCATCAAGTTTTGATCGCCATCCCACGAAGACGCTTAATTAGTTCAATTTAGTTTGTAATTTTTATCATTTTATCATTTGTGTGAGCAATGCTCCAACAAAAACAATTGTTGTAATCTTCCTTCATTAATCAATAAAATGTGTTTTCCATCCAAATATTTGCCGTAAATATTTCTTTTTAGCGTAGATTCTTTGAAATTTCTTTTCTTTACAATCATATTCATGCATCATACTTTGCATTTAAGTCTATTGTTAGAGTCCGATACTTTCCACTTTTCCAGCTTTCACAGCCTTTTCCAACAACAGCTCGAACAGATAGAAAGATCGCTGTCGTCGCCTTAGGGTTTCTCGACGGCCCACACCAACTCGAACGCACGATACTAGATCAAAAAGAAGAAAAATAATGGAAAACTTTGAGCAAGAGAACGTTGAACTCCGTAGTACGGAACTACACTACAAGAAAAGTGAGAGACTCACGCCTTGGTCAACTCACTTGCACAACAAGAAAGTCAACAAGCAAAGATCGATCAAAACAAAGCAAAGAATTCGAAGATACTACTACTCCAGCCATTGCCGCAACCAGTAGTTCACCTTTCAGCATGCCATAAGGCTATCCATGGGGAATGCCTTTCAACTTTGGCATCGGAGTTTGCCAACCGACGTCTCAAACAATCTCGCTTGAAATACCTAATTTGCAGTGAAACTCTACTCCGCAACGTGGATTAACTTTTCCACAAGTAACGATGCTGGTTTCTCAACCGATCATGACGAACTCGACTTCTGTAGTGCACGCTACCATGGACGAAGAAGTTCACCACACTCCAGGCGGTAACACAAATTCCCGTGGTTTAATGGAAAATCTCCAGGAACAGCTTCATAAAATGCAGCTTGAGATAAAAACGATTCGAGGGAAAGAATTGTTTGGAAAAAATGCCCAGGATCTATGCTTAGTTCCTCGCGTAAGAATACCCGCAAAATTCAAAGTCCCTGACTTTGAAAAGTACAAAGGAAACTCCTGCCCGCAAAGCCATCTCACGATGTATGCCAGGAAAATGTCTACGTATAATGAGGATCATCAGTTGCTGATTCACTACTTCCAGGACAGTCTCACCGGTGCCGCACTAAAATGGTACATGGGTTTAGACAGCACGAATATCCAAACATTCAACGACTTAGGCAAAGCCTTTGTCCAGCAATACAAATTCAACTTGGATATGGCTCCTGATAGGGATCAACTCCGCTCCATGTCTCAAAAGGAAAGAGAGATATTCAAGGAATATGCGCAACGATGGAGGGAAATTGCTGCCCAAATCAACCCACCATTGGAAGAGAAGGAGATGACTAAGGTATTCTTGAATACTCTAGACTCATTTTACTATGAGCGAATGATCGCTAACGCTCCCGGAGATTTCACTGAAATGGTGAGCATGGGAATACGGTTAGAAGAGGGAGTTCGAACCGGACGTCTAACCAAGGAAGTAGGATCTTCTAGTGGTACAAAGAGGGTTGGAACCAGTTTCCCAAGGAAAAAAGAACATGACGTAGGAATGGTATCCCGAGGGAAACCACGCAAAAATGTCATTCAACAACGATGTGTAGCCGCCATAGCACCACACAACACAATTCCAAACACAGGAATTACTCCGCATTTCAACAAAATCAACAAACTCAATAGCCTCAACAAAGCTCATAGCTTTAACAACCAAAACCGACGGGTCACCACCGATCCAATTCCAATGACATACACATAACTTTACCTCTACCGATAGAAAGGAATCTAATACGTATAAGGTTACCACCTCCTCCCGAGAAATTACCATGGTGGTACAAAATGATGTATCTTGCCCTTTTCACCAAGGCACCAGCCATGACCTTGAGCATTGCATAGCATTGAAAGCAGAGATACAGTAGATTAGTGAAAACTAATCTTTCCTTCGTAAACACAAGTCCGAATGTGCAAGCCAATCCACTTCCCACCATAGTGGACACTCAAGAATCTAATGCTAAGGAATACGTATGTACCTTGTCACGTATGTAAACTTAGTCGAGGAAACTTGGTGCATCTCCATGAAGCATACAGTAAAATGAGTACTTTCGCTATGCATGATTACTCAGCCTGCAACATTTGCTCCAAGGATATTCAAGGATGTTCCACCATAAGAGCAGATATTCAACATTTATTAGACATTGGTGATTTAGAAGTTTACAGAAATAGAGATGACCATGACGTAAATACTGTAGGGCATTTTCCGCATGAGCTTTTAGTATCAGATATCAACTCGAAAATCCCAAGTAAACGCTTGTGATCCCTTGTTTCAACATACCCGAGCATGTGGAGATCGCGTACAATGGTTCCAACATTCCAACATCTCCTTTGGTGATTTGCCCACCTGGTCCTGTTCCGTACAATTCTACCAGAGCAATTCCTTACCATTACAATGCAACCCTGATAAAAGATGGGAAGGAGAAACCCATGCCTACACTTCCAGCAAATGTTAATACAACAGAAATTGGACGAGTAACGCGAAGTGGACGAGTACACGCTCCATTGCCACCAAGACCGCCTGCAATTCCCATTGTCAAACAAAACCCAGTTAACAAATCTTCTGAGAATCCTGCAACGATTCCCATTGTTAACCCAAGTACAAACATTGGTTTTACTGGTGGAACCAACATCAACTCAGACTTTGAACAGATACTAAAACTGATCAAGAAAAGCAAATACCGAGTCGTAGACCAATTAATGCAGACTCCTTCAAAAATTTCAATACTGTCCTTACTCCTCAACTCCGAAGCTCACAGAGAAGCTTTGATGAGAGTATTAGACCAGGCTTATGTGGATCATGATGTGACTACGCATCAATTTGAGGATCGCTCCAACATAATGTACCGCAATAATTTGAGTTTTAGTGACGAAGAACTTCCTAAGAAGGAAAGATCACAACTTGGCCTTGCACATCTCGATGATTTGCCACGATTCCCTATCCAATGTATTGGTGGATACAGTTCATCTTTAAATGTAATGCCAAAACGACGCCGCCGCTTAGCTTACAAAGGAACGCCATGAAGTTCAACGACATAATAGTAAGAGCGATGGATCAAGAAAGTCGCTTATTGGGAAGTTGATCTCCGATGACGATGGCCCACACACTTTCCAAATTACCTTCCAAGTCATGGACGCATCACCGCATACAGCTTGCTTACTAGGAAGACCTTGATCCATGATGCAGAGCAGAATTCTACTCCATCGAAATTAAAATTCACAAGAAATGGAAAGTTGGTGACCATCACAGAACAAGCTTTACTTGTAAGTCATCTATCCAGTCCTTCATCACTGCCAATGACATTGAAGGGGCACACATCCCAGAAAATCCGTTAGAAGATGAATCTACTAAAAACAGATCATCTATCTCTTCATATAAAGAAGCTGCACAAATGGTGAAAGATGGCAATACTCAAGGATGGGGACAAGTAGTCAAACCTGTCAACAATGGAACAAAAGCCGGACTCGGGTTCACACCTATATTCTCCAAAGAAAAACCAAAGGATGAAGCACTTCCCCCGATCAAGGAAGTATTTCATAGTGGAGGTCTCTTAAACCCTGTTCCGCAAGAGGTTAATGTCGTAACCATTGAAGAAGAGGAAGACTATCCATCTGAATCTGAAGAGTGCAACACTTATTTGAATAGCCCTGAATATGTGTCTCAAGAGGAATCATATGCACCAACTGATCAATTCCAAGACATGTCCCTGCAGTGGCATGAAAATCCGCCAGTCCCTGCTGAAGTTTGGGATACTTTGGGGGAACCAAGTGGTAAATTTGACTACATGGTAAAGTATATCGCGCCGTAAAGTTCAAAAACTGGATCAAGATATCCAACCTACGGATGGGGTGATGACTTTGAATACCCTAATCAATCGTAAGAGGAATACTGCCTTCTCAACCTAATCAAGAAATCGAGATCCCAAACGAAGATCTCGCTTCAACACGTGGATTTCACCAAGCCGTATCCGGTTATCACTACATCAACATGATCATCAAGATCAAGAGTGCGACTCGATACGATCTAGAAAGTGTCGCCGACAACGAGTCTCTTCACTCGAAGACCGGAAGGAACATCCCCAAGATTCAACACAAAGATCAACAGAAGTACAATGCTATATCTTATACTTCCCGATCCGTTAATCAAGAAGATCGCTTCAGAAGACGAAAGGCAAAGGCCATCGCCCGTAGTCTTCAAAGCCTCGCCACCAAAGAATCAAAGTCTACTCAAGGGTTAAACCAAGCGGAAAATTACTCGAGTACCTTGACTTCCAAGGAGTTCACACATCGGAAGCCCTGAAGTTAGGACTAATGTTCATAGCTCTAAGTAGTTTATCTTTGCTTTTGTTTTGAACTCGCCGCCCAAAGCAAAGAGATGTTTTATAGGGCTTAGCTTTTAAATAATTTCTTTGTCTTGCCCAAGACAAATGAGTTTGTATTTTAGGGCCTGCTCATATTGTGAATCATAAATAAAACGCGTTGTTTTGTTTCCACACTCTGTGTTTATTTTCATTTTTACCCTTTTCTGGAAATGATAATCCTAAAAAAAAATAAATAAAAAAAATCTTCAAAAAAAAATCATAATAAAAAATTAATCTGCGACACTTTCACATTAACTTTCTTCAAAAAAAAATGATGATAATTTTTTTTTTAATTAATCAAACATAAATCAAAATTGCAGATTAACAAATGGACAAATCCATTGAAAGCAATAACTCTACGCTCTTTCTCAACTCAAACTCGTGAATTACCAAGAAGAAGTTGAAAAGAAACCTGATGAAATTTCTAGATCTGCTAAAGCACGAGGAAAGGATCATTCAGCCTCATAAAGAACCTCTAGAAGCAATCAACTTGGGTTCTGAGAAAGATAGAAAGGAAGTAAATCTTGGAGCTTCACTCAACAGCAGTGTCAAAAGCAAATTGATAAATCTTCTCAAAGAATACGTTGATGTGTTTGCTTGGTCCTACCAGGACATGCCGGGTTTAGATACCAGCATCGTGGAGCATCACTTGCCATTAAGACCAGAGTGCCCGCCAGTCAAGCAGAAACTGAGGAGAATTCACCCTGAAATGGCCGACAAAATCAAAAAGGAAGTTCAAAAGCAGCTCGACGCTGGTTTCCTCGTCACTTCCGAGTATCCGCAATGGCTAGCCAACATAGTGCCTGTCTCCAAAAAGGACGGAAAGGTCAGAATGTGTGTTGACTACCGGGATCTGAATAAAGCAAGTCCGAAAGACGATTTCCCACTACCGCATATCGACATGCTAGTGGATAGTACTGCAAAATTCAACGTCTTTTCCTTCATGGATGGTTTCTCTGGTTATAATCGATCGAATGGCTCCCAAGACATGGGAAGACATCTTCATCACGCCGGGCACCTTTTGTTACAAAGTAATGCCATTTGGATTAAAGAATGCAGGCGCAACTTACCAGAGGGCAATGACTACTCTCTTCCATGACATGATGCACAAAGAGATCGAGGTCTACGTGGACGACATGATAGCAAAGTCTGACACTGAGGAAGAACATATAGACTATCTCTTAAAGCTTTTTCAACGACTAAGGAAATTTCAGCTCCGCCTGAATCCTAACAAATGCACCTTTGGGGTAAGGTCAGGAAAACTCCTAGGTTTCATTGTCAGTCAAAAAGGAATTGAAGTTGACCCTGACAAAGTCAAGGCTATTCAGGAAATGCCTACGCCATGTACGGAAAAGCAAGTAAGAGGATTTCTTGGACGATTGAATTACATCTCCAGATTTATCTCTCAGATGACTGCTACATGTGGGCCGATATTCAAGCTTCTCCGCAAAGATCAAAAGGTTGTATGGACAGCCGATTGTCAAAAAGCATTCGACAGTATCAAGGAATACCGCCGAGCCACCAATACCGATCCTCCAAAGAAGGAAGACCATTGATCATATACTTACCGCACTAGAAGAGTCCATGGTCGCACTTGGACAACAAGATGACAAGTAAGAAGGAGCATGCCATCTACTACCCGAGTAAGAAATTCACGATCGGAAACTCGTACTCCATGCTCGAGAAAACATGTTATGATTTGTGTGGGCTTCAAACGCCTTCGCCAAGACATGATCAATCACACGACTTGGTTAATATCCAAAATGGATCCTATCAAGCACGCCTTTGAAAAGCCCGCCTTAACAGGAGAATCGCCGATGGCGATGTGCTATCCGAATATGACATCCAATACCGCGCCCAGAAAGCGGTCAAAGGAAGCATTCTCGCCGATCACTTGGCTTATCACCGCAACGAATACCAATCTCTCAAAGTTGACTTCCCGACGAGGATGTTATGTACTTGAAGATGAAAGATTGCGATTTAACCGCTACACGAGAAGGACCCATCCGTAATCCGATGGGGCCTAGTCTTGATGGAGCGCTAATGTTTTGGCAATGGAATTGGGGCCATCATCACTCCCGAGGGTTCTCATATCCCGTTTTCCGCCAGATTGTTATTTGACTGTACTAACAACATAGCAGAATATGAAGCATGCATCATGGGTATTGAAGAAGCCATCGACCTGAGGATCAAGATCCTTGACATATATGGAGATTCAGCCCTCGTGATCAATCAAATCAAAGACAAGTATGAGACTCATCATCTTGGTCTAATTCCTTACAGAGATTATGCAAGACGATTGTTGACTTTCTTCAACAAAGTAAAGCTGCATCATATCCCTCGAGATCAAAATCGAATGGCAGACGCCTTGGCTACTCTATCTTCCATGTTCAAAGTCAATGATTGGAATGATATGCCCAGAATTCGCATCAAACGCCTTGAAAGACCTGCATATGTATTTGCAACAGAAGCAGTCTTCGACGATAAACCGTGGTTCCACGACATCAAACGATTCCTTCAAACACGAGAGTACCCACTCGGGGCATCGTACAAGGATAAGAAAACTCTAAGGAGGCTTTCCAGGAATTTCTTTCTCAATGAAGATGTTCTTTACAAAAGAAACTTCGACATGGTTCTGCTCAGATGTGTTGATAGACAAGAAGCAGACACGATCATCCATGAAGTGCATGAAGGATCTTTTGGAACCCATTCGAATGGGCATGCAATGTCTAGGAAAATCTTGAGAGCAGGATACTATTGGATAACAATGGAATCTGATTGCCGTAAACACGTCAAAAGATGTCACAAGTGCCAGATCTATGCAGATAAGATCCATGTGCCCGACTTTACTCAACGCTTCCTCTCCGTGGCCTTTCTCCATGTGGGGCATTGACATGATCGGATGATCGAACCAAAAGCGTCCAACGGACATCGCTTCATTCTAGTGGCTATTGATTACTTCACCAAATGGGTCGGGCGTCTTACGCCAACGTTACAAGACAAGTGGTTGTGAGGTTCATCAAGAACAACCTCATTTGCCGATATGGAATTTCAAGTAAGATCATTACGCATAATGGATCAAACTTGAACAACAAAATGATGAAAGAACTGTGAGGAATTCAAGATCGAGCATCACAACTCATCTCCTTACCGCCAAAGATGAACGGCCGTTGAAGCCGCCAACAAGAACATCAAAAGATCGCCCGTAAGATGGTCATCACCTACAAAGACTAGCACGAAATGCCGCCATTTGCTCGCATGGATATCGTTTCAAGACGCACTTCAACAGGGCAACTCCTTTTCTCTAGTATACGGCATGGAAGCAGGTTCCTGTGAGAAGTTGAGATTCCATCAATGAGAGTTCTCATGGAAACAAAGCTATCCGAGGCCGAATGGTGTCAAAGCGATACGACCAACCGAACTTAATCAAGAGAAACGCGACCGCCCGTGTCACGGACAATCAGATCAAAGAAGAATGAAGAAAGCCGACAAAAAGGTCCGACTCGTGAATTCGAGAAGGCGACTGCTTAAAAAGATTCGTCTTTCAACCGATTCTAGGGCAAATGGACTCCTAATTACGAAGGCCCATACATCATCAAAAGAAGCTTCTCCTCGGTGACTCTCACAACCATGGACGGTGAGGAATTGCCGTGATCCCGTGAATGCCGATGCACCAAGAAATATTTTGTCTAAAAAACAAAAGAACAGCTCGGTAAGTCGAAAACCCAAAAGGGCGGCTTAGGCAAAAAGAGCGCCTCATGGATTGAAAACCGAAAAGGCAATCCGTGCAAAAATTAGAGACAATAAACAAATTATCCCGTAGATTGAAACCCGAAAGGCAATCTAGGCAAAACAAGGATACAAAAAATGACAAAGTAATCGCAGTACCAGATTTTGTCCATATGAAGAATTTTCCATCAACGGATCTTCAATCAACTCTTCTAAAGCAACAAGCACAAATGGGATTCAAAGTTGTTAGGATAGTATGTTATTTGCTTTCAATGTAGCCTTTTCCTAATAAATTATCATTTCCAACTTTTGTAAATAGTTCATGGAATCACGATTGGTCGATTACCATTCCATCAATAAAACTTGAGCTTTGTGCCTTTTGTTTGCAATTCCTACTTTATTCTGTTTTGCAAAATAACGCTTTTTATTGTGAAAATCACTTTTTGAAACTAAAATGTTTTAAATGAATTTTTACTTCAAAATTTTGAAGCAAAAGCAAAAATTTTCCTTTGAACTATGAACACGGAAAAAACTTCAACAGTTTCTCCAAGAGTGTATCAATCTCCGAAGGATAAAAGCAACATGCAGCTTTTCCTCATGAAATCATCAAAGGACGGTATTCTTATTCCAAAAAAGAATCCCCGACCGAGTTGCCAATAAAGTGCCTTTCTCAGAAAGTTTAAAGCCTGCAACTCAAAATCTTCATTAGTGAACATCTGCACTATTGCTGCAAATTTCACCAAGTATTTGTTCAAACTGTGACGTGGTCCTTTTCCCAAATATCTCTTTAGTGTCTTTGTCAAGTATTGTTAGCATGCATATAACATTCATGACATTCATACATGATAGCATCATTCATTGCATTTTTTGCATCTTTTGAAATGTTTGTTTCCATATCACTGGTATAAGTCACACTTACTCATGTAAGTACAAGTCTATCCCCAGTAGAGTATCTCCCAAACGGAAAAGATACATTTTCCTTTTTCCCGGGCGGAGTATCCCCAAACAGAGAAGTATATCTCTTCTCTCATATTCCCCAGCGGAGATTATTCCTCATCAAAGAACGAAGTTTTGATTGACCTTGTTCTTTCCAGTTCATTCCTGGATAGAATCCTATCAACAAAACAATAAGCAATAGCCTCATCGTCTGAGCCGCTTATCTTTCTCTTCATTCATAAAATTGTCATAAAAATTTGTCTTCTCGATAAAGTCAAAACCATGACTATACGAGAAATTTCCCAGCAGTTGTTTTTCTGTCTAAAAGAAAACCTGTGCCTTCCAATCAAAATGCCCGCATCTTCTCAAAAAGAGAGATCTTCGGCAAGATTTTGTCCAAGAAAATAGAAACTCATTGAGTTCGCTTTTCATTGTCTGTTATTCACAAAGTCGAATATACAAAGAATGTTCTAAAAGATTTACCTTGTTATGGTTATCGCTTTGTCGATAATTGGTAATATCTTTAAAACTCATTTTGAGATCTGTTTTTCATTTGTTTGATATTCACAAAGTGAATATTCAACAAAATTTCTCAAAGATTTACCTTGTTATGGTTATCACTTCACCGATAATTGGTAATATCTTCAAAACTCATTACCATGAACTATCACAAGGTGATAATTGGTAATAACATTTTCACTTACCTTAAACATTGTCACAAGGTCGATGAAGGTAATCTCTTTGTTTCCAAAATGAAACAAATATTCGCATACTTTGTGAATCATTCTTCCCCAAATAGGACGTATCCACAAATTTCCTACCATGTCATTTCTTTGATATCATCCGGTGAAACTTTTACAATCATTTTGCATCATCCGCATTTTTGGTATCTTAGGTCCAAAATTTATGATTTCGATATTTAAGTCTCTTTACACCTATCAAAACGAAGATATTCATCTTCATCTCTCGTGTTAAAGAAACTTAAATAGGGAATCATTATACCCCAAATTTTGACCTAATATACCACCTTACATTTGCATCATTGCATAACCAGCTCGATAACATTAATCTGTATAGCATTCATGTGTTAAAATTAGGGTTTCATCAGATTTTCATCTGATTCAAGAGGCAATCAATTAGGGTTTGAGTTTTTCTCACCTCATTTGATCTATCTTGATCAAGTCATTAGCCTCTGATCATCAGATACCCATTTCTCTCACAAATCAATCAAGGATCGACCAATTAGGGTTTTGATCGGGCATGAGTTTTCTCTGACTTTTTGAGCAAGAAATGAATTTTTGGATAGAGATTGTTCATTATATCTTATATACAACATCTTGACCTAATTTCTAGATTCAAAACATCACAAAAGTTCACAGACTTCATCAGTCAATTTCTGAAACATCTGATGAATTTTCATCTGCACAGAAAAGTCAAACTTTGACTTTTGATCAAATTTTTCAAAAAAAAACTTTTTCCATCATCAAAATACTTCAAATGATCCATCATGATCATCAAAAATCAAAGAATTTGAAAAAGTCAACAAAAAGTCAAAAGTTTTTATACTTAGAAATTTTTCTAAGTGTTGAAATTTCTTATTTTTTCCAAATTTCATGCCATTTTTTCACCTAGTTCCATTTTGAATTTGAAAAAACTCAAAACATGAAAGTTGTAGATCATGGAAAAATATTTCCAAAATGTCCAAGAACTCTCAAATCCATGGAGTCTAGCTACACTTTTGAATTTGAAATTTAGAGCTCCAAAATCCATAATTTTCAAGTACAAACTTGTAAAATTATAGGTCATTTTGCATTTTCCTCTTCTAGAAGCTTTCTAACCTTGCCAAGTGGATTGATGAACTGATAAATATCAGCTTGGAAGATATAATTGAGATTGGATAGAATCAAAATGAGATTTTCACACATGGTGAAAAAGGAAGTTTCCTTTTTTGGCAAATGTCATTCTTGTCCTCTAAGCAATCCATGATTCACCAATTGGCTTGTACTTGTTGCCTAACAATTCAGAACCTCTTGCCTATAAAAGGATCACAAATCCAAGAGAAAATGACACCAAAAAACAAATACAAATCCATGCTTTCATTCTCTTTCTTGAAAATTAAGTAACATAGTGCAAAATTGCCAAACTTGCATTTTTGAAAACCAGTTGAAAACATGTTAAAATTTGGTGTCTAACATGCTTCAATATCAACATAAAACTTTAGAACTTAAGATCATAAGGAAAGCAAGCAAAAATTAGTTTTCATTTTCCATGCTTTCACAACTTCCAAACTCCTAAGCAATCGAATTTGGAGTTAAGCTTGATCAAACTATGTTCTAATGACTCAAACATCATCACTATACATCATAGGAATGATCCAAATCAAGAACAACAAACTGTAACAGCCCTAACACGATTTCCAGTTTTATTTTGAACTGACTGTAGGTTGACTTGGTGGGAAGATTGGAGCAAGTTCAAAGCAAGCAAATCATCCACATAGCTTCCATACATGCCGATGATGGTGTAGCAATCCTCAAACAAGTTCTGGAAACGCGTTTTGAGCTTCTTCGATTCTCACTTTTCCAGGTTAGAACATGAACTGTGATATCATAATTCCTTGCATCAATTGAAAAACTCACGGCCGCTCTCTTTCTCGCACTAATAACGATCATTAACCCTCAAAAATCCAAGAATCATCAACCACACGTCATTTAATTTGAATTTTAGATTCTAGGTTCTTCAGATTCCGTAAATCAAAACATGTTAGGCTAAATATAAATAAAATTAACAACCACCTTCGTGTTCGTGAGGAAAACCGAGCAACTTTGATGTTTACTTCATTGAATTTCGTTGAGAAACGAAGATTCTAGCTTGATTTGGCAATCAAGATCAAAACGAGAAACCGTGATGCGCGATGTTCTTCATCTATTTTCAAATTTAAATTTTCAAATAATCCAATATCATGTCTACACGTGTGATAATCCACTAAACAACTCAGCTGCTTGGTCTAGTGGTTGCTTGCTTGCTCTTAGTTTTCTTTGCCACGCGTCCCACCCAATGGTTATGGGTTCAATCCCTCACAAAACCATTCTTTTTTATAACTTTTCCATTTTTTCATGTTTTTTCATCAAACTTTCACAATTTTTTTGACCAATCAAAACTTCTCATTTTGAGATGATTTTTTAAACACTTGTCAATAAATACATCTATTTTATGATAGTGCAAAAATTTTCAAAAAAAGCTTTCATCTGATTAAATTTTAATCGAGCCGAAAACGACGTTCTGAACACTTTTTCAAACCTCCTTTTAAGGTGAATTTTTCAAGTTTTCGACTTCCGATTTTTTTTCAAAACTTTTCATAAATGAACCTCACATTTCAAAACATTTTCAAATCATTTTTCAAAACTTTTTCATCAAAACTTGCATCTTTTTACCACGATCGATCCAATTTAAACGATAAAATCAAATTCGTTTCTTTCTCGAATTTCTCAATCGATCTTGGGCCACCCTTATGGTGTAAGTCCCAACCCTTTTATGTACATACTTAGTTTTACTTGTACATATTCAAATTATCATTGTCAATATTCAAACATTAACAAAATTTTTTCATTTGTTTTCATTCGTTTGTTTATACATCGATACCATTGGTATTGAAAGGAGAAGAATTCCCTGTGAAACTTCTTTTAAACCAATGGGTCTCCCTCACGGTGTAAGTCCCATAACATTCTTTTGTGTACATAATATTTCTTTGTACATATCAAATTCTTTTCAAACACATACAAATTTTTATCTGTACATAATACAGATACTTCTTTTTATACTCAAGTACAGACAAACTTCGATCGTTTGTTTTTCATTTCACTTGTGTATACACAAATCAACATTTTTTATGTATATATTTTTCTTGTACATATAAATTTCTTTTCATAAAAACTTTTTCATCCGTACATAATACGTATACCTTTTACGTATAAACTTTGATCAATCGCTTCTGCTTCTCAGATATTTTACATCGAATACCATTGGTACCGAAAGGAGCATTATTCCTTGTGAAACTGCTTTCAAATCAATGGGCTCCCTTATGGTGTAAGTCTCAACCTCCTATGTACATCCATCTTTCTCTGTACATAAATACTGCTCATGTACATATTCATTTCCTTGTACATAGTTCAAACTTGTAAATAATCAAGTTACGCTGCTTTAAACGCTCGCACGTACACTTGTTTATATTTCATAAACTCGCAAATAAACATCATGCATCTGTTTATATTTCCTTCATAAACTCCCGTGAATACATATCACACACACCACATGTTTATACAAACTGCCTAATCATAACATAACAATTAGACTAATCAATAGGTTCCCACAAGATAGCCTCCGCTGGGCTTTATACAAGACAATCCATCCTCAAAGATGGGTCACCTCCTCTTAGGCTTCATATAAGAAAAACTCCCCACGAGTTTAGCCTCCGCTTAGGCTTCATATAAGACAACACTGCTGAGTCAGCCTCCTCTTGGGCTTCGCTCAAAAGAACTCCTCATTGAGTTTAGCCTTCGGGCATCATACAATGAAAGAGACAGAAATCTCTTAACCTCCTATTGGGCTCCCAATACAAAGAATCACCCACGCTAAGATAGAACCTCGAAGGATGGTTTCCGTGAAATCACTTTCAAATCCCCAGAGTAAAATTTCCTGAAATTGCTCTTAATTCCAAAAGGATGGTTTCTGAAATCCTTTTAACACAAAACCACCATACCCTATAGCTTCCTCTCGAGCTTCATACAAGGACCCTCGATGACCTCGATGACCCTGAATGCCTCCTCTGGGCTAACAAGGACCCACGGCTTCTTAAAAGCATCCCTTTAATCCAATCAATTTCTCCTCGACATTTAGATATCTATCATCTCTATGGAAGAAGTATCTCATATATTACATCACATACAGTCAAAAACCTTTTTTTCAAACTTTTAAACTCTTTTCAAACAAAACATCTCTTAACAAGAAGTGGTAACGCTTGTACACTCAAGCAAAACACCCAATGCTTACGCTAAAAGATTCAATCATCTTTTTCAAAACATCTTTCTTAAACATGTAGTGGTAACGCTTGAATACTCAAGCAAAACACCTAATACTTACGATTTAAAGATTTTTATCAATCAAACTTTTCAAAAATGTATGTGATGAAATAGATTAGATACATTTTCATTAAGATGACATTTGTCTGTCTCTTACTAACATCCCGCTGCTTTCCACTAGCATAAGTGGGAACTACGATTGCTCGACTTTCTCAACATCCTTTGAGAATACGTGAGGCACAAGGTCTCATCCTTGCCGAGCAAATTTCTTTCTCTCGCACCAAACAAACCATAGAACCCTCAGATCCGAGCTACAAATGCTCGATTCCCACTAGGATATGTATGCAAGATCCAGATCTTTGCGAGCACAATAATAACAAACCCTAGAATCCCACATAATCATCGCTTCTTAAAATCCAAAGGAGAAACTTTCCCAATCATAGAAATAGCAATTAAAACACACAAATATATCAAACGATTCATATATGAAGTCGTAGATAACTACATATATTTAGGGTGCTCCATCTATTCCCTTTATATAACAATCCCGCTTACTCGATCTCCCAATGCTATGCCTAGTTTGTGCTAGTCGTTACGCATACCAATATCAATTGAGGGTATTTTCCCCTTTTCATAATCATCAAATCATCTTTCTTGTGTTAAAATAATAAAGCTTGATGCTCATGCATCTTTATAAACAAATCAAAAGATTTAAATCGCTTCGAGCCGTAGAATCCGAACTCACGCTTGCATCCTCTAGCGCCACCTTTAACGCGAACACCTACCGTAATGGTCGCGTGTTATTTTATTTTCCTTTAGAATAGTGCTATCCATACCATTAGTTGGTAGGTAACCCTATTCGTTAGATGTAGAAGGGACATTCGAAGGGACATCGTATGGTCATAGAAAGCAACTTGTAGGAAGTATCCTAGCACATTCGAAGGGACTATCATCATTTTTCATAAACGACAATCCAGGGTCAAGATCATGTATTCGTAGGCGACATCGTGGGCCTATGATCTTTGTATCGAAGGGACTATGCTGATTTGTTTTGAAGGCAACGGTGCTAGAATACCTCTACGTTCGAGGGACTTGACCATTTGTATTCGTCACGCAACGAGAGAGAATTACCCTAAGGGGTGCATGTGTGAAGAGAGTGTGTCAAATTCAGATATATGTTATCTTGAAATTATGAGTGATCTATGTCCGATTTTATCTTTCCATACACACCTAATTACTAGCAGTTTATAGGGTGTAGAAAATAAATTGCGGAAATGTAAAGTGAGGAAAGATAAAGTCATACGCTATTACATGGCTTTGGGGCAGTTACATAATAGGAGTGCGGAAAGTAAAAGCCCTAATTAAACTATTACATCCCATAGGCAATTACATAATTGAAAAGAAAAGCAAGAAAAATCGTCCGAAACGTTACAACCTGTGAACAGATACATAATCGAAAAACGGAAGAAAATTGCATAAGAGGAAAATGATAGTAAAAACAAATATTTTTGAATGAGAAAAAAGGTTTTGTGTTAGTAATGATATTAATATGATAAGATAAATGTTTGGTAATTTTTGGAATTGATTTGATAATTTAAAAACAATTAAAAGTCATTTAAACGATTAATTAGTAATTAAATAAAATATGCATGCAAAAATAATAATTTTAATGCTAAAAATTAAATAAGTATTTTTCTGATGATTATGCAAAAAATAAATATTTTTGGTGTTTTTTAGATGCATGATAAAAATATTTGAAGATAAATTAAAATAGATAAAAATATTATGGAAAATAGAAAAGAAATAAGTTAGCTTTCAAACTTGCAAAAATATATGGTCCTCGGTCGCTCGAACCTGACCTCCCGCAACACGCCACGCCCTCCGCCTTAACCATCGCCAACGCGACTTGGTGTCAAATAATTGAGACGGAATCGCTTTTGAACGAAATTGAATCCTCGCCATACAAATCACGCCAGGGCATCGCTTCTTCGCTTGAATTTCGAAACTTAGCGGGCTAAGTTCGACGCTATGGCCCCCGTGATAATTCAAAAACTCCATATAGCAATATAAATGGATTGTGAGTACATGAATCGATTGCAAATTAAATTCTAAACACACTGGTGGCATTCATTTGGTCCAATTTTTCCGTTTTAAGGAAACCCTAAATTGGTTCATAAAACCCTAGCCATAGTATATTTCGATTCAGGCCATAAAAATGCAATTGGATTGTCCATAAAGCTTGCAAACTTCAAACTAAACACAAAGCAAACATCAAAACACGTTAAAAATGCATGAATGATAGAAATCGAAATTTGAAAAAGTATGAACAAACCAAATCGTGTTTTCTCAATTCTTGATGTTTTTGAGAGATGTAAAGGTCTGGATCGACTCAAGAGGCTTCAAGGAATGCAATGGATGGTTTAGAATTGTCTGAAACAAGCTGGAACTAGGGCTGCCACTTGCTTGAAGAGCACAGTTTTTTTGACTTAGGTTAGGGTTCTTTTGAGCAATTTTTCTGTCCTTGTTCATGTGGTATGCATTGTACATTTATAGTAGATGGATTTTGGGCTGATTTGAGGAACAAATAATGATCAATCAATGCAAAAATTATTTGATTTTGTACAAAATCAAATCTTCCTTATTTGATCCAATTTCTTCAATTTCTTGCCAAATCAATGCAAATTTCGAAATTTTCTAGCTTGTGTGAGTTACTTGGATCTCAAGAATGAGAGAAAAATCAACTTTGCATTTAATTTTGATTTTATACCTTATTTTCTAATTTAATTTGTTTTTAAATTAATAAAATCCAAATTAAATAGAAAAATAAAGACAAAATTCGTGGCATTGGGCTTGAAGGTTCCAAATAAGATAAGGAACAAGTTTAAACCAAGAAAAACTAGGCCCATTTGCAAAATTTTGGATTTTTACAAGTATTTCCCTTTGTGCACTTCTTCAAAAATGCCCAACTTGTACAAGGTGTATTTTACTCAATGTTCCACATTTTTGAGTGTTCTTGGACGTTTTAGAAAGCTCTAAGTGTCCTCTAACCAACCTCTTTGGTTTCACCTCAATTGGAGTTTCCATGCTCAATAAAACTTCAAAACAAAAAGTTGACTTTTTGTTGACTTTGAAAAGGACCTGTAATGTTTTGATCCATACCCTCCAAACGAAGCATTTTTTGAACATTCTTGTTAGACATGAAGTTGTAGAGAATTGAATTTCCTTCAAAATGAGAGGTGGTGGAAAATTTTTTGAGAAAGTATGAAGAAGTTATGCTCAGTCAAAGTTTAGTTGACTTTTCACCGAAAACCCTAATTTGAAAGTTTGACTTTTGTGCAAATCTTGAGTTTTCTTGATGAATCATGATCAACCATTGATAAAATGATGAATGTAACTTCAAAATGAGGATGTTGACCAAAAGTCATGAAGTTTGACTGTATGTTGACCACAGTTGACTTTTTGTCCAATACAACTGATTTTCAACCATCTGAACAATTGTCTGAGGAAATTTGACTTGTGAGGCTTAAAACTTGACATGGAGATTATTTGAAGCATATGAGGAGGCATGATGACCACTGGAGATGTTGGAAGTCCATCTGGACCTGAGGATAGCCAAACCCTAGTTTGGGTTGATTGTCTAGGAGAGGGTATGTCTGATCAACCCTTGAGCAATCCTTGAGTATGGATGTATAAAATGTCTTGAGGAATAGGAGGGAAAATTTTGGGGTATGAAAGTATAAGGATGCTTTATCCAGACTAGAGTATAAGGAAGTGATTACACAATGCAGAGATTTCCCTAATGTGCCTCTCATTGGCATAAAGGGAGGTATTAAATATAATCCAACTCTTTCCAAAAGACAATTGGGGTATGCTTTGAAAGAGCCACCTGAAGAAAGGCATGTTAAAGAGACTTTGTACTTTGATGTGCCTGATGATATCGGGTCAATTCTCAAAGCCATCCAAGCTTGGGGAAGTATCCACACTAAAGGAGCGCAATACTTTGGTAGAAGAGATCCTACTGCATATGCGCCTTATATGCAATGGATTATGAAGAAGAATGAAGAACGTTGTTAGCCCTTCTCTATACAAGCTCCGTTGTATCCTCAAGAGTCTGAAGTGCCCAATGCCGTACTGAAAGGGGATTATGAGTTTATACGCGTCCAGAATCGACGTTTGCTTGAAGAAAATGAAACTCTGAAAGTGAAGCATCCCACGGTTACTCAAGAGAAGAATCATCTCGTTCATGAGCTCAAATACTTCAAAGGAGAAGCCTCTGATGCTGCAAGGAAGAGACCAAGAGTTGAAGACTGTTATATTCCTTCTGAAGACTTCAAGAAAGCCATTGCTGAAGCCAAAGAGAAGTACAAGCAGAAGAACCGAGATTTTGAGTTCCTTAAGAAATCCAAAGCTGATATGGAAAGGAAGCACAAGGCTTAAATTGACGGGTTAGAGAAGCAAATATGCAATCAAAAGTTGGTACATGAAGCCCAACTCAAGGAGAAAGAGGTTCAGTTGTCTCTTTCTATAGAGGAGATTGTTCGTCTCAAGATTTAAATGAGAATTCAAGATACCGAAGGGTTCCCTATGTCGGACATTTAGATCTTTGTTTATTCAAATTTTGTCGAGAATCACCATTAGGCCTGCTGATGGGATTGCTCAGTTTATTGTATGAATCGGAAAAGTGATCAAACTATTTGTAGACTCTTTTATCTTGGTTTAATGATGATCAACACTTTCAGTATCCATTATCTTGTTTATTGTCTTCGCCCTAAAACTTGAGTCAAAGTGTTAGAGTCATGGAAATGTTCAAATATGTCATTGCATGCATTACGTTCATTCATGTATATATCATGCATAATAGGTTTTTCTCAGGATTCTTATCAGTGGCTTCTGTTCTTATTCCGTAGAAAATTGCATACTCAACCTTCTACCATTACTCATCTCGAAGCAACGAATGTCGTCTAATGGAAAAGCTCCAAGCAGATATGACAGTAATAAAGGCGCAGATGGAAGCGTAGATGGCATGGTTTATGGAAGTAATTACTACGATGAACCGTGGTCAACAGGAATTGAGAGCTCTTGTGGAAAGACCCTGTGTTGAGGTGGAGCTCCATGACAATCCTTTTGATGATTTCTCTGCGGGGCAGCTGTGTGTAATCAATGCTCAGAACAATGATGATTTTGGTGTTAATGATCACCTTCGTGATCAGGGTATGCATCTCAATAGTCGATTCCTGCCACTACCTCCTGCACCAAGACCTTACTTATATGACAATGAAATGCATGAGCATCATGGTAGAGGTCGTCCCTGCTCCCAGGGTCATGATTTTGATCAGAACGAAGAAGATTATTCTGTTAACAATAGGGAGGCTAGTTTCTCAGCTGAGGACCATACGTACTGCTTGCTTGAAGAAATACTGAGAGCCGTTGAGGGTCAAAAAATGTCCGAATTAGATCTTTCTGACTTGGGTTTGGCGCCGAGGGTGAGGCTTCCCCCAAAATTCAAAGTTCCTACTTTTGATAAGGATAACGGAGCTACTTGTCCGAAAACTCATATCACAACTTATTTCGGCAAGATGGCGGTATATACTGAAGATGAAAGACTCTTTATGCACTTCTTTCGAGAGAGTTTAACTGGAGCTTCTTTAGAGCGGTATATGCATCTTGAAAGAAATCATGTCAGGACACAGCGTGATTTGGTTGATGCCTTTATCCCGCAATGTCAGTTCAGTATTGATATGGCCCTGAATCATACCCAATTGTGGAATTTATCTCAAAAGTCTGGTGAAACCTTTAAAGAGTATGCTCAGAAGTGGTGTGAGCTCGCTGCTAGGGTTCAACCACCCATGATAGAGCGAGAAATGATAGACATGTTTACCAGCACCTTTTCAGGACACTACTATGTTCAGAAGTCTGGTGAAACCTTTAAAGAGTATGCTTAGAAGTGGCGTGAGCTCGCTGCTAGGGTTCAACCACCCATGATGGAGCGAGAAATAATAGACATGTTTACTAGCATCCTTTTAGGACACTACTATGTTGCTTGTAACACCTCTTCCAACTTTGCTGAAATGGTTCGATATGGCGAGATGATTGAAAGTTGTTTGAAATCCGGTAAGATCCAGTACATTGAAGGTGGAAGTTCCTCCGGTACCAAAAAGGCATTCGTGGTCATGCTAAGAAGGAAAAAGGCGAAATGGTGTTTATAGAAACAGGGCAAGTCCCAAGTTAATGTCAGAACTATTTCTACTTCTCAACCACAGGCCCAACAAGTGCCTCACCAGCAATATCAAGGACAATAGAATAACCGCACACCGAGAATATTTGATGTGGTTCCAATTACTTATGTTGAAATGTTGACGCGATTGATTGATTTGAAACTGGTGGTCCTGGGCTTGCTACTCCACCTTTTCTCGACAAAGGCCCAAGGAATTATGATGCTAATGCCGCCAGAATCCATTCTGCACTGCGGACATAGTATTGAGAACTGCTATGCTTTCAAGTGCAAAGTACAAGACTTTCTTGATTTTAAAGGCATTCAGTTTGATGCCCAACAACAGCAACAACCTAGGCCTAATGTGATTTAAAACCCAATGCCGCATCATGCCGGTGGAGTAGTCTAAGCTATCATGGAGGATGGTGAGGTCCTAAATTTGATTATGGATGTTAATTTGGTGAAGACACTGCTGCCTTTTGTTAAGAAGTATCTAATCAAGAGAGGCATCTTTGCAGGTTGTGAATCTAATTGTGTTGAATGAGAAAACAGTTCAAATGGTTGTGAAGGTTTGAAGAATGGTATTCAAAGTTTGATCACCAGTGGAGAATTATAGTTTGATAATATTAAAAAGGGTAAGAAAGGCGTAACATGGGATGTGTTTGTGATTTCTATTCCCTATACTCTTGTTGTGATATCTGCACCTACAAAGCCTGTTCCGTTATTGATCATATTTCTAATGTGAGTGATAAAGTTGTGCCATGGCACTATGGATCAGATGTCTATTACCACGGAGTCAAATAGGAAAATGGTCCTTCTTATGCTAAGAAGGATGATGAGTCTGATGTTGCTAACACTGATAATTTTTCCGGCAGTGTCGGAGTAACCGGAAGTGTTCAGATTTTTGCTGCTCCAATTGCACCGCCCAATGTAGATGCTTTAGCGAAAGCTAAAGACAAGAAGCTAGCAAAAGAACCTGAGTTGCAGGTCGCTAATCCTGATTTGGCAAAGGATGTTGAAGAGATTATGAGATATATTCGCAAAAGTGATTTCCGTGTGATTGATCAACTTGCTCAAACCCCTGCTAATATTTCCATTCTCTCATTGCTATGAGATTATGAGGCACACGAGAATGCCTTGATGAAGTTGCTGAGTACTGCTTACGTACCGCAAGAGATATCTGTTGGTCAGTTTGAAAATGTTTGTGCTAGCATATCTTCCAGTAATGGCCTTGGTTTCAAAGACTTTAATCTCTCGCCAAAGGGCAGGAACCATAACAAGGCTTTACACATTTCTATGGAGTGTAGGGGCACTACACTCTCTCGTGTTTTGGTTGACACTGGTTCCTCTTTAAATGTGATTCCCAAGTCAGCATTGATGAAAAGTGATTATGATGGTCTTGATTTGAGGCCTAGTGATTTGATTGTGAAAGCTTTTGACAGGTCGAGACGCTCTGTCTTTGGAGAGTTGGACCTTTCATTCAAGATTGGTCCCCGACTATTTACCACTACTTTCTTTGTCATGGACATTCAACCTGCTTATTGTTGCCTTCTTGGCCGTCCACTCTCCATTAGAAGCTCAAGTCCCATGTCAACGGGAAGACCATTACGGTTTGTGCTGAGGAAGAGTACGTCGTGAGTCATCTCACCTTGTTCTGATATGTTGAAATTGATAGAGAAGTGCATGAAACTCCTTAAGGGATTCAAAACTGTTCATATGCTGAAGACTCCTCAGCAGGAGGAGAAGAAAAAAGATAATCCTGAGTCTTCAATGGCTTCCTTGAAAGATGCAAGGGCCATGGTTGAAGCAGGATGCCTTGAAGGCTGGGGCAGTGTGGTGGAGGTGACGCCTAAATACAACAAGTTCGGGTTGGGATTCAACCCTGCTTTTGCGTCGTCAAATCCTCAAGGCACCTAATATAGCCACGACTATCAAGTTCTCAAGTGCCGACATCAGTTTTGGACAAGTGAATGTTGTTGATGATTCTGATAATGAGTTTGACATTGACAAGTGGATCCGCCCCAGTGTCACTGGCGTGGAATTGAATAATTGGACTGCTGAAGACTGTGTCTCAGTCACAATAGTTAAAGAGTAATTTTCTTTTGGTTTCTCTTATCATGCAGTAATACTCGTGCTCTGCCCAAGGCATAATGAATCATATATAGGGACACTTTGTTTGCATATGCAATGTTTTTATCATGAAATAAAGAACGCCTTTTCATTCAAATATTTTGTTCTCTGTCTTTCTATTTTACATCACAATTTTAAAACACAAAATGGTAATGCTTTATTTTTCTTTTTTTTCATCCAAAAAACTAAAATAAACATAAAATCAATCATGCAAATATAATCCCACAATCTTAATGGATCCCTTTGATAACGACTTTGCTATCACTTCTTATGACTTTGATAATTTGATCAACCAAGACGAAGAAGAAGGTGGGGAATATTGTGAACTCCTCGAAGATTTAGAAAGATTGTTAAATCAAGAAGAAAGGGTTATCCAACCGCATCAGGAAGAGATTGAGAAAGTGAATCTTGGCACCGAGGATGCGATCAGAGAGGTTAAAGTTGGGGCTGCTCTAGAAGACAGTATGAAGCAAAGACTGATTGAATTACTTCGAGAGTATTCAGATATCTACGCCTGATCTTATGAAGACATGCCCAGGTTGGATACCGATATTGTTGTGCACAAGCTGCCTTTGAAATAAGACTGTCCTCCTGTTAAGCAAAAGCTTCGAAGAAGTCATCCTGAGATGTCTAAGAAGATCAAAGAGGAAGTCCAGAAACATCTTGACATAGGATTCTTGAATGTCATTTCTTATATCCCCTATGGGTTTCCAACATTGTGCCTGTACCCAAAAAGGATGGAAAAGTGCGAATGTGTGTGGATTATCGTGATCTGAACAGAGCCAGTCTGAAGAATGACTTTCTGCTTCCCCATATTAACATATTGGTGGACTATACAGCTCATGCAAAAGTGTTTTCATTTATGGATGGATTCTCTGAGTACAATCAAATTAAGATGACACCGAAAGATATGGCCAAAAGAACTTTTCTCACCCCGTGGGGTACGTTCTACTATAAGGTAATGCCTTTTGGATTGAAGAACGCTGGGGCAACCTATCAGTGAGTAATGGTGACTCTTTTTCACGACATGATTCACAAAGAGATTGAAGTATATGTTGACGACATAATTGCAAAATCTCAAGACAAAGAAGAGAACCTGGTGCATTTACAAAAGTTGTTTGATAGGCTACGGAAATTCAGGTTGAGGATGAACCCAAAAAGTGTACTTTTGGAGTACGATCTGGAAAAATGTTAGGCTTTGTTGTAAGTGAAAGATGCATCGAGGTTGATCCTGCTAAAGTGAAAGCAAATCAAGAAATGACTGAATCAAGAACTGAAAAGGAGGTTCGTGGCTTTCTAGGGAGGTTAAACTACATCTCTAGATTCATCTCTCACATGACTTCCAAGTGTGAACTGATATTCAAACTGTTGTGAAAAGATCAAGTGGTCAGATGGAATGACGATTGTCAAGTCACATTTGATAAGATAAAGGAGTATCTGCAGAAACCTTCGATCCTCATGCCTCCCGTGAAGGGTAGGGAGTTGATTATGTATTTGATAGTGCTCGAAGGCTCAATGGGGTGTGTATTGGGACAACATGACAAGTCTGGTCGTGAAGAGCATGCAATATACTACCTTAGCAAAAAGTTTACCGACTGTGAGAAAAACAACTCACTGCTCGAGAAAACTTGTTGTGCTTTGGCTTGGGCCTTGGGCTGCTCGCCGACTAAGACAATATATGTTGAATCATACTACCTTGTTGATATCCAACATGGATCTGATTAAGTACATTTTTGAAAAAACAGCTTTGATAGGCCGGATTGCTAGATGGCAAATGATTTTAACAGAGTATGATATCCAGTTGACTACCCAGAAAGCTATCAAAATTAGTTTATTGGCGGATTATGTTGCCCACCAGCCTGTGGACGATTATCAGCCTATGAGATTTGAATTTTTTGACGAGGACATCATGTACATTAGGGATTGTAACATTGCTAACCCGGATGAAGGACCTGAATCGGGATCGAAATGGTCATTAGTATTTGACAGTGCCTCTAATGCTTTGGGCAATGATGTTGGTGCGGTAATCACTACCCCAGATGGTCATCACATCTCGTTTACATCCAAAATCTTCTTTGATTGCACCAATAACATTGCTTAATACGAGGCTTGCATATTTGGTATCGAGGCGGCCATTGACTTAAGAATTAAGCATTTGAAAGTGTATGGAGACTTTGCACTTGTGATAAGCCAGATCAACAGTGATTGGGAAAATCATCACCCAAATTTGATTCCTTACCGAGAGCATGTGATGAAATTGGTTCCTTACTTCGAGGAGATTACTTTCGATCACATCTCATGAGAAGAGAACAACCTAGTTGATGCTTTAGCTACCCTAGCGTCAATGTTTAAAGTCAAGTGGGCTAACAAAGCACCCTCGATCACCATTTAAAGATTGGATGAGCCAACCTTTTTCTTTGAGGTTGAAGTGGAAAAGGACGGTAACCCGTGGTTCCATGAAATTAAGCGATACCTTGAAACTCGAGAGTATCCTGAGAAAGCTTCTGTGATAGATAAGAAGTTCTTGAGAAGGTTTTCAACAAAATTCTTCCTCATTAACGGTGTGATATACAGTAGACATCATGACTGGCTGTTGCTCAGATGTGTTGACAAAGACGAAGCCACAAAGATCATCGAGGAGATGCGTGAGGGCTCATTTGGAACTCATTCCAGTGGGCATACCATGGCTAAAAATATCTTGCGAGCTGGGTATTACTGGTCTACCATGGAGGTTGATTACTTTAATCATGCCTGAATCTGTTACAAGTGCCAAATATATGCTGACAAGGTGCATGTGCCACCGTCGTCTTTGAATGTCTTGACCTCTCGTTGGCAGTTTGCTATGTGGGGCATTGATATGATTCGAAAGATTGAGCCAACAACGTCCAACGGACACCGATTTATTCTGGTTTCCATAAACTACTTCACCAAGTGGGTCGAAGTTGCACCTTATGCAAACGTCACTAAACACGTGGTCGCAAGATTTATCAAGCACAATATCATCTACCGTAATGGGATTCCGGATAAGATCATCACTGATAATGGCCGAATCTTAATAACAAGATGAAGAGGGAAATTTGTAAGTTCTTCAAGATTAAACATCATAATTCGTCTCCGTATCACCCGAAGATGAATGGTGCTGTCGAAGCGGAAAATAAGAACATAAAGAAGATTGTGCAGAACATGGTAGTGATCTATCGAGAATGGCACGAGATGTTGCCTTTTGCTTTGCATGGTTATCGGACTACCGCGTGTACTTCGACTAGGACAACCCCATTTTCTTTAGTTTATAGCATGGAGGCAGTACTTCCCATTGAAGTTGATATCCCTTCATTGAGAATAATGAAAGACGTAGAGCTCGATGAATACGAATGGGTGCAGAATTGACTAGACCAGTTGTGTCTCATTAATGAGAAAAGATTAGAGGCTATTTGTCATGGTGCTTACTATGGAAAATGGTAAACAACCGTTGGTCCTCCCTAAGTCCTAAAGCCAAGGGTTACTCGCGAGATTGACCAGTTGATCTCAAGACACATGCTAAGGTTTCTGGTGAATTGCACTATTTCTATAAACGAAATGACCTTGGCCCAGAAACGGTTTCCAGAGAGTAAGGGAAACAGCACAATGGCTTTCCACACAGAAGGATTCTGACTATTGGCGGCTCGTGACCAACATTTTACGTTGCAATGTTATTGGTAAATAAGGCTATTGGTGACTCGTGACCAACAGAGAAATGAGACAGAAGTAAGCGGAAAAAACAATAAAGACAAAGTTAAACGTAAATTGATTGCATTAAAGTAAATAGTGTGGTAATTCACGTACATCAAAGTTTGCGTTACTCTTTCTTCCTTTAGCGTAGAATTGGGCAGAGCGTTAGCAAATAGTTTGAGAGTACAAATGAACACCCCGAATTCTTAACATTCTAACTTATTTATAGTAATTACAAAAGTAACCGCTAAAGCTAATCAATGGATGAGATCCAATCTTCAGAAGCAACTTCCGCACACGTTTCGCCATCCCTTCAAAAAGCTTCTAACCCACGATCTTCTGAGTTAACTACCCACGATCTCTTCATTTTTGACTTTTCCCGCTTCGTGTCTTTAGAAGGAAACTGCCTTCAGGTTCTATCTATTTTCTTGAGGCACAACAAAATTTCCTAAGTTCACTAGCAAACGTTTCGACAACACTAGCGCTTCGACTGATGCCTGCACTCGACCCAAGCTTCTGTCGAATCGACCATCATACAATATGTTGACATAATCTCATTTTCGACATTGTTGTACTCTGACTGTTTGGTCGATTTGGTTTGGCCCTCTGAGCAAGCTTTTCAACCGACATGCACTCTTTCTGGAGTTTTTTTAACTTGGCTTTGTAAAGTACCTTCAGAAGCTTACTTCATTCAAGATTGGTCCTTAAACTGTAGGAACCTTTACCTTTATGCCATGCTCTTAAACATACTTCACAAATTTCCAGCTAACAAAATGCCCCCCTAGAGATACCATTTTCGAATTCTTGATGCTGTCGATTCCGAGACAATGGTATCTATGAAGTTTCACCTTGCGTCGGTTTAGCCGTTTCCACTACCTTCGTGAAAAAAGCTCACTGCTCTAGTCCCTTCATGACATCATGTAATCATGGAAACATATATCACTTTTACCTTGAGACGTGGGAGCATTTAATGTTTATTCATCATGGCCTAGGTAGCTGGAGTGGCCCACGATGCCAGAGGATTTAGCCACCTACACGTGTCTCTTGACGGACACGATTAAAACCCTAGGGAAACGCCACGATCGCCTTTCATGCTTTCATTTTCTCCACTACCACGCCTATAAATAGACGTTCTTCTTATTTCTTTCTCTTTTCTTCTGCGCTTTCACTCTTTAAACAACAAAAACCCAGAGAAAACTTCATCTCTTTCATTCCCAATTTCCGAATCAAAAAACAGGAACAACTTCAAAACCCTAACCGCTTTCCTTTATCTTGAACCGTCAAAAGTTTCCAGCTTTCATCTCAACCCAGGAAACCACAGTCTTTTAGGGTTTTTCCGCTTCTTTCTCAGTTTAAACCAAGAATCTTTAAACCCTTTCAAACTCCTTAACTTCAACAATGGCAGACAAAGCATTTGTCACAGCTCCCACCGCTAGTCTCCAACTCCGTCGTGTTGATGGCAAGCCCTACGTTCTAGAGCCACCGCTTACTGAAGAGAAAACCAAAATATGGCAATCTCAGGTACTCATTCCTTTCAGACTAGACGATGAACCTTATGCCTTTCTAGGGCCACTACCTTCAGACGTCCCTTCTGAAATACATGTAGATGATGAGGGTGCCTTTTTCCCTACTAGCCAACGTAGTTGCCCACTGATCACCTCAACAAACCCCATTTCATTACAGTTTGTTGATAGAAACTTCCGTACTGCTCCTCCCTTGCATTGCCCTAAGTTTGGGGCTTGGAAGGAGAGATTGGAGCCACACAAGGGCCAACAATGGGCAAATGGGTATTTATGACCTATTGCAACTCTCTCTTGTCGGCACAACCTATTCAGGTGGCATGCTATTAGTTGCCTTATATTTTTGGGAAGGATCCACTAACACCTTCCATACAAGGTATGGTATGATAACCCCACGCTACTGGATATAGCTGCTTTGATAGGCGTAAAACCTGCTGGGTTATTTTCAACTACACCGACCACGAGTCCATCCCCATCAAATTCGATGTTGGTGAATCAAGACATCCAACTTAAAACAACTTCATCCAACACCATCACTGCGAATCTGAAAAAGTTTTTCTGATGAGGAGCACGTTGCTTTCCTAACTCTCTGGCTATCCCGCTTCGTATTTTGTTCGAGGTCGATGCAGATAACTAAGCAATTTGCTCATTTGGCTGCCGCGTTGCATAGGAATGAGAATGTTGCTTTGGGCCAATTAATTTTGGCCTCTTTTTACACCTCTATGACCGACATGGTCGGCCAAATAAAGAGCTTTGATCCCAAGAATGCAAAGAAGAAAAATGTGCTGGTTCATGGACCCTTTTGGCTCTTGCAGTTGTGGCTAAATGCCACTTATTCTGCTGATGTGAAACCTTTTTGACAGAAGAAGGTTTCAATTTACCAAGACAGAAGTGGAGCACTATGGCCATGTTACCTGCCTCTAACTCCGATCAACAAGACTTCTCCAAATGACGAAGTCTTCAAAATGCTTTTCAACATAATGTTGACACGAGAGGAATTTACACCTTCGATGGCTCCCTTTGCTGATGGCAAAAGTGGGCTATTGTGGCTTACTGAGTCTTTTCCCCCTATCGAAGAAAGGCATCAGAAAATATCTCTAGTCATTTGGAGACGTCTTCTAACTCCTCAGTTTCTATCAGGTGCCATCACTCAAATGAGCCCTTGCTTGGCAGCTTACCAACCGAATTTGGTGGCTAGACAGTTTGGGCTCTGTCAAATTGTGCCTAAGTCACTCTATCCGTCCCATGAATTGCTTATGGACGTTTTAGATGACCAAGGATGGGAAGTCATAAAAGAGACTGTCGCTACCTTGTGGGAACGTCGAGCCATACTTACATTCACCCCCTTTAAACCAGCATTTTTCTGCACCCACGAGTTCAAAATTTGGTGGCAGTCATATCTTGTTACCTTTATAAATGATGCTGCTGGAAAAATGAATGAGATAATTGTGGCTTTCAATACTTTTCAGGGGAAGACAACAAAATGTAAGGCAGTTCATATCAGAGAAATTCAAGCTTTCCAGAATTTTTTCAGAGTGGTGTACTTGCCCAACAATCTTCGTCGAACCATCCATGACGCGGCCCAAGAGCTAAAGGAGAAGGTACTCCCTCCGTTCCTTTTTAAGTGTCGTTTTAGAAGATTTTTTTTGTTTCTATTTAAGTGTCGTTTTTAACTTTAATGTCATAATTTATCAATTATACCCTTACTTTCTCAATAAATGAGAGAGAGTGTATAAGTGAATTTATTATGAAAGAGAAAATAAATGAGGGTATAATAGAAAAATTAACTCTAATAATCCACTATCTTGGTTGAAGAGCTTTATGCTAAAACGACACTTAAAAAGGAACGGAGGGAGTAACTAGGAATATCCCTCACCTCAAAATCCCCAGTTACATGAAAGACAAATATCTTTACGCACTTCACTTTGGAAAAATCAAATTTCCTCCTTTGCCGACTAGCCCTTTGGCACTGGCTTTTCGACCGCCTATCCGAGATTGGTGGTATAGCTCTTGGTCGACTATTCAAAATGTTACAAAAATAAAGCCGACAGGGTGGTTCCGACGAAGCATTGGTTGCATGACTACCCAGGCTTTCTTCATATCGACCTTGAATATGTGAGAGAGCTTGATGTAGTACCCAAGGGTAACTGTCATACCCCAAAATTTTCCCTCCTATTCCTCAAGACCTCCTATACATCCATACTCAAGGATTCCTCAATGGTTTATCAGACAAACCCTCTCCTAGAAAATCAACCCAAACTAAGGTTTGGCAATCCTCATATCAAGATGGACTTCCATCATCTCCAATGGTAATCATGCCTCCTCATATGCTTCAAAGATTCCCCATGTCAAGTTTCAAGCCTCAGAAGTCAAGTTTCCTCAGACAATTGCTCAGATGGTTGAAAATCGCTTGATTGACAAAAGTCAACTGTGGTCAACATACAGTCAAACTTCATGATTTTTGGTCAACATCCTCATTTTGAAGTCACATTCATCATTTGATCAAGGGTTGATCATGATTCATCAAGAAAACTCAAGATTTGCTCAAAAGTCAAACTTTCCAAATTAGGGTTTTCCAATGAAAAGTCAACTGAACTTTGACTGAGCATAACTTCTTCATACTTTCTCAAAAATTTTTCCACCACCTCTCATTTTGAAGGCAATTAAATTCTCTACAACTTCATGTCTCACAAGAATGTGCAAAAAATGCTTCATTTGGAAGGTATGGATCAAAACATTACACGTCCTTTTCAAAGTCAACAAAAAGTCAACTTTTTGTAATGAAGTTTTATTGAGCATGGAAACTCCAATTGAGATGAAAACAAAATAGGTTTTTTAGAGGACACCTAGAGCTTTCTAAAAAGTCCATGAACACTCAAAAATGTGGAAAATTGAGCAAAATAAACCTTGCACAAGTTGGGCATTTTTGAAGAGGTGCACAAAGAGAAATACTTGTCAAAATCCAAAATTTTACAAATGGGCCTAGTTTTTCTTGGTTTAAACTTGTTCCTTATCCTATTTGGAACCTTCAATCCCAATGCCACGAATTTTGTCTTTATTTTTCTATTTAATTTAGATTTTATTCATTTAAAAACAAATTAAATTAAAAAATAAGGTATAAAATCAAAATTAAATGCAAAGTGATTTTTTCTATCATTCTTGAGGTCCAAGCAACTCATCAAAGCTGGCAAATTTCGAAATTTACATTGATTTGGCAAGAAATTGATGAAGATTGGATCAGAAAAGGAAGATTTGATTTCATACAAAATCAAATATTTTTTACATTGATTGATCAATATTTGCTCTTGCCCAAAATCCATCCACTATAAATATACAATGCATACAACATGAGAAAGAACAGAAAAATTGCTCAAAAGAACCCTAACCTAAGTCAAAAAATCCGTGCCTTTCAAGCAACCTGCAGCCTTGGTTTTAGATCGTTTCAGTTGATTTTGAGCATTCCATCACATTCCTTGGAGTCTTTAGAGTCGATCCAGATCTTTACAAGTTGCAAAACCATTCAGAATCACGAAATCCAGTTTCGGTTTGTTCATCTTTTTTCCAAAATCGATTTTTGTTTATCATGCATCTTTAACATGTTTTGACGTTTGTTTTGTGTTTAGATTGAAGTTTGCAAGCTTTCTGGATAATTTAATTGCATTTTAGGTACCAAAAACACAAGATGCCATGGCTAGGGTTTCCTGTTGCGTTTTAGGGTTTCTCTAAATCCGTTAAATTAGCCAAAACCAATGCCACCAGTGCATTCAGAAGATGTTTTCCAATCGATCCATGTAGCCATGACTAATTTATATTGCTTGTATGAAGTTTTTGAAATTCGCAGGGGCTATAGCGTCGAACTCAGCCGACGCTAAGTTTTCAAAAATTCAAACGAAGAAGAAGGTGTTCTTCGCGCGTGATTTGAATGTCCCGGAAGCATTTTCGTACAAAAGCGTTTTGTTTCAATATCATGACACCAGATGCAGTTTGGTCCAGTGGTGAAGGAGGCGCGTGTTTTCCCAGTGGGCACGGGTTCGATTCTTGGCAAGACCATATATTTTTGCTCCTTTGAAAACTAACTTTTTTCCTTTTCTTATTTTCTTTAATATTTTTCATCTAATTTAATTTATCTTCAATATTTTTTATCATGCATCTAAAAAACACCAAAAATATTTCTTTTTTGCATTATTATCAGAAAAATACTTATTTAATTTTTAGCATTAAAATAATTATTTTTGCATGCATATTTTATTTAATTATTAATTAATCATTTAAATGACTTTTAATTGTTTTTAAATATCGAAATCGATTCCGAAAATTACCAAAAATTTATCTTATCATATTACTGTCATTACTAACATAAAAAATTTTTCCCCATTAAAAATTCTCATTTTTACTAACATTTTTCTTCTTATGCAATTTCTCTCGTTTTCGGATTATGTATCTGTTCGCAGGTTGTAACGTTTCGGACGATTTTTCTTTCTTTTCTTTTTCAATTATGTAACTGCCTATGGGATGTAATAGTTTAATTAGGACTTTTATTTTCCGCACTCTCAATTATGTATCTGCCCCAAAGCCATGTAATAGCGTAGGACTTTATCTTTCCGCACTTTACATTTCTGCAATTTAATTTCCGCACCCTATAAACTGCTAGTAACTAGGCGTGTATGGCAAGATAAAATCGGACATAGATCACTCATAATTCCAAGATAAAATATTTGAAGCAACACACTCTTTTCACACATGCACCCCTTAGGGTAATTCTCTCTCGTTGCCTTTACGAATTCAAATGGTCAAGTCCCTCGAACGTAGAGGTATTCTAGCACCGTTGCCTTCAAAACAAATCATCATAGTCCCTTCGATACAAAGATCATAGACCCACGATGTCGCCTACGAATACATGATCTTGACCCTAGATTCTTGCCTACGAAAAATGATGATAGTCCATTCGAATGTGCTAGGATACTTCCTATAAGTTGCTTTCTATGACCATACGATGTCCCTTCGAATGTCCCGCTTACATCCAACGAATAGGGTTGCCTACCAACTAATGGTATGGATAGCACTATTCTAAAGAAACGTAAAATAGTACAAAAATGACCAATTCTGAGTAGGTAATAAGACTTTTAGTTGCTTGCTCTATCAAATACTTTTCACACCACACACTCTTTGTCAAAGTTCAAACTCTTTTCAAAACAAAACATTTCCGAACACTTTGTATACATTCCTACATGAATCATTACAAAGTCAAAGCAAAATGCCTTTTCAAAACATTTTTTTCAAACACACAGAAAGCACAATTTTAAAGTGATCTAAGAGCAACTAAGAGCCCGTAGAAAACTACGGATGGAAAGGGGATGGAAAGGGGTTGCCTACAACTAATAGATCTGACTCTAGTCTTTCAGATTCCCTGCAGGATTCAGGGGTTGCTCCAACCGTCACCACGCCACTCCAGATTCAGAATCCTTCTAAGAGGGATGATTTAGCTGGCCCTTCTGGGGCGGAGGATGTTTCTGCCGACATGGATGTTGATGATGTCGACGCTGCTTTGACAAGACTGGGTCAGTTTGTGAATCAGTACGTCTCGTCTTCAGACTCTAATCGTTCCCAAACCTATGGTGACAAACTGGGTCCTGAAGCCTCTAAAGTAAAAAAGCTAACTGACACCATTCGCACCTATGCCTTCAATCCTAGCTTGCCTCATTTGCTTCATGAGGATTCAACGCTAGGCCTAGAGCTCATAGACGCTATTACTCAATTAAAGGGTCTTGAGACTTCTGAGTTCTCAAAGCTAATGGTGGCAGCGTTTGAAAATATCCTTTCCCCTTTGCTGGGGAATATTACCCAGATGAAGGAAGCTGAACAGTTGGTTGACACCAAACAAACGTCGGTGAAGAAAAATGTGGAAATGGTGAAAAAGACCAAGGCTGCGGTCAAATGGATAAAGTCTCGCATTAATCAGAGATGGCAAGAGCAAAGTCCTAAAAGGAAAAGAGCTGCTGAAATACGCAGTCAAATTGTCGTGTTGACGCATGTGTTGGAACTTGTTGAAAAACAAGACAAAGAACTTGAACATGCCAACGCTTCTGATCAAAACCAAATGCGCTAGTTGACCAAAGATGCCCTTATCGTCAGCAAAGCTACGACTTGTGTCGAAGAAGAATTGCGCACTCTCAAGATCAGAGCTGATGGACTAAGTGATACTGTTGCTCATCTTAAAAGCGATTTGGGCAGTTTCTAGAGGAAATTTGGCAACTTCTAATTAGTGTGATCCTTTGACTGTATTTGTTTTGTGACTCTCTATCCCTTGTAATATGAATCTCCATAATTTATAAAATACCATTTCTTTCGGCATTCTTGTTTTATGATTATTTGCACAGTTCATATTTTGTACAATTAAGATGCTGGCTTTATTATCACTATGTTCCAGCTCTGTTCGACACACGGACTTTACCTGGTCGAAATTGGGACTTCTTGAAGAATGGGTTTGTATTTCTTCAAGTATTTGCCATTCACTCTCATAATGCGTCGATCTGGGACCAATTCCTCAAGTTCATATGCATTATTGGAAAAAACTTGGATTATTTTAAACGGTCCTTCCCAATTTGGGGACCATTTCCCAAGCACCCAATCATTTCTGTCTATAGGCAATATTACTTTTCAAACTAAATCATCAACATGAAATACTTTGTCTTTTACCTTTCTATTGTAGGCTTTAGCCACTCTATCTTTTTGCCTTCTCAAGGTACTAAGGGCTAACATTCTTTCTTCATCCAAATCGACCAACTCATCAGTCATCATATTCTAATAATCTTCAGATGGTATTTCATGTTGTCGTTGAATCCTTACAGATTAGACATGTACTTCTACTGGCAAAACAACATTGTGTCCATGCGCCAGTCGAAATGGGGTTGCCCCCGTTGCCTCTTTAGGAGACGTTCGACATGCCCATAAAGCTTGATCCAACGTTTGGTGCCAGTTTCTTGGCTTTTTACCAACATGCTTCTTGATCAGGCTAACTATTATTTTATTGGCAGCTTCGACTTGACCATTTGCTTGAGCATAATAGGGGGTAGAAGTTAGTAGCTTTATTCCAACTTCCTTTGTAAAGTCTTGCATTTTCTACCCCGTGAACACTGTGCCTTGGTCGATTGTAATTGTTTAAGGAATTCCAAACTGATACATAATATGATTTTGTATAAAATCAATCACATCCTCTTAGTCGACATTTTTTAACGCTATGGCTTCGACCCACTTTGTGAAATAATCAATACCGACCAAAATGTATCTTTGTTGTTTAGATGACGCTGGTTTTATTTCACCAATCACATCTAAGGCCCATCCTCTGAAGGGCCAAGGTTTTACAATGGCATGCAATTCGCTTGCTGGCACGTGCTGGATGCCCCCATGCATATGGCATTCTTGGCATCCTCTGGAAAACTCAATACAATCTTTCAACATTGAGGGCCAATACACACCTGTTCGCATCAACAACCATTTCATCTTGTGTCCAGATTGGTTTGCACCACATGCTCCACTATGCACACTCGACACTGCTACATATGCCTCACTTTCTCCTAGGCACTTAAGCAATACCCCTTCTATAGTCTTCTTGAATAATTCGTTTTCAATCAAAACAAAACTCAAGGCAAGATATTTTATTTTACGATCTGGCGAACCAGTTGGCGAACGCAAGCAATCGGCCAAGGGTTTTCGCCAGTCACTGTCTTGCCCATTATCAATTGCTAAAATTTCAAAATTTTCTGTATCTATGGCTCCTAATTTTATAATTGATAAGTCTGAAGGGGATAACGAAGTAGCTATAACCTTTTTCTTTACTTGAATAAGCTCTTCATCTTCATTCTTCTTGTATCCTGAAGTTTCTTGCGCTAGATTATTAGCTTCTTGATTTTCTCGTCGGGGTATGTGTCGAAGGCTCGCTTGTTCAAACCGTTTTAACAATCTTATGGCAATCACAATGTACATGATTAAATTTTCCTTAACGCATCTATATTCTTTTGATACTTGTTTGATTACCAATTCAGAGTATCCCATAATTTCGACACTCCTTGCCCCCAATTCTAGCAGTAGTTCAAGTCCAGTAATAAGGGACTTGTATTCTGCTTCATTATTAGTGCAAATGCCATCGATAGTGTATTTGAACTCTGCTGGAATTCCACTGGGAGAAATTACAACTCCTCCGATTCCTGCACCGTTTTTGTGACTAGAACCATCGAAATATAATTTCCAAGGTACTAAATCAACAAAGTTTTCTGGCATAGCCACCATTGAGTGGTCGACTAAGAAATCTACCACTATTTGCCCTTTCATTACTTTAAAGGGCGCATACATTAATGAATACTCAGTTAATGCTAAACCCCATTTACCAATTCGACTATGCTAAATTGGTTTAGACAACATATGTTTAATAATGTCGAAATGAGAAAAAATATAAACATCAACTGGTTTTATGTATTGCTTCAGTTTGATACAAGAGAAATACAAACACAGGCATAGTTTTTCTATGTCACTATACCTCGTTTCAGGATCATTTAACATACGACTAAGGTAATACACAGGACGTTCGACATGATTATCATCCTCTTGAACTAACTTACTACCTATGGTCGAATCCGAGGCTGCTATATACAACCTCATAGGCCTATTTCTAAGTGGAGGTGCCAATATAGGAGGCTTCACCAGATACTCTTTTATTTTGTCAAAAGCATCTTGATGCTCCTCTCGCCATATAAATTCTTCGTTCTTCAGTCGAAGTAGTGGTGAAAACGCCTTAGTTTTTCCAATTAAGTTGGAAATGAATCTCCTCAAGAAATTTACTTTGCCCAACAAAGACTGAAGCTCCTTTTTGGTCGAAGGTGGTTTGATGTCCATGATGGCTTTGGTTTTGCTTTGATTGACTTCAATGACTTTCTTATGCACAACAAAATCAAGGAAATATCCTGCCCTCTAGTACGTTGCTCCGACATTCTTCAAGCCGAATAGCATGACTACCCACTCATAGGTGCCTAATGCTCCTGGGCAACGAAATGCCGTCTTCGGCACATCATCATCTGCAATAAAGATTTGGTTATAACCAGCATAACCATCAAGCATACTTAAATATTCAAAGCCAACAGCAGAATCGACTAACATCTCAGCCATTGGCATAACATATTCATCTTTAGAAATGACAACACTTAAATCCCTAAAATCAATGCACACTCTCAGTTTCCCATTTTTATGAAGAACTGGCACAATGTTAGCCAACTATTCGACATACCTTGCAGTTCTGATGAACTTGCTTTGGAGGAGTCTTTCTACTTCCTCCTTGATCTTTGCCATAACTGCAGGCGCAAACCGTCGAGGCGTTTATTTTACTAGCTTCCTGCCATCTTTTATTGGTAACTTCAATTCGACCAATTCCCTACTCAAACCAGGAATTTCATTATAGTCCCAAGTAAAACAATCTCTAAATTCTTTTAGTAAAGATATTACCTCAGCTCTGAGCTTTGGGTCGATGTTGGCACTGATATAAGTTGGTCTTTTATCACCTTCTACGCCAAGGTCGATTTCTTCCAAAGGATCTTGTGACTGCATTTTTTCAAGTTCCATGGGATCCTTTTCGAAACCTAGTGGTTTTTCGTCGTATATGCAATCTAGACATTGCTCATCGACGCTTTTGTCAACCAGCTTGCTTTTGTCTGGTGGTTCTGGCTCTACAGCCAGAATTACTTCCTCTGAGGTGGGAAGTTCAACAGCTTCTGTATCAAATGATTCCTCTTCAGCTTCTATGGCCGCATTTATTTTATTTTCGGCAATGTACACCGAAATCCTTGTCAGAGCCTCTAGCTCAGACATCATTCTCATAATGATCTCCCCAGCCTATCGACGCGGGTTCCTCTGCATAGGGATCCTCCAGATACTCAACATCCCATGTGAACCCGTGGGTTTCATGCAGCTTTAGCGAAACAAATGCCTCATGTAAGTTGGCATACGTTCCTTCTGCTGGATGGCAGGGAGCGATGTTGGCCAATTTCCTATCAAATTGGTTTTGGCCCACAACATTAACATCTGCCATGAATTATCCTTGATCAGCTTCGATGTTTTCCACAATGCCGTCTTCTCGCCATATAATCAGGCGCTGATGCATAGAAGAAGGCACAACGCCAACTCCATGCAGCCATTCTCTGCCCAGAAGCAGATTGTAACTTGGTCGACCTTGGATGACCATAAATATTGTCGGCCTCGTGACTGAGCCGACAGTGATATCTACTTGGATTACCCCCATGGTAGTTTTTGTTCCTCCTTCGTAGTCTGCCAAGACCATGTTATGAGACCTTATGTCGGTGTCATACTTACCGACTCTCTTTAGAATGTGATGTGGTATTATGTTCACTGTAGCACCACAATCCACTAACACCTTGTTAATGGTTGTTTCTTCAACCTTTGCTCTGATCAGCAATGGCTTCAAATGGCTTCTCATGGCCATATCAGGCTTCTCGAAAAAGCATCTTGGCTCTCAACAGAGCCATTATTCATCACAACATAGCAAGTTGACTTGTGTAAAGCCTTTTCAGCAGCATCAAGGTCACTAGTGTTATCTACTTCTGCCGGTATGTTATACTCCTCTGGGAGTATAGAAACCATGTTGACCAAGATATCTAGGCTTGCTTCAGAGTCAGAGGCAAAATCATCAGTGGCCTCATCAGAGCCATGGTCGATTGGCTTATTCACACACTCCTTGATCTGTTGATTAACAGCAGGGTTGACTTTTGGCTTGTACTGTCGAGGGTTCTTGCCTTTGTAGACAACACTTTGTTTAGCAGCAGCGACTTGTCTTTCAGCCTGCTTTTTCCTTTGGAAGCGTCTCCACTGAGTTCGACTCATTGGATTTTTTCCCATGTAATTCTCAAATACATGGCTCTTTTTCTCAGAACGCACCTCGAGTTGGTAGCTCATTGGTGCTTTCCCTTTGGCCTCTCTTTTGACGCCAGTGGAATTGGATAGCCCAGCAGCCATTTGAGGTTTAATCCATGTTCCTTTGGGCGCAGTAGCCGACGGAACAAATGTTTTTGTCCTGAACTAGGAAGATTGTCTTGGATCTCTTCTGTTCCATCGGGCTCTCCCCCTTTCTAGCTGCAGTTTCTGGAAGATTTCAACAGCGACCCTATCAGTCAGCGCGCTGCATCTAGGGTACAAACCAACTTGAGCGCCGTTGTTTTTGCACCGATACAGAAAACTCAACAAGTCTTCATCATCTCTGGGATAAACGTCAGCGAAATTGACATGTGGACTTTCACCAGTGCTTTCTTCCAACATAGTGTTGTCAAGTATTTCAGTGATGTCGACCATGTTGATAGCGACAAGTTCAGCAAACAAGGCTTCTTCTTGCCTCAGGGGATCAGTGTCGATCTTCTGTTTTCTGGCAGCTAATTTCAAACGCCCCTCTTGGAGAGACTTCTGGACCAGATCCTTGAAAATAAAACATTGAGAGGTTGTGTGACCAAGATAATTATGATATTTACAAAAACCTCTTTTTTGCCTTTGTTCTAATGGCGGCACTTTAGCATTTGGGGGGGGGGGTACTAAAATTTGACCATCTTTAACCAGTAAATCAAAAATCTCCTCACATTTACTGACGTCAAAAGTATACGGTTTTGCAGGAGTTTTGGAACTAGTCTCGACTGTAAGACTTTTTCCTTTGGTAGGAAACAACAATTTGCATTCATATGCTGGCCCTAATTTCAATTCAGCCACATCCACGTCAACCTCTGTCGGTGACATGTAATCAGCCTCGTATATTGGATCCGTATCGTCAATGTCAACATAGGCTACTTTTTATTTCTTAGACTTAGCCTTAGTATGTCTGACTTTCTCTAGTCGAAGGCGCTCAAGGTGTCGAACCCTGTCAGCCAATTGTGACATACTCTTAACAAAAGTTGGATCTATTTTTTTCTAATAGAGTAATCCAAACCTCCAGTAGCCATTTGAACAAGTTCATGTTCAGGCACTTGGGTAAAACACCTCGCTTTTAGGGATCTAAACCTATTTAGATAGTAATCTATTGTCTTAGAAAACTTTCTCTTAATGCTTGACAATTCGACCTAACTAATTTTCGAATGCCCCTTATAAAACTGTTCGTGAAACAACTTCTCCAGCTTCGACCACGAATCGATCGAATCAGGGGTCAAGGTGGTAAACCATGTAAAGGCTGCTTTAGTAAGGGATGAAGGGAAATGTTTTACCCTTAAGCCTTCATTATTTGCCATATCTCCCGACTCAGTCAAGTATCTGGCGATGTGTTCGACCGTCGATTCACCCGTTTCCCCTCCAAACTTGGTATACTTAGGGATTTTCCATCCTCTAGGATTTTCAGTCTGTAATATGTACTCTGACAACGGAGAAGAATATGTTGGCCTTGACATGGTATTCTTACCATTTCTAGCCATTATTCTCTCGACAATGTTGGTTAAATTATTCTCAACAATCAACTCTTCCTGTCGAACTTGGTCAAGGACTTGGTCAGCCTCTTGGTGTATTTGCACTAGGACCCTAGGTGGGTTGACAACAACATTCCTTTGAGGTGTTGCAGCTTGACCTTGATACACAGTTTCCTCTTCTACTGCCCCCATGTCTCCTTGGACATGTACAAGTTGTCGAACAGGATGCACCTATCGGGCAACCGCTTGGGGGGCGCCTAAGAAATTACATAGACGTGTTAATTGTGCAATAACCTGTCGGTTTGTTTCAGCCGACTGCCTATTAGTCTCGACCGATTCTTGCACTATGGGGTTAAACACATTCCCCATTTGGTTAGTTAAGATATTTACTAACTCATGGTTGCTATCATCCATTTGTTGCCTTAATACTGCCACAAAGGTAGTATTTAAATGTTGCGCAGGAATTTCCCTATTTACTCCTACTACAGATCCTTGTAAAGGAGCGTTAATATTCTGTATGTTATCAGACATTGTTGCTACGCTAGGGGTCCAATGATATCCCACCATTAAAGAATACGGAATTCCATAAGGGGGATTTGTAGTAGTACCAAATCGAGGTATCACTGTGTTCGAAATGGCACTCGTGGCCACCACAGGCCCTGGACTCACCGGTGTGGTCTGGAGAATGGGAATTGATACTAAAGCAGTTCGCCCAGAGGCAGTTGTGCTGCTTAAAGGGGGAAATGACGCTACTTGCAACACAACTGTTTCGACAATACCCAACGTTCTAGATGGAACTTCATCCATGCTCGACGTGGAGGTATTGTTTGTCATCTTAGTTGTATGTTTCCTAGGGGGTGGTGGTTTCTCACTTGCTAAATTTCCACTTCTTAGTTTCATGCACTTCTATGACAAACTCTAACAAATAACTAAAACTTAGCACAAGGTCCCACCGGGTGTGCCAATTTGTTTACTGTAGAAAATGGTAAACAACCACTAGTCCTCCCTAAGTCCTAAAGCTAAGGGTTACTCGCGAGATCGACCAGTTGATCTCAAGACACGTGCTAAGGTTTCTGGTGAATTTCACTATTTCTGTAAACGAAATGACCTTGGCCCAGAAACGGTTTCCAAAGCCTAAGGGAAACAGCACAATGGCTTTCCACACAGAAGGATTCTAACTATTCGTGACTTGTGACCAACAGTTTACGTTGCAATGTTATTGGTAAATAAGGCTATTGGTGACTCGTGACCAAAAGAGAAATGAGACAGAAGTAAGCGGAAAAAACAATAAAGACAAATTTAAACGTAAATTGATTGCATTAAAGTAAACAGTGTGGTAATTCACGTACATCAAAGTTTACGTTACTCTTTCTTCCTTTAACGCGGAATTGGGCAGAGCGTTAGAAAGTAGTTTGAGAGTACAAATGAACTCCCCGAATTCTTAACATTCTAACTTATTTATAGTAATTACAAAAGTAACCGCTAAAGCTAATCAACGGATGAGATCCAATCTTCAGAAGCAACTTCCGCACACGTTTCGCCATCCCTTCAAAAAGCTTCTAACCCGCGATCTTCTGAGGCAACTACCCACGATCTCTTCATTTTTGACTTTTCCCGCTCCGTGTATTCGGAAGGAAACCTCCTTCAGATTCTGTCTATTTTTTTAAGGCACAACAAAATTTCCTAAGTCCGCTAGGAAACGTTTCCACAACACTGGCGCTTCGACTGTTGTCTGCACTCGACCCAAGCTTCTATCGAATCGACCATCATACAATATGTTGACATAATCTCATTTTTGAAATTGTTGTACTCTGATTTTTTGGTGTCATACCCCAAAATTTGCCCTCCTACTTCTCAAGACATTTCATACATCCATGCTCAAGGATTCCTCAAGGGTTGATCAGACAAACCCTCTCCTAGACAATCAACCCAAACTAGGGTTTGGCAATTCTCAGATCCAGATAAACTTCCAACATCTCCAATGGTCATCATGCCTCCTCATATGCTTCAAAGAATCTTCATGTCAAGTTTCATGCCTCACAAGTCAAATTTCCTCAGACAATTACTCAGATGGTTGAAAATCGGTTGTATTGAACAAAAAGTCAATTGTGGTCAACATACAGTCAAACTACATGATTTTTGGTCAACATACTCATTTTGAAGTTACATTCATCATTTGATCAAGGTTTGATCATGATTCATCGAGAAAACTCAAGATTTGCACAAAAGTCAAACTTTCCAAATTCGGGTTTTTTAGTGAAAAGTCAACTAAACTTTGACTGAGCATAACTTCTTCATACTTTCTCAGAAATTTTTCCACCACCTATCATTTTGAAGGAAATTCAATTCTCTACAACTTCATGTCCCACAAGAATGTTCAAAAAATGCTTCATTTGGAAGGTATGGATCAAAACATTACAGGTCCTTTTCAAAGTCAACAAAAAGTCAACTTTTTATTTTGAAGATTAATTGAGCATGGAAACTCCAATTGAGATGAAACCAAAGAGGTTGTTTAGAGGACACCTAGAGATTTCTAAAAAGTCTAAGAACATTCAAAAATATCGAAAATTGAGCAAAATACACCTTGTGCAAGTTGCGCATTTTTGGACAATTGCACAAAAAGAGATATTTGTCAAAATCCAATTTTTTCCAAATGGGCCTATAATTTTATGATCCAAACTTGTTCATAATATTATTTGTGACCTATTGATGCTTTTCCATGACCACATTCTATTTTTTGTTGATTTATTTTTGAATTTAAAAGCATTAAATTCAAATTTAAATTATATAAAATATGAAAACAAGATATATTTTCAAATGGATTGGATTTATATCAAACTTGAGGTCCAAGATAGCCCCCACAACTTGCCAAATTCGTGCTAGCTTGCATATGGAAGAGAAAATCAAATTTTCAAAAGATTTGATTTTATTTGAAAGGAAATTATTTCACATTGAATGACATATCTTTTTTCCTTCTTTTTGCTCTCATTCCTCACTCTACAAATACTCAGCTTATTGCACAAAGCCAAGGACGAAAACCCTAGCCATAGAACAACCCTTATTTTTCTCAAAAATTCTTCAAAGTTTTCAAAATTCGATCTTCAATTTCCAGCAGGTTTCAAGTGGTTTTAAGCTCTCAAACGTGTTCCTGAGGATCCCAGGGTTCAATCTATACCCTTGCTCGAAGCCAAGACTGCCCAGAACTCGATATACATCTCCCACCGGTTTGCTATTGTTCTCAATTTCGATTTCTATATTCCATGCATTGCTAATCGTTTTCATGTGTTTATTTGAGTTCAGGATATGCATTAGAGTGTATTTGATGCATTACATGTAAGTTTCCACGTAGAAATCCCAGAATACCATTGCTAGGGTTTTTGGAGCTGTTAGTTTCGAAACACGAGTTCCAGGCCGTTTCAGGGGAAAAGAATGGCACCATCGTGCTCGCAAGGATCGAATTAGTCGATCTGGGCTTTTGTTTCGCTTTGAATGATGCGTTTTGCAGGTTTTTAGGTTGATGGGCAATCAGAGAAGATGACCATAGCCCTAGCTCCAGCGTGGACACTGGCGTTGAAGGTCTGACCCTGGCGTGGCACATTGGCATGTTTTGATTGGCTCACGTGTTACAACCTGGCCCCACACGGCTGACTGTGCTTTGAATTCAAATCCATGACACGTTTACACTCATATTCACACGTTTCCAATTCCTAAACATCAAAAGCACTTTGGCTCAGTGGTAAAGGCAAGCAGCGTGGAGATTCCCTCAATGGTCACCAGTTCGATCCCTGGCAAGACCATCTTATTTTTACTCTTTTGCAAACTAACTTATATTTTCTATTTTCTTTAATATTTTCATGCTATTTTAATTTATCTTCAAACATTTTATCATGCATCTAAAAAACTCCAAAAATATTTATTTTTTGCATAATCATCAAAAAAAATTTTATTTAACTTTTAAATTAAAATTATTATTTTTGCATGCATATTTAATTTAATTACTAATTAATCATTTAAATGACTTTTAATTGTTTTTAAATTATCAAATCGATTCCAAAAATTACTAAAAATTTATCTTATCATATTAATGTCATTAGTAACATAAAACATTTTTCCTCATTCAAAAATATTTGTTTTTACTAACATTTTCTTCTTATGCAATTTTCTCGTATTTCCGATTATGTATCTGTTCATAGGTTGTAACGTTTCGGACGATTTTTCTCGCTTTATTTTTCAATTATGTAATTGCCTATGGGTTGTAATAGTTTAATTAGGACTTTTATTTTCCGTACCTCCTATTATGTACCTGCCCCAAAGCCATGTAATAGCGTAGGACTTTATCTTTCCGCACTTTACATTTCCCCAATTTACTTTCTGCACCCTATAAACTGCTAGTAACTAGGCGTGTATGGCAAGATAAAATTGGACATAGATCACTCATAACTCCAAGATAAAATACCTGAAATTGACATACTCTTTTCACACATGCACCCCTTAGGGTAATTCTCTCTTGTTGCCTTTACGAATACAAATGGTCAAGTCCCTCAAACGTAGAGGTATTCTAGCACTGTTGCCTACAAATAAATCATCATAGTCCCTTCGATACAAAGATCATAGACCCACGATGTCGCCTACGAATACATGATCTTGACCCTCGATTGTCGCCTACGAAGAATGATGATAGTCCCTTCGAATGCGCTAGGATACTTCCTACAAGTTGCCTTCTATGACCATCCGATGTCCCTTCGAATGTCCCGCTTACATCCAACGAATAGGGTTACCTACCAACTAATGGTATGGATAGCGCTTTTCTAAAGGAACGTAAAACAACACGAAAACGACCATTCTGAGTAGGTAATAAGACTTTTAGTTGCTTGCTCAAATCAAATACTTTTCACACCTCACACTTTTGTCAAAGTTCCAACTCTTTTCAAAACGAAACATTTCCGAACACTTTGTATACATTCCTACATGAATCATTACAAAGTCAAAGCGAAATGCCTTTTCAAAACATATTTTTCAAACACACAAAAAGCACAATTTTAAAGTGATCTAAGAGCAACTAAGAGCCCGTAGATAACAACGGATGAAAAAGGGTGCTAATACCTTCCCTTTTCATAACCTTCTCCCTTACTCAGAATCTAACGAAGGTCTTTTCCTGTTCTTTTCACCTTCCCTTAATTGGATAAAATAAAAGTCGGTGGAGACTTTTTCTATCCGCACATTTGCGATACAAAAATCTCAAAGTCAGTTCACCGTATTAAGAACTGGCAACTCTGCTGGGGAAACACCCTAAAGACATGATGCCTTAGGGATTTCTAGATCACTTTTACTGTTTTCTGTTTGACTTGCTTGCTTTACTTTAAGGGTTGCTTGGGTATTATATTTATGGGGATCCTACACCGAATCCGGGTTTTAGGTAAGTAGCAATAAATCGTCATGATCGTTAGACGACATCGAAACGGTCAACATGATGGCTACGTTAGTGTGACACTTTGGATGTCCCGATACTCTTCATTTCCAAGTTGAGGATAGTATTTGGGCGTGGTGTCATCAAGAATTAAATTTTTAGAACCTTAATTGACCCATCTTGGCCATTAGAAAGTAGTGAGATGGCGGGTCCTGTGTAGACTAAGGTTGGTCGACACTGATGCTACGCCATTGAGATCGACTTTGGGATATTTTCGTCGACCACTTGGTAGTCGATTGAAATAAACGCCTACAAGAAAGATCAACGATGTGAGATTCCTAGAACCCTACATTATTATAGGACAGGATGAACCAACTCAAACTTTTGGTGGGGTAATCACCTATACCTCATGCAAGCCTTAAACCTAGGCTCATTGTGTGAATTGTTTGTGTGTGCTAAACATGACATCATGACATCATCACATTGCATATCATTTCTAACTATTTCAAGGACCTAGGAGCCTATAGTAATTACTTTTGTATGTTCACTTTTCGCATGTTTGTGAATAGATGTTTATTGTCAGATGCATATAATCATTCAAAGCAAACGTTGGACTTTATGCAAACGACAACAGCAAAAATTGTAAAGAGAAAGAACTCGTATTTATTTGAAATGTGGCGTATGACCAAGTAGTTTGTACACAAGAAAGGTAAAAAAAAAGCTATGCAGAAACAATCTCGTTAAGTTCCAACTATGCTAGTACTCATATATTTCAACTATCTCATCTCCTTGTTGTCAGTAGAAAGTGAGTAGACTGATTTTCGCCATTTGAATCTTGAATGCTGATAGTAGTCTATAGATAAGTGATCCGGACGAGACATAGTCATACGCTTAAATCCCTAACTTTTGCCTAGACCGCCCTTTCAGGTTTTCAGTCTACCGGGATACCCTTTTTTGCCTAAGCCACCTTTTCAGGTTTTCGACTTGCCAGGTGTACATGTTTTGTATATATCCTTAATTTTGGCCAAACCCTTTGGTTCGCCAGATGCCCTTATTTTTGCCTAGGTCACCGACCTAGCGGGTCTCATTTATGCGTAGTATTTTTGACTATGTCTGCTCATGTGTGGGAAGTCTTCACCGTCCATGGTGCTAAGCATCATAGTCTACCGAAAATAATCGCTTTGACTACAAATAGTCCCTCGTAGGTGGGAGTCCACTTGCCCCTGGGATCACCTTGTGGAAGAATGATGCGCTTGACTACCAGATCACCGACTTGGTAGACCCGGTGCTTGACCTTCTTGTTAAATGCTCTAATCATTCGCTTCTGATAGATATGTCCATGGCAAATGGATGCGAGTCATTTCTCATCAATCAAATTAATCTGGTCAAGGCGAGTCTGGATCTAATCATCTTCGTCTAATTCTGCGTCCTGGAGGACTCTGGTTGAGGGTATCTAAACCTCGATGGGTAGAACTGCTTCCATACCGTATATAAGAGAGAAGGGAGTTGCCCTTGTTGATGTTCTTATTGTAGTGCAGAAAACTGTAGTGCGATAACCATGAAGAGCAAATGGTAACATCTCATGCCAATCCTTGTAAGTCACTGTCATCTTCTGTATAATCTTCTTAATGTTCTTGTTGGCGGCTTCCACAGCGCCATTCATCTTAGGCCGATAAGGAGAAGTATTGTGATGCTTGATCTTGAACTGCGTTCAGAGGTCGGTGATCATCTTGTTATTGAGATTAGAACCATTATCTGTGATAATCTTTTCGGGAGTGCCATACCGACAGATGAGATTATGCTTAATAAAACGAGCCACAACATTCTTGGTAACAGATGCGAACGAAGCTGCTTCTACCCACTTGGTGAAGTAGTCGATTGCCACAAGGATGAAACGATGTCCGTTGGAAGTTGTGGGCTTGATTTCTCCAATCATGTCGATTCCCCACATTGCAAAAGGCCAAGGAGCTGTTAGAACATTCAGAGGTACTGGAGGTACGTGCACTTTGTCTGCATATATCTGGCACCTGTGACAAGATCGAGCATGACGGTGACAATCAGCTTCCATGGTGGACTAATAGTAACCTGTTCTCAAAATCTTCTTTGCCATCGTATGTTCACTGGAGAGGGTACCAAATGCGCCTTCATGTAACTATTCCATAATATGTTCCGCTGTTTTCCGGTCTACACAGCGGAGTAAGCACAAGTCGTGGTTGCGCTTGTATAAGATGCCGTTGTTGAGGAAGAATTTGGATGCGAACCTTCTCAAAAACTTCTTATCATTGACAGATGCCCCTGTGGGATATTCCTGAGCCTAAAGATACCTCTTCACATCGTAGTACCAAGGTTTCTCTTCTGTATCAAGCTCATGACAATACGCTGGTTCGTCAAATTTCTCAATGATGATCTGGGGAGCCTCGTAGTCCCATCTGACCTTGAACATAGACGACATAGTAGCCAGTGTGTCTGCCAACTGATTCTCTTCTCGTGGAATGTGATTGAAAGTGATCTCTTTGAAGTAGGGGATCAAACTCAGAACATGCTCTCGATATGGAATGAGATTTGGATGCTTCGTATCCCACTGGTCTTTAATCTGAATGATCACTAAAGCTGAGTCTCCATATACTTGTAAGAACTTGATTCTTAAGTCAATAGCAGCTTTGATACCCATGATGCACGCTTCATATTCGGCCATGTTGTTAGTGCAACTGAAACACAATTTGGCGGTAAAAGGAGTATGTCCGCCCGTAGGAGATGTTATGATGGCGCCAATGCCATTGCCAAGTGCGTTTGAGGCTCCATCAAAGACCATGGTCCATCGGGATCCTTGTTCAGGTCCTTCGTCTGGGCCTGGTTCTTCGCAATCAGAATTAGTAAAACATCTTCATCTCGAAATTAACCGCATAGATCGATAGTCATCTACGGCTTGATGAGCCAAATGATCGGCTATTACACTTCCTTTGATCGCTTTCTGAGAAGTATACTGGATGTCATATTCGGTCAAGATCATTTGCCATCTTGCTATTCTTCCGGCGAGAGTTGGTTTCTCAAATATGTGTTTTATCGAATCCATCTTGGAAATCAACAAGGTAGTGTGAGTCAACATATACGCCTTAGTCGGCGAAATCAAGCCAAAGCGCCGCAAGTTTTCTTGAGTGTGAGTGTCTTGTTTCACACGGTAAACTTTTGCTAAGGTAGTATATTGCATACTCTTTTCGACTGCACTCGCCATGTTGCCCCAACACACACCCCATTGAGTTCTCTAACACTGCTAAGTACATGATAAGAGGTCTTCCTTCGCAAAGTGCATCGTGGATGAGGATTCAGAGGTACCCTTGATTTTGTCAAAAGCGATCCGCAATCGCTGCTCCATTCTACCACTTGATCTTTCTTCAGTAACTTGAAGATTGGCTCACAAGTAGCAGTTAGGTGCGCAATGAACCTAGCAATGTAATTCAATCGGCCCAAGAAACCTCTGACTTCCTTCTCGGTGCGGGGGGCTGGCATTTCTTAAATAGCTTTAACTTTGGCGGGGTCAACTTCAATACCTTTCCCACTGACAACAAACCCTAGGAGTTTTCCGGATCTGACTCCAAAGGTGCACTTGTTGAGGTTAAGTCTCAACCTGTACTTCTTCAACCTATCAAACAGTTTCCGTAGATGATCAAGATGTTCTTCTTCAGTCTGTGGTCGAGCTATCATGTCGTCGATGTAGACCTCTATCTCGTGATGAATCATGTCATGAAATAATGTCACCATAGCACGTTGATAAGTTGTACCCGCGTTCTTCAGTCCGAACGGCATAACCTTGTAACAGAAAGTGCCCCACTATGTAACAAAAGTAGTCTTCTCCATGTCTTTGGGAGCCATTTTGATCTGATTGTAACCGGAGAAACCATCCATGAAGGAGAAAACCTTATGCTGAGCGGTATTGTCAACCAGAACATCAATATGAGGAAGTGGAAAATCGTCTTTCGGACTCGCTTCGTTCAGATCTCTATAATCCACACACATTCGCACTTTTCCATCCTTCTTAGGTACGGGTACCACATTTTCAACCCACTGTGGATAAGAGGTAACAGCTAAGAAGCCGGCGCTGAACTATTTCATGACTTCGGCTTTGATTTTCTCTGACATCTCAGGACACATGCGACGGACCTTCTGTTTTCCTGGGAGAAAACCTTCTTTAGTCGGCAACCGGTGTACCACAATATCAATGTCTAAACCCGCATGTCTTCGTATGACCAAGCAAAACCTCGATGTAGTCTCGTAGCATCCGAACCAATCTTTCTTTAACACGCTCTCACGACCCGCTCCTATCTTGATCTCTTTTCTGCCTTCATCAAGACCCAAATTCACAACCTCAACTTGCTCTTCGTGTGGTCAGATAACTCGATCTTCTTGTAGCACCGACAAGTTCTCCGGCACTTCACAATCTTCCTCACTTTCGCCTTCGCTTGGTAGATCGGATTATCAAGTCATATTTAGCAATAGCATAATCATATCGATTTAGATTCGAGTGATTCCTGTATCACGGTGTGTGTAAGAAACACAAAGCTTTTGAAGGGGTGATAAAGTAAAAGAAAAACAACAATTGAATGCAAAAGTCCAACGATTTTATTGAATGAAAATATGCAAATGATGATAATAACCTCACAACGAGCCGTGGTGCCCTGTGCAAGGCACTAGGCTTTAGAGTTTATTGTTCAAAACATAGAAAATACGAAAAGCGTAACAAAACAAAAGCAATTACTCGCCTAAAGGAGATTGGTATGACGCCTCGCCTTCCAATTGCCGAGTCCGTTGTCCGGAGTTGAGAAGATCCACTTGCGATATCAAGTCGCTGCCATCGCCTTCATAGCATGGATTCCACTGGCCGATGCGGAAAGGAAGTTGGCTGGCACGTTCGCGGCGTATCATCTTCTGACCCTTGGTGGTAAAGCCTAAACCAGTCTTGTCAGATTTGAAAGGAAGATCCGGGAGTTGACCCCAAACAGTATTACCTCCTTCTTCAAATGCAGCTTGAGCATCCTTCAGCGAGGCCATCCTAGGCGGAACTTGTGTAACTTCAGGAGTGACAGGGGAGTCAACACGCATGACTCTGGGTATTGTTTCAAAAGCTTGACAGGGAGTCTCGAAGAATTCTCCTTCCATCTCGAGATATCGAAATGACTGTAGATGACTGACCATATATTCTTCTTCACCACATACTGTAACAACCTTCCCCTTTACTGGGTACATAAGCTTCTGATGTAAGGTAGAGGTAACAGCGCCTGCCCCATGTATCCAAGGGCGTCCAAGTAGGCAAGAGTAAGCTGGACGGATGTCCATGACAAAGAAAGTAGAATCAAAAGTCTGGGAACCGACATTAACAGGCAGAATGAGCTCTCCAAGTACTGTCCGCTTAGAACCATCAAAAGCTCTCACGATAATGTCACTGGGTTTCAGAACTAACCCTTCAACGTCAAGTCGATCAAAAGCGGTCTTTGGTAGAATATTCAGAGCCGAACCAGTATCCACCAAAACATGAGACAATGTAACGCCCTTGCATTCAACAGAGATATGCAAGGCTTTGTTGTGTTTCCTTCCGAGAGTCAAATCAAGATCGAGAAGCCTAGGCCGTTGTTGGCAGCCGTGCTAGCAATACAAACTTCAAATTAATCAAGAGTAGTGTCTTGCACGTGAGCATTCTTCTAAACTTCACCAAGGCGTTAGGATGAGCCTCGTGAGCACAAGAGCAGAGCAAGCATGGAGATCTTGGACTGAGTCGTCCCAACCGCCCACAACATTGTAGTCACTCTTCTTGATAATCTTCGAATTTCCTCCATTTCTCGCTTGAGGTGTCTTCAAGAACTTCCTTTGGTACTACGCTTGAGCGTGATGAGTTCGGGTTCTTTCCTCTAGTCTCGAACCGTTGAATAGCCGAATGCGAGCTGGAGTCGTAGTGTCTTTTAGAGAAGAGATTTCTGGAGAGAACACTCTTCCGGTTCTGGTCACCTTACTTGATCCGGTGATGTTGTCAATGTCCGGAATGGTAGTTTCAATTGTAAGATCTTCAAAGGTCAGAGGGTCTTGCTTGACGCCATGATAGTAGACATCAGCTCCATCATTCCAAGGAATAGCTTTGTCAGAGGAATATGGAACTGGTCTAGGAGAAGTAATGATGAGAGGTGCCACTCTAGGCACAGGATCAACAGAGGAAATCCTTATGGTGTTAACATCAGCATAGTCTTCTGGGAAATCGTCACCCCATCCGGTCGCCTTAACATCTTCAATAGGAATCTTGTAGCTTTCAGGAACAGTATACCTCACCATGTAATCAAACTTTCCACTTGGCTGCCCCAAGGTATCCCATGAAGACGGTACACCTTCATTCATATCTTCGATCTTCAGTTTCTTAGACATGTCTTCACACAAACTCTCCACGGATGGTTTCAGGAATAGTATTTCACGGTTATCCATCATGCACTCAACACGTCTTCTCAACCAAGCACAACCATCAGGGGCAGATGGGCACCAACGGCAATTCTCTGGGCATCCTGGATTGACACCGCGCAAAGAAATTCTTCTTAACAGTCATCAGAGGAATGGTCAAGTCATCTATGTTGAAAACGTAAGTATCCTCACCAACAGCACTGGAACTCTTGTCATGGTTAGGCATAGGCGCGTTGATCACATATGGAGTCTCAACAGGAGGGTCGAACTCAATCTGCTTAGCTTCAATCATATCTTGAATCTTGTTCTTCAGAGCCCAACAGTTGTCAGTGTCGTGCCCTGGGCTGTTGGAGTGGTAGGAGTGTCCTTTTGAGAGAAAAGACTCCAACGGATATCTGAATGAGAGAGTGACATTAACCTTTGAGACCACTTCAACCTTTGCTCATTCTTCAAAACTGATGGAGGAAGGTGCAAAGTAAACCACCTGGAAAGTAACGGTATACAACACATGAGAGTTCCTTGTCTCTTAGTAGTACAAGTGTGAAGAGAATGTAGGATATCTCCAAGTAAAGTAGGCACTGGATTGCGGGTAAGAAACAACTTGATGGCGTTGACATCTATGAATTGATCCGAGTTAGGAAATAGAACCAAACCATAGATTAGCAAGGCCACAATGTCTTCAAATGCATGGAAACTCATAACTTTGAGGAATTCTCGGGCTTTCTTTATCAGGAACTTAGCAAGTAAACCCTTAACTCCGCTTCTAGTTTCCCAATTGGCTTCAATGTCCGAGCGCTTAAGATGTAAGGTCGATGCAATGTCTTCATACTTAGGAACCTTTTCTAAACCGTGAATGGCATTTGGTCAAGAATAGGTACCCGTAGTAGCTTAGAGAACTCTTCCAAGGTAGGAACCAACCGATAACTGGGAATGTAAAGCAATGGTGTTTGGATCAAATAACGGAATAGACATGCATCATATCTTCTTCAAACCGAGATAACCAAGTCAAGTAGATAACCATGTCTTTTGATGAACTGAGCGTGGTCGGGAATCTCTAAAACCAATTCTTTGAGCTGAGAAGGTATACCCATGAAGTTGATTCGGATAGTCTTTCTAGAAGCCATAATCCCTACAAAACAGAGCAAAGATAAATCCCTAGGTCCATGAAATAGTTAGAAATGATATGCAATGCGATGATGTCATGATGTCATGTTTAGCACACACAAACAATTCATACAATGAGACTAGGTTCAAGGCTTGCATGAGGTATAGGTGATTACCCCACCAAAAGTTTGAGTTGGTTCATCCTGTCCTATAATAGTAACCGGGTTCTAGGAATCTCATATCATTGATCTTTCTCGTAGGTGTTTATTTCAATACGACTACCAAGTGGTCGACCGAAAATATCCCAAAAGTCTGATCTCAATGAGCGTAGCATCGAGTATCAGCCAACCTTGGTCTACACCAAAGTCGGCCATCTCACTACCTTCTAATGGCCAAGATGGGTCAATTAAGGTTCTAAAAGTTTAGTTAGTGCTTGATGACACCACGAAGCCAAATACTATCCTCAACTTGAAATGAAGAGTATCGTGACATCCAAAGTGTCACACTAACGTAGCCATCATGTTGACCGCTTCGATATACATCTAACGTCGCGACGATTTATTGCTACTTACCTAAAAAACCCAGATCCGGTGTAGGATCCCCACAAATATAATACCCAAGCAACCCTTAAAGATAAAGCAAGCAAGTCAAACAGAAAGCAATAAAGGTGATCTAGAAATCCCTAAGGCATTCTCTCTTTAGGGTGTCTCCCCGGCAGAGTCGCCGGTTCTGTAATACGGTGAACTGACTTTGAGATTATTGTATCGCAAATGTGCGGATAGCAAGAGTTGCCACCGACTTTTCTTTTATCCAATTATGGGAAGGTAAAAAGTACAGAAAAAGACCTTCGTTAGATTCTGAGTAAGGGAGAAGGTTATGAAAAGGGAAGGTATTAGCACCCCTTTCCATCCGTAGTTATCTACGGGCTCTTAGTTGCTCTTAGATCACTTTAAAATTGTGCTTTCTGTGTGCTTGAAAAATATTTTGAAAAGGCATTTCGCTTTGACTTTGTAATGATTCATGTAGGAATGTATACAAAGTGTTCGGAAATGTTTTGTTTTGAAAAGAGTTTGAACTTTGAAAAAAGTGTGTGGTGTGAAAAGTATTTTGATAGAGCAAGCAACTAAAAGTCTTATTACCTACTCAGAATTGGTCATTTTTGTACTATTTTACGTTTCTTTAGAATAGTGCTATCCATACCATTAGTTGGTAGGCAACCCTATTCGTTGGATGTAAGCGGGACATTCGAAGGGACATCGTATGGTCATAGAAAGCAACTTATAGGAAGTATCCTAGCACATTCGAATGGACTATCATCATTTTTCGTAGGCAAGAATCTAGGGTCAAGATCATGTATTCGTAGGCGACATCGTGGGTCTATGATCTTTGTATCGAAGGGACTATGATGATTTGTTTTGAAGGCAACGGTGCTAGAATACCTCTACGTTCGAGGGACTTGACCATTTGAATTCGTAAAGGCAACGAGAGAGAATTACCCTAAGGGGTGCATGTGTGAAAAGAGTGTGTTGCTTCAAATATTTTATCTTGGAATTATGAGTGATCTATGTCCGATTTTATCTTGCCATACACGCCTAGTTACTAGCAGTTTATAGGGTGCGGAAATTAAATTGCAGAAATGTAAAGTGCGGAAAGATAAAGTCCTACGCTATTACATGGCTTTGGGGCAGATACATAATTGAGAGTGCGGAAAATAAAAGTCCTAATTAAACTATTACATCCCATAGGCAGTTACATAATTGAAAAAGAAAAGCAATAAAAATGTCCGAAACGATATAACCTGTGAAAAGATGCAAAATCGGAAAACGGAAGAAAATTGCATAAGAGGAAAATGTTAATAAAAATAAGCATTTTTGAATGAGAAAAAGTGTTTGTGTTAATAATGACATTAATATGATAAAATAATTTTTTGGTAATTTTTGGAGTTAATTTGATAATTTAAAAACAATTAAAAGCTATTTAAATGATTGATTAGCAATTAAATAAAATATGTATGCAAAAATAATAATTTTAATTTTAAAAATTAAATAAAGATTTTTCTGATGATTATGCAAAAAATAAATATTTTTGGTGTTTTTTAGATGCATGATAAAATTATTTAAAGATAAAATAAAATGCATGAAAAATATTAAAGAGAAAATAAGAAAATATGAAAAAATAGAGTTAGTTTGTAAAAAGAGAAAAAGAATTGGTCCTGTCCAGGTTCGAACCTGTGACCTTTGAGGGAATCTCCACATGCCAACGCTTTAACCACTGAGCCATTGTGCACTTGGTGTTTGAAAACTGGAAACATGTGAATATAAGTGGATACGTGTCAAGGATTTGAATTCAAACACAGTCAGTCGTGTGCACCCCAATTGTTTACGAATGGACGAATTAGATCGCTTCTTTTCGCCACGCCTGCAGTCAACCAGAGTCAACCGGTCAACGACGCCGGAGCCCTAGCTCCGGTCGTCTTCTCCGGCCACTCAATTTTCCAAACCTGTAAAATACATGAAATCGAAGGCTATGGTTAAGGCTACCCCCCCTAAATCGGGGTCTGCCAATCCAATGGTGGTGTTCGTTTTCACTGAATCGTCCTGCAATTAGAGATTCGAAGCTAACAGTTCTAAAAACTCTAAGTATGGCAAATCGTGATTCTGACGTTCAAGCTTGAGAACGATGGCCCAGATCAACCATATGGAACCTCATGAACACATTAGAATGGTTAGATTCGATTAAAACACACAGATAATAAAAATGCAAAATCAAGAAAAATATGAATATGTATGAATGTGTAGGGCACGATTCAGGCTGTTTCAACCATGGGCAATGATGTCTACTTACTCCAAATTACCTCAGGAACACTATGGAATGGTTTTGGATGGCTGAAAGTGGCTGGAGAATGGAACACGATTTTGACAATTTTGAGAAAACTTTGAGCAAAGTAAGGGTTATTGTAGGGGCTAGGGTTTCGTCCCTTGTTCTTGGCAATATGCTGGGTATTTATAGAGTGTAATATGAGAGCAAAGAGAGTGAAAAAAGATTGGGTATTCAATGTGAAATAAATTCCTTTCAAATAAAATCAAATTTTGAGAAAATTTGATTTTCTCTTCCATATGCAAGCTAGCACGAAATTGGCAAGTATTGTGGGCTATCTTGGACCTTAAGTTTGATAAAAATCCACTCCTTTTGAAAATATATCTTATTTTCATATTTTATTTAATTTAAATTTGAATTAAATGGTTTTAAATTCAAAAATAAATCAATAAAATAGAATGTGGTCATGGCAAGGCATCAATAGGTCACAAATAATATTATGATCAAGTTTGGATCATAAAATTATAGGCCCATTTGGAAAAAAATGGATTTTGACAAATATCTCCTTTTGTGCAATTGTTCAAAAATGCCCAACTTGTACAATGTGTATTTTGCTCAATTTTCCAAATTTTTGAGTGTTCTTGGACTTTTTAGAAAGCTCTAAGTGTCCTCAAACCAACCTCTTTGGTTTCATCTCAATTGGAGTTTCCATGCTCAATAAATCTTCAAAACAAAAAAGTTGACTTTTTGTTGACTTTGAAAAGGACCTATAATGTTTTGATCCATACCTTCCAAATGAAGAATTTTTTGAACATTCTTGTGAGACATGAAGTTGTAGAGAATTGAATTTCCTTCAAAATGAGATGTGGTGGAAAAATTTCTTAGAAATTATGAAGAAGTTATGCTCAGTCAAAGTTCAGTTGACTTTTCACTAAAAATCCCTAATTTGGAAAGTTTGACTTTTAAGTAAATCTTGAGTTTTCTTGATGAATCATGATCAACCCTTGATCAAATGATGAATGTCACTTCAAAATGAGGATGTTGACCAAAAATCAGGAAGTTTGACTGTATGTTGACCACAGTTGACTTTTTGTCCAATACAACTGATTTTCAACCATCTGAGCAATTGTCTGAGGAAATTTGACTTGTGAGACTTGAAAATTGACATGGAGAATCTTTGAAGTGTATGAGGAGGCATGATGACCATTGGATATGGTGGAAGTCCATCTTGATCTGAGAATTACCAAACCCTAGTTTGGGTTGACTGTCTAGGAGGGAGTTAGTCTGATCAACTCTTGAGAAATCCTTGAGCATGGGTGTATGAAATGTCTTGAGAAGTAGGAGGGCAAATTTTGGGGTATGACAAGCGCCATCAAGTTATTTCTTACTCGCAATCCAGTGCCTACTTTACTCGGAGATATTCTGCATTCTCTCCACACTCGTACTACTAAGAGACAAGGAACTCTCATATGTTGCATACCGTTACTTTCCAAGTGGTTTATTTCGCACCTTCCTCCATCAGTTTTGAAGATTGAACAAAGATTGAAGTGGTCTCAAAGGCTAATGTCACTCTCTCATTCAGATATCCGTTGGAGTTTTTTCTCTCAAAAGGACTTCACTTTCATCGAGCGTTGTGGAGAATTCCCTAATGTACCACTCCTTGGTATAAGGGGAGGTATCACTTACAACCCTTCTTTAGTTGTACGTCAGTTTGGTTTTGCTCGAAGAAATGGTCCTCATGATATGCTTCTCCAAGACATTGTGTTCGACTACAACCACGATCTCCTGAATTATCGACGAAGGTTCATACACGCTTGGGGCATGGTAAAGAAGACTGATACCAAGGCTTTGGGGCACCAAAACTCCATCCCTTGGGAACCTTACCTCAAATGGGTGCGAGCTCGAGCTCAAAACCTCATGATGCCATTCACGCCTGTTTTACCATTAATTATGGAACCTGTTGCTATAGGTGACGCACAGTATCGCTCTCCATCCCGACATGCCTCCGATTTTGAAGACTTGAAGAGATCCCGGATTCAGCTCAAAGAAAAAGGGATACATTTGAAGCTCAGTGTTATGCAAGCGAGAAGAAAGTGCTAGAGTTGACCAAGCTACTTCACGAGGAGCGGAACATCAATGCCTACCTCGGCACCAAAAGGAAGCGCCCGTGGGAGACTTAGAGCTTTAGGATTTTTGTTCTCTTATTTTATTTTTATTTTGAACTATCTTTTATACTTAAAAAGAAAAAGAATAAAAAAAGAACTAATAAATGTTTGTTCGTGCTTGTTTAACAAATTTAAATCTCTAAGGTCCTTGAAAACATTGCATTGCATTTGCATAAACATTGCATTATCATGGCATAACATCTTATAACAGGTACATTGAAGATTGATTTTCTCATTTTCTCGCTATTTATTTTAGCAGAAATGGCTCTTGAACAGACTGTCAAAGATCTCCAGGCTCGGAATGCTCAGTTCCAGGAGATGTTCACTAGCTTGGTCCAAGGCCAAGAAGATCCGAAGAAACTCATCAACAGAAAGAAGAGGGTCGTTGGTGTTCTCAACCTGGGTAGACGTTACAAAGGAGGTCCTAAAGTGGTCAGCCGGATAGAGCTCCAGAAGGGAGTGTCAAGACTAAGGGAAGTGTCAAGGGCAATGACGAAGGCGACCAGCGTGAGCCTGAGAAAGACAGAGAAGATCACTATGATAATGACCAGTACTCTGATGAAGATGATAAGTACAAACAACTTGAAGATCGTCTGAACGCTGTTGAAAACCTGAAGATGTCAGGGTTGAACTTTGATGATCTGAGTCTTGTTCCTAGTGTGGTGATTCCTCCCAAGTTCAAAGTTCCTACTTTTGCCAAGTATGATGGCATTTCTTGTCCGTAGCTGCATTTGAAGTTCTATGTTCAGAAAATCAACCCCCACACTGATGACAGAAAGTTGTGGATGCATTATTTTCAAGAGAGTTTGTCTGGAACTCAGTTGGAGTGGTATTATCAGCTAGAGAATGACTGTATCCGTACTTGGAGTTACTTGGCAGATGCTTTCTACAGACAGTATGAGTACAATGCTGAATTGACACCCACTCGCATGCAATTGCAAAACACGTCTATGGGTCGTGATGAGAAGTTCAAGGAATATGCTCAGAAATGGAGAGATTTAGCAGGCAGAGTTCAACCACCCTTGTCCAATAGGGAGTTGGTTCATATGTTTATGGGAACGCTGACAGGCCCATTCTTCAATCATCTGATTGGAAACTCTTCAGCCGAATTCACCGAGCTGATATTAACAGGAGAGCGTGTTGAAGCGGGTATCAAGAGTGGGAAGATTCAGGTGGAGTCATCCTCAAATTCTACAAAGAGGAAAGTTTGATTACATGGTGAAGTACACTGTTCCTGAAAGCTACAAGATTCCTATTGAAGATGTTAAGGCAACCGGATGGGGTGACGATTTCCCAGAAGACTATGCTGATGTTAACACAATAAGGATTTCCTCTGCTGATCCTATGCCTAGGGTGGCACCCCTCATTATTAATTCTCCCAGACCAGTTCCATATTCCTCCGACAAAGCTATCCCTTGGAATTATGGAGCTGATGTTTACTATCATGGCGTCAAGCAAGATCCTCTAACCATTGAAGATCTTACAGTGGAAGCTACCATTCCTGATATTGACAACATCACCGGATCAAGTAAGGTGACCAGAACCGGAAGAGTATTCTCTCCTCCAAAAGACATTGCGACTCCAGCTCGCATTCCAGCTATTCAACCAGTTCCCGAAACCAGAGGGAAAGAACCAGTAACTTATCCTGCTCAGACAGAAGTACCAAAGGAAGTTGCTGAAGATACCTCCAAACGGGAAATGGAGGAAATTCTGAAGATTATCAAGAAGAGTGACTACAATGTTGTGGAACAGTTGGGACAAACTTCGTCCAAGATCTCCATGCTTGCTCTGCTCTTGTGCTCTGAGGCTCATGCTAATGCCTTGGTGAAATTTCTGAAGAATGCTCACGTACCGCAAGACACTACTCGATCGGTTTGAAGTTTGTATTGCTAGCCTTGCTGCCAACAACGGCCTAGGTTTCTCTGATGCTGATTTGACTCCTGCCGGAAAGAAACACAACAAAGCCTTGCACATCTCTGTTGAATGCAAGGGCACTACATTGTCTCATGTTTTGGTAGATACCGGTCCTGCTCTGAATATCCTTCCGAAGACTGCTTTTAACCGAGGTGATATTGAAGGATTGGTTTTGAAGCCCAGTGACATTATTGTGAGAGCTTTTGATGGTTCTAAGCGAACGGTACTTGGAGAGCTCATTCTGCCTGTTAAAGTCGGATCCCAGACTTTTGATTCCACTTTCTTTGTCATGGACATCCGTCCAGCTTACTCTTGCCTACTTGGATGCCCTTGGATACATGGGGCGGCGTACCTATACCGCATCGGTCAAGTACCCGTGAAGGGAAGGTTGTTGATGTGGTGAAGAAGAATATATGGTCATCATCTACGATCGTTCGATATCTCGAGATGGAAGGAGAATTCTTGAGACTCTGTCAAGCTTTTGAAACAATCCCAGTCATACTGCTGACTCTCTGTCCTCTGAAACAATACCGCCCACCTAGGATGGCCTCGCTGAAAGATGCCCAAGCTGCTGTTGAAGAAGGAGGTAGTACTATTTGGGGACAGCTCCCTGATCTTCCTTTCAAAACTAACAAGACTGGTTTAGGCTTCACCATCAGAGGTCAGAAGATGATACGCCGCGACGTGCGGCCAATTTCCTTTCGCGTCGGCGAATGGAGTCCATGCTATAGAAGACGACGACAACGACTTCGACATCAGCAATTGGATCTTCCCAACTCCTGACAACGGACTCAGCAACTGGAAGACTGAAGACGTCATACCAATCTCCTTTGGACAGGAGTAATTGCTTTTGTTTTGTTTTGCTTTTCGTTTTCTATGTTTTGAACAATAAACTCTAAAGCCTAGTGCCTTACCCGGGGCATCAGGGCTCGTTTGTGAGGGTTATTATCTGTCATTTGCATATTTTCATTCAATAAAATCGTTGGACTTTTGCATTTAATTGTTGCTTTCTTTCTTTTACTTTATCACCCCTTCAAAAAGCTATGTGTTTCTTACACACACCCACGTGATACACTGCAGAATCACTCTGAATCTCGTTGATAACACTATGCTATTGCTAAATATGACTTGATAATCCGATCTACCAAGCCAAAGACGAAGGTGAGGAAGATTGTGAAGTACCGGAGAACTTGTCGCTACAAAGAAGAAGATCGAGTTATACACCACGAAGAGCCGTTGAGGTTGTAAATTTGGATGAAGATAGAAAAGAGATCAAGATAGGCGGGTCTTAAAGAAGTGTTAAAGAGATTGGTTCAGATGCTACGAGATTATATCGAGGTTTTGCTTGGTCATACGAAGACATGCAGTCCGGACATTGATATTGTGGTACCATTCAAAAGAAGGTTTTCTCCCAGTGAAACAGAAGGTTCGTCGCATGCGTCCTAAAATGTCAGAGAAAATCAAAGCTGAGGTTATGAAGCAGTTCAACGCCGGTTTCTTAGCTGTTACTTCCTATCCACAGTGGGTGGCTAATGTGGTGCCTGTGCCCAAGAAGGATGCCAAGGTACGAATGTGTGTGGATTACAGAGATCTGAACAAAGCAAGTCCAAAAGACGATTTCCCACTTCCTCATATTGATGTTCTAGTTGACAACACCACTCAACACAAGGTTTTCTCCTTTATGGATGGTTTCTCCGGTTACAATCAGATCAAAAGGGCTCCTGAAGACTACTTTTGTCACACAGTGGGGCACTTTCTGCTACAAGGTTATGCCGTTCGGACTGAAGAACGCGGGCGCCACTTATCAGCGTGCCATGGTGACATTATTCCATGACACGATTCATCAAGAGATAGAGGTCTACGTCGACGATATGATAGCTCGATCACAAACAGAAGAAAACCATCTTGATCATCTACGGAAACTGTTTAATAGGTTAAAGAAGTAAAGACTAAGACTCAATCCTAACAAGTGCACCTTTGGAGTCAGATCCGATAAACTCTTAGGATTTGTCGTCAATGGAAAAGGTATTGAGGTTGACCCCGCCAAGGTTAAAGCTATTCAAGAGATGCCAGCGCGCCGCACCGAGAAGGAAGTCAGAGGTTTCTTGGGCCGATTGAATTACATTGCCAGATTCATTGCACATTTAACTGCTACTTGTGAGCCAATCTTCAAGTTACTAAAGAAAGATCAAGTAGTAGAATGGAACGACGATTGCCAGATCGCTTTTGACAAAATCAAAGGAGTACCTACAGAATCCTCCTATCCCGATGCCGCCAGAAGGAAGACCTCTTATCATGTACTTGCGGTGCTAGAGAAATCAATGGGTGTGTTGGGGCAACATGACGAGTGCAGTCGAAAAGAGTATGCAATATACTACCTTAGCAAAAGTTTACCGATGTGAAACAAGATACTCAGCTCGAGAAAACTTCCAACTTTGCTTGGGCTCACGACTAAGACAGTATATGTTGACTCACACTACCTTGTTGATTTCCAAAATGGATCCGATAAAATACATATTTGAGAAACCAGCTCTTTCCGGAAGAATAGGAAGATGGAAAATGATCTTGACCGAGTATGACATCCAGTATACTTCTCAGAAAGCAATCAAAGGAAGTATAGTAGCCGATCGTTTGGCTCATCAAGCCGTAGATGACTATCAGTCTATGCAGTTCGAGTTTCCAGATGAAGATGTTTTACTAGTTACAGATTGCGAAGAACCAGGACTAGACGAAGGACCTGAACAAGGATCCCTATGGACCATGGTTTTTGATGGAGCCTCAAACGCACTTGGCAATGGCATTGGCGCCATCATTACATCTCTACTGGACATACACCATTCACCCCGGACTTTGCTTCTTGACGAACAACATGGCGAATCTGAGCGTGCATCATGGGTATTAAAGTGCTATTGACTTAAGAATCAAGTTCTTGCAAGTATACGGAGACTCGACTTTAGTGATCGGTCAGATTAAGGCGAGTGGGATCTAAGCATCGTAATCTCATTAGATCGAGAGCATGTTCGAGTTTGATCCGTACTTGAGATCACTTTCAATCACAATCCACGAGAATCGGTTGGCGAACACGTTAGCTACTATGTCATCTATGTTCAAGGTCGGATGGGACAACGAGGCTCCCGGATCATTATTGAGAAGTTTGACGAACCAAAGATATTGTTATGAGCTTGATACAGAAGAGAAACCTTGGTACTATGACGTGAAGAGGTATCTTGAGACTCAGGAATATCCCGCAGGGGCATCTGTCAATGATAAGAAGTTTTTGAGAAGATTCGCATCCAAATTCTTCCTCAGCAACGACATCTTATACAAGCGCAACCACGACTTGTGCTTACTTCGCTGTGTAGACCAGAAAACAGCGGAACGTATCATGGAAGAGTTACACGAAGGCGCATTTGGTACCCATTCTAGTGGACATACCATGGCTAAGAAGATTCTGAGAACAGGTTACTATTGGTCCACCATGGAAGCTGATTGCCACCGTTATGCTCGATCTTGTCACAAATGCCAGATATATGCAGACCAAGTGCACGTACCTCCAGTACCTCTGAACCGTTTTAACTGCTCCTTGGCCGTTTGCAATGTGGGGCATTGACATGATCGGGGAAATCAAGCCCACCGCTTCCAACGGACACCGTTTCATCCTTGTGGCAATTGACTATTTCACCAAGTGGGTAGAAGCGGCCTTGTTCGCATCTGTTACCAAGAATGTTGTGGCTCGATTCATCAAACATAATCTTATCTGTCGGTATGGCACTCCTGAAAGGATTATCACAGATAACGGCTCTAATCTCAACAACAAGATGATCACCGAACTCTGCACGCAGTTTAAGATCAAGCATCACAACTCTTCTCCTTATCGGCCTAAGATGAATGGTGCAGTGAAAGCCGTCAACAAGAACATTAAGAAGATCATACAGAAGATGACAGTGACTTACAAGGGTTGGCATGAGATGTTACCATTCGCTCTACATGGCTATCGCACTACAGTACGAACATCAACAGGGGCAACCCCCTTCTCTCTTGTATATGGTATGGAAGCGGTCCTACCCATCGAAGTTTAGATACCTTCAACTAGAGTCCTCCAGGAGGCAGAGCTAGGCGAAGATGAATGGATTTAGACTCGCCTTGACCAGATTAACTCGATTGATGAGAAACGACTCGCATCCATCTGCCATGGACAGATATATCAGAAACGAATGATCAGAACATTTAACAAGAAAGTCAAGCACCGAGTCTACCAAGTTGGTGATCTAGTAGTCAAGCGCATCATCCTTCCACAAGGTGATCCCAAGGGAAAATGGACTCCCACCTACGAGGGACCATTTGTAGTCAAGACAGTATTTTCCAGTGGAGCTATGATACTTAGCACTATGGATGGCGAAGACTTCCCATACCCTGTGAACGCAGACATAGTCAAAAAATACTACGTATAAACGAGACTCTCTAGGTCGACTGACCTAGGCAAAAATAAGGGCATCCTGACGAACCAAAAGGGTTCGGGCAAAAGTTAAGGATATATACAAAACATGTACACCCGGCAAGTCGAAAACCTGAAAAGGCGGCTTGGGAAAAAAAGGGTATCCTGGTAGACTGAAAACCTGAAAGGGCGGTCTAGGCAAAAGTTAGGGATTTAAGCGTACGACTATGTCTCGTCCAGATCACCTACTTCCAGACTACTACTATCAGCATTTAAGATTCAAATGGCGAAAATCAATTCACTCACTTTCTACTGATAGCAAGGAGATGAGATACTTGAAATATATGAGTACTAGCATAGTTGGAACTTAACGAGATTGTTTCCGCATAGCTTTTTACCTTTCTTGTGTACAAACTAATTGGCCATACGCCACCTTTCAAAATTAATACAAGTTCTTTCTCTTTACAATTTTCACTGTTGTTGTTTGCATAAAGTCCAACGTTTTCTTTGAATGATTATATGCATCTGACAATAAAAATCCACTTATAAACGTGCGAAAAGTGAACGGACAAGGGTAATTACTACAGGCTCCAGGAATTGAGATGACGACAAAAGTCACCAAAACATTCCCCTGCAGAATACAATTCCCACAGAGATGTCGCTCGTTACCCGCCTTCCCCAGCGGGGTTCATTTTTTCTGTCCACTGGTCCCGAAATTCCAAGCTTCATCACGTTAGTCCCCGAGCAGTGATTCCAGTCAACTAAACCTGTTACATCAGTCTCCAAGCAGTAATGGTTCATCAACAGCAGAGGTATCCCCAGCAAAATATCTCTCAGCAATCATCACCTCCCCGATAGCAACAATATCCAGACTTGAAACATGGTCAGATAGTGCATCAGAGGAAACTTGTATCTTTTATCCCCTAGTCAGAGATTTCGAAGGGCTCCAGATCCTTCTAACCCGGTCACCCAGCAACCATCAAATGCTCTCCAGTAGGATCTATGTGCGAGATCCCTAGTAGAGCGCCTCCTAATTTTTCCCCAACAGGGTCTATACACAAGATCCCCAGCAGCGCGTTTCTTGGTCTCTACCATCCTCAATAATATCTAGGCTCAAGACTTGGTCAGATAGTGCATCGGAGGAATCGAGGTTATTTTTCTTCTCAAGGTTTCCATCCGTTTCATCCCCAAACAGAAGCCAAAAATCCTCGAGCAGAACGTCCGCATCTTCTTCAAGATGGATATGTTTTGAAATACCACAACATCTATCATTCATACATTACTCATAAAAGTCATAATTTTTGCATATGTCATTCATACACATTGTCATGCATCATAATTTGCATAAAACTAACGATACTCTATCAAAGTTTCTTTCATTTTTTCCAGACAGGTGAAAATCACTTCTGAAACGAATGGTCCAAGATTAATGCCCGAAGCCAGACAGGAAAACTATCTGAAAGACCGCCCTAGTTGTCCTCCGACAACGGTCGTGATTAATTCCGGCCGACGGAAAACTATCGAAAGACCGCCCGGTTGTCCTCCGACAAGCGATCCAGATTAATACCAAGCCAAGCGGAAAACTATCGAAAGACCGCCTAGTTGTCCTCCGACAACTGGTCCAGATTAATACCCGGCCGACGGAAAACTTTCGAAGACCGCCCTAGTTGTCCTCCGACAATGGTCCAGATTAATGCCCGCCGACGGAAACTATCTGTACGACCACACAAGTTATCCTCCGATAACAGGCATTGGATCAATACCCGAAGCACAACAGGGAAGTTGTCCACATTTTGCCGACTATTATCCTCTCAGAGTAATCAAGATGAAGATTTGTTCTGACTCTGTCTTATTATCAACAGCAACTACAGAGTCTAGCGTACGACTCAGTTGCCTTGGATGGCATCTTAAGCCCATCTCAGATTATTTGTTGACATCTCTCCGCTTTCAGAATGCTGCATATTTGGTTTAAAAAAACCAATACAAACCAATAAATTCATTCAAAGACAAGCACAGAGTCTAACGTACGACTCCCTTCGGATGGCATCTTAAGCCCATCTCCATGCTCCTTTCACTTCCAGAAACGTCTACAGAGCCTAGCGTACGGCTCACTCCCCAGCATCGATCTTTCCAGATGGCATCTTAAGCCCATCTCCGAAAGTTCTCCTACTCAGACAACAATATCGAGTCTAGCGTACGACTCATTCCCCAACAAAATCTCCAACTTCTCCAAATGGCATCTGTAAGCCCATTCCCGCATCATCACCAACAGCGAGTGCAAATTTTCAGGTGTACTCGAGTGTTCAATCATCTTCTACCTCCAGGTTACGAAAGGCAGGCATGCCAATCTAACCCTTCCAACACAAGAAGATTGAACAGGGGCAGCTGTCATACCCCAAAATTTGCCCACCTACTTCTAAAGACATTTCATACATCCATGCTCAAGGATTCCTCAAGGGTTAATCAGACAAACCCTCTCCTAGACAATCAACCTAAACTAGGGTTTGGCAATTCTCAGATCCAGATGGACTTCCAACATCTCCAATGGTCATCATGCCTCCTCATATGCTTCAAAGAATCTCCATGTCAAGTTTCAAGCCTCACAAGTCAAATTTCCTCAGACAATTGCTCAGATGGTTGAAAATCAGTTGTATTGGACAAAAAGTCAACTGTGGTCAACATACAGTCAAACTTCATGATTTTTGGTCAAAATCCTCATTTTGAAGTTACAATAATCATTTGATCAAGGGTTGATCATGATTCATCGAGAAAACTCAAGATTTGCACAAAAGTCAAACTTTCCAAATTAGGGTTTTTCAGTGAAAAGTCAACTAAACTTTGACTGAGCATAACTTCTTCATACTTTCTCAGAAATTTTTCCACCACCTCTCATTTTGAAGGAAATTCAATTCTCTACAACTTCATGTCTCACAAGAATGTTCAAAAAATGCTTCATTTGGAAGGTATGGATCAAAACATTACAAGTCCTTTTCAAAGTCAACAAAAAGTCAACTTTTTGTTTTGAAGATTTATTGAGCATGGAAACTCCAATTAAAATGAAACTAAAGAGGTTGTTTAAAGGACACCTAGAGCTTTCTAAAAAGTCCAAGAACATTCAAAAATATAGAAATTTGAGCAAAATGCACCTTTTGCAAGTTGGGCATTTTTGGACAATTGCACAAAAGGAGATATTTGTCAAAATCCATTTTTTTCGAAATGGGCCTATAATTTTATGATCCAAACTTTTTCATAATATTATTTGTGACCTATTGATGCTTTGCCATGACCACATTCTATTTTTTTTAATTTATTTTTGAATTTAAAAGCATTAAATTCAAATTTAAATTATATAAAATATGAAAACAAGATATATTTTCAAATGGATTGGATTTTTATCAAACTTGAGGTCCAAGATAGCCCACACAACTTGCCAAATTCGTGCTAGATTGCATATGGAAGAGAAAATCAAATTTTCAAAATATTTGATTTTATTTGAAAGGAAATTATTTCAGATTGAATGGCATATCTTTTTTCCTTCTTTTTGCTCTCATTCCTCACTCTATAAATACTCAGCTTATTGCACAAAGCCAAGGACGAAAACCATAGCCATAGAACAACCCTTATTTTTCTCAAAAATTCTTTAAAGTTGTCAAAATTCGATCTTCAATTTCCAGCAGGTTTCAAGTGGTTTTAAGCTCTCAAACGTGTTCCTGAGGAACCCAGGGTTCAATCCATTCCCTTGCTCGAAGCCAAGACTGTCCAGAACTCGATATACATCTCCCACTGGTTTGCTATTTTTCTCAATTTTGATTTCTATATTCCATGCATTGCTAATCGTTTTCATGTGCTTATTTGAGTTCAGGATATGCATAAGAGTGTATTTGATGCATTACATGTAAGTTTCCACGTAGAAATCCCAAGATACCATTGATGGGTTTTTAGAGCTGTGAGTTTCGAAACACGAGTTCCAGGCAGTTTCAGGGGAAAAGAATGGCACCATCGTGCTCGCAAGGATCGAATTAGTCGATCTGGGCTTTTGTTTCGCTTTGAATGATGCGTTTTGCAAGTTTTTAGGTTGATGGGAAATCTGAGAAGATGACCGGAGCCCTAGCTCCGGCGTGGACTCCGACGTTGAAGGTCTGACCCTGGCGTGGCACATTGGCATGTTTTGATTGGCTCACGCGTTACAACCTGGCCCCACATGGCTGAATGTGCTTTGAATTCAAATCCATGACACGTTTACACTCATATTCACACGTTTCCAATTCCTAAACATCAAAAGCACTTTGGCTCAGTGGTAAAGGCAAGCAGCGTGGAGATTCCCTCAATGGTCACCAGTTCTATCCCTGACAAGACCACCTTATTTTTACTCTTTTGCAAACTAACTTATATTTTCTATTTTCTGTAATATTTTCATGCTATTTTAATTTATCTTCAAACATTTTATCATGCATCTAAAAAACACCAAAAATATTTATTTTTTGCATAATCATCAGAAAAATACTTATTTAATTTTTAAAATTAAAATTATTATTTTTGCATGCATATTTAATTTAATTACTAATTAATCATTTAAATGACTTTTAATTGTTTTTAAATTATCAAATCGATTCCAAAAATTACTAAAAATTTATCTTATCATATTAATGTCATTACTAACATAAAACCTTTTTCCTCATTCAAAAATATTTGTTTTTACTAACATTTTCTTCTTATGCAATTTTCTCGTATTTCCGATTATGTATCTGTTCACAGGTGGTAACGTTTCGGACGATTTTTCTCGCTTTTTTTCTTTTTTTCAATTATGTAATTGCCTATGGGTTGTAATAGTTTAATTAGGACTTTTATTTTCCGCACCTCCTATTATGTACCTGCCCCAAAGCCATGTAATAGCGTAGGACTTTATCTTTCCGCACTTTACATTTCCGCAATTTACTTTCTGCACCCTATAAACTTCTAGTAACTAGGCGTGTATGGCAAGATAAAATTGGACATAGATCACTCATAACTCCAAGATAAAATACCTGAAATCGACACACTCTTTTCACACATGCACCCCTTAGGGTAATTCTCTCTTGTTGCCTTTACGAATACAAATGGTCAAGTCCCTCGAACGTAGAGGTATTCTAGCACCGTTGCCTACAAATAAATCATCATAGTCCCTTCGATACAAAGATCATAGACCCATGATGTCGCCTACGAATACATGATCTTGACCCTCGATTGTCGCCTACGAAAAATGATGATAGTCCCTTCGAATGCGCTAGGATACTTCCTATAAGTTGCCTTCTATGACCATCCGATGTCCCTTCGAATGTGCCACTTACATCCAACGAATAGGGTTACCTACCAACTAATGGTATGGATAGCGCTATTCTAAAGGAACGTAAAACAACACGAAAACGACCATTCTGAGTAGGTAATAAGACTTTTAGTTGCTTGCTCAAATCAAATACTTTTCACACCTCACACTTTTGTCAAAGTTCAAACTCTTTTCAAAACGAAACATTTCTGAACACTTTGTATACATTCCTACATGAATCATTACAAAGTCAAAGCGAAATGCCTTTTCAAAACATATTTTTCAAACACACAGAAAGCATAATTTTAAAGTGATCTAAGAGCAACTAAGAGCCCGTAGATAACTACGGATGAAAAGGGGTACTAATACCTTCCCTTTTCATAACCTTCTCCCTTACTCAGAATCTAACGAAGGTCTTTTCCTGTTCTTTTCACCTTCCCTTAATTGGATAAAAGAAAAGTCGGTGGCGACTTTTGCTATCCGCACATTTGCGATACAAAAATCTCAAAGTCAGTTCACCGTATTACATTTGGTCGATTTGGTTTGGCCCTCTGAGCCAGCTTTTCAACCGACATGCACTCTTTCGGGAGTTTTTTAACTTGGCTTTGTAAAGTACCTTCAGAAGCTAACTTCATTCAAGATTGGTCCTTAAACTGTAGGAACCTTTACCTTTATGCCATGCTCTTAAACATACTTCACAAATTTCCAGCTAACACATGGGCAGGTTTACCAACAGAGGATGAGAAAAGCATATGACAAGAGGGTGCGACCTCAATACTATAAGCCTGGTGACCTCGTGCTAATTCTTCCTCATGGTGATCCTCGGGCCAAGTAGACGCCGAATTACCGTTTGTTGTAAAGAAAGTTTCTCTGGTGGCACCATGATGCTTGTAACAATGGAAGGATTAGATTTCCCACTTCCCGTAAACACAAATGTAGTCAAGAAATACTATACATAGACTTGTTCAAGTCGAGAAGCGAAATAAGAACAAGCGGCTACATCCCGTGTCGGATCAACGGCCGTACCTCATGTCTACATCTTATGGCTACTCTGAAGGGAAGTGATCAGTCCAATCATCTTTTTCGGGAAAATCAAAGTGATGAGATAGTCGGAGTTATAAAAGTGATAACAGGGTTGAAACCCGATGAGGCTCCATTGTCGCATTGCCATGCATTTTAGTTTTCCTCTTATTTTACTTTTGCAATTGCCTTATTCTAGGAATCGCTTCCTATATTACTCGCCTATTTATAGGCCTATTTCCAATGAATAAAATGAGTTTTTGTTTATCAATTAATTTCTTGCATTTATTGGTTTGATTGCAAAAGGCATTCAGAATTTTGTGATAAAATATCGCATATAGAAACGTTGATGGTTTTACCATGATGAGAAACTTCTGAATTTACTTTGAAACTTGCGTGACCCGGGTGGTAGACAAATTTTTCTTACCACACCTGGGGCATTCCACTAATAATGTGTTGCAGGAATCTCTGTTTGATTACAGGTATTCAATGTACCGATGCAAAAGTCAACAACATTTCTCCCTAGTGAGCGTGAATGAATATTCCCTAAATGAAGATGCTTTTCGCAAAGGATCAGACACGATGGTTATCATCATCATGGTATCCTTTATGAATTTCCCCAACAGGTGTTATCACTATCAAGGAATTATTGCAGAGCATTGTACAAATCCCCAGTGCAAGTTGTTAATGCCTATTTCAGTTGGAATTCCCCAATGAATGCTCATTGGAGTTTCAAAGTGGTCTGATAGAAGGTTGCAACCCTTACCCCATGTGGAGACGATATTCAAACCATTGATCGAGGATGTTTATCCCCAGTGAGTTCATACCTCATGATATTCCCAGTGTGTGAGTACTAGTTTATTTTGTTTATTCCTCATCTGAAGTTGGAGTGGGTCGCTCTTGTTATTCCCAGTGAGGGTGTATTTCATCTTATTCCCAGTCAAAGCATGTAAGTGGGAATCTCCGGTGGAGTTGTCATACGACAAAGTTCGTACCATACTCTTTTTAGAAGATTGTGGTATGGGCAATTATTTTCATCCCCAGTTGAAGCCATGATTGTGTAACGGTGGAAGCTCTTCCTCAAGTGTTTCTGATCATTCCCAGTGGATCGTCGTTCAGCAGATGGCTCCCCATGAAGTTATTTCCCCAGCGTGGTCATTTGATAATGGTCAGTTTTCTCAGGAAACCATATCCCCAAGAAGGTCGTTTACTAAAGTTCCCCTATGATCGCCGAATCGATAGTGGTATTCTTACCTTGGCAGCATGCTCATGTATTCCTCCCCAGAGGAGCTTCCTAATATGAGCTTGATCATTCTGTGACTTATGATCACCGATTACTCATCTTTTATCTTTCGCAAACATGCATCATCACATTGCATTACTCTATAGCAAATTCTTACATTGCATAGAATTATAAGCCCGGAACATGATCTTTGTCCCCAGCGACGTTCTTACAATTCTCTGAAAACCCCAGCAAGGATGATCTCCTTGATATGTTTATATCGCTTTGGAATCCGTTGCATTTCCAATTATTCCCTGGTGCAATATGTCCATTTCTCTTCCTTGATTGTTGCACTACCAATCTATCCCTGGTACAATACCTATAGGTCATGCTATCCCTGTACCTCTCTTTGAAAGCAAGCTCGACACTTGTTTTCCCCCTCAATATATGGCATATATTCTGACAAAATTTTCTTTTATGCTTCTTCATATACACCATAATGTAGGCTATCCCTGTAGTATGTATGGAGTGTGGCCAACTTTTCCAGTCTTCGTTTTTGTTGCACTACTAGTCCTTCCCCTGGTACAACATCTCTAGGACAGGTCTTTCCCCCTGTGCCTTTCGATAACAAGTTTCGCCTTGTTTCTCTCCTCAGATTATAGTGTTATGGGTTTGTAAAGTCTAATCGACATTTTCTAGTCTTTACTCCTCTAACTCGCTCAGTCGTTTCCTGGCGTAATATGGTTATTCTAGTCAACATATCTAGTCTTTACACCGTGTGACATGTTCTGTCGTTCCCTGGCATAACGCGGTCGAATTGGGTCGAGGCCAATTCTTTTGGGTTGGGTTTACACCTGTGCCTATCTTCACATAATTCAACATTATTATGTGCTTTCTTTTGTTGTGATCCAGTCGTTCCCCGATGTTACACCCCAAAATTTTCCCTCTCATTCCTGAAGTCAATTCACATCTCAATACTCAAGAATTTCTTAAGGGTTGACCAGATGAAATCACTCCTAAGTAATCAACCCACAACTAGGGTTTTTATTCTCTCAAGTCAAAGATGGTTTCTATTGCCTCAAGTCATAATCATATCTCCTCATATGTCTCAAGGTATCACCATGCCAAGTTTAAAGCCTCACAGCTCAAGTTTGCTCAGTCAATTGCCTAGATGGATGAAAATAAAAAAGTCAACTATGGTCAACATACAGTAAAACTTCATCATTCTTGGTCAACATAAATATTTTGAAGTCACATTCATCATTTGATCAAGGGTTGATCATGATTCATCAAGAAAACTCAAGATTTGATCAAAAGTCAAAGTTTCTAAATTAGGGTTTTCTAATAAAAAGTCAACATTACTTTGATCAGGCATAACTTTCACATACTTTATAAAAAAAAATTCCATCAAAGATCATTTTGAAGAGAATTAAATTCTCTACAACTTTGTGTCTCACAACCTTTGGCCAAAAATGCTTCATTTGAGAGTTATGGATCAAGACATTATACGTCCTTCTAAAAGTCAACAAAAAGTCATCTTTTTCCAAAGAAGTGTACATGAACATGGAAGCTTCAATGAAGATAAAACCAGAAGGAGTGTTTAGATTACATCTTGAGCTTTCTAAAAAGTCCAAGAACACTTACAAATGAATACAATTGAGAAAGATACAACTTGTGCAAGTTTGACATTTTTGAAGAAGTGCATGAAGGGAAATACTAAGCAAACTCAAATTTTTTCCAAATGGGCCATGGTTTTTATAGTTTGGACTTATTTCTAAGATATTCCATGACTTATAAGCCCACTTGCACGCCTCTCTTTAATTTATTTTAGAATTTATTCATTTAAAACCAATTTTAATTGAAATAAAATACCAAAAATCAAATTGATGAATGCAAGCTGTAACATCAAGTTCCTTGAAGTCCAAGGTACTCAATAAGAGTTGGAAGTTTCAAAATATCATTGATTGTCAAGAGATTGAACATGATTGAATCCAAAAAAGGAAATATTTGGTGCAAATTATCAATCAAATATTTTTGCATTCAAGACTTGATTCTTGATCAGAATTGTTGATCTGAATCCATCTACTATATATGCACATTGAACCCTAATGCCGAAGAGATGAATTCATGCCTCCAAGAACTCTAACCATACCTCAAAAAATCGTGATATTCAAGCAACTTGCATACCAAGTTTTCAATTGATTCAATCCATTCCAAGTGTGCGAATCAATACCTGGGTGCTCTCTGAATCATTACAGATCCTCACTATCGATTGAAACGTCCAAAATCACTCAATCACGATCACGGTTTGCTAAATTTTTTCAATTTCAATTTCATACTTTCATGCATATTTATTTGAATTTAAATATACATTTGTGTTTGTGATGATGTTTCGATGCTTTCTAGATAGTTTGATTGAAGTTTAAGTGTAGGTTGAAGCTTTCACCATTGCTTGGGTTCATAGATTCGATTTAGGGCTTTACTAAAAATCCAAAATTGGACCAAACCAACGCACTGTCATGTTCAGAAGACGATTTCTAGTCGGTCTATACCCTCAAATAAATTTATATTGCATATTTCATGAGTTTTTATTTGCAGGTCTTGTAGCTATGGACGAAATCTGTAGGTAGAGGTTATAGCCACGACCTGTGTCCGTGGGTAAAAGTCAAGAATTCAAATTAGGGACGATAACACCTGGCGCACGCGTTTTTTTTATATATTTTAAAATTTTATTTTATTATATATTATATTGTTTCCATTAAATAACAGCAAAACATCACAGCTCAGTTGGCAACGGATGCGCGTGCATGACTATAAGGACCTGGGTTCGATCCCCAGGTCTGTATATATATTTTTAGCACTTTGTTTACTACCCCTATTCTTATTTTCTTTTCAATTTCTTTTATTTATTTAATTCTTTTAAAATATTTTCTAAAATACAACAATAATTTTCTTTTTAGAATTAGGTTTTAAAATTACTTATTTAATTTTTGACACCAAAAAAAATCTTTTTTTTCCTTTATTTAAATTAATTTTTTAATTAACTTTAAAATTAACTTTTAATTTATTTCCTCAAATAAAATCAATCCAGAATATTCACAAAAATATTTTTTATTGCTAGTAATTAGGTTTACTTATTTTAAATATTTTTACTAACTTCAAAACATTTTATTTATTTATTTATTGCTTTTTCGCATTTAAATTCTAGAAATCAATGTATAGGTCGCAAGGACATTTTTGTAATAACGTAGATTCAAATTCTCGCATTTTACTTTTCGCACCTCTATTATGTAACTGCCCCAAAGCTCTATAATAGCCTAGGACTTTACTTTTCCACACTTTTACTTTCCGCACCTTTACTTTCTGTACATATATACACTACTTAGATGTATGACTAATAGGATTGCATGATGAGATCTTAAAATCAACCGTTAGATCACCTTAAACAATCAAGATAAAATATTTGAATCAACACACTATATCACACTTGCACCCCCTCTAGGGTATCATCTCATGTTGCCTTTCGAATAGTATGGTCACGTCCCTCAAAAGTAGCAGTACCATTAGCAAAAGTCTCTTAATTCAAAAATCATCTCAAAGATCATAGTCCCTCGATGACTCTCGAGTTGCCGACGAATATATGATCTCGTCCCTCGGTTGTTGCCTACAAATAAGTGACGATCGTCCCTTCGAATTGCTAAGGTATCCTTACATGTTGCTTTCAATGACCATACGATGACCCTACGATTGTCCCTTCACATCCAACGAATAGGGTTACCTACTAACTAATGGTATGGATATCATTATCCTAAAGGGGAAGGAAAATAACAAGAACGACCTTTTTGAGTAGGTAATAAGACTCTAAATTGCTTGCTCTAATCAAAAACACTCTTCACATCTCACACTTATTTTTCAAAAATATTTTAAATCAAACTCTTTGTATACATTCCAACGAGAATCATTACAAAGTTAGACATTTTTTGAAACAAATATTTCTGAACACTTCGTATACATTCTTGAGGACTGATACAAGAATCATTACGAAGTCAAAGAGAAATACTTTTCAAACCACACAAACACAAAAAGTAATTTTTCAAAGGTGAACTAAGCAATAAAGAGCCCATAGATAACTACAGATGGAAAGGGTGCTAATACCCCCCTTTTCAAAATTGCCTCTCGTACCCAGAATCTATCAAAGGTATTTCCTATTCTTTTCACCTTTCCTTTATTGGATAAAAGAAAAGTCGGTGGCGACTCTTGATATTCGCAACATTTGTGATAAAATACAAAAAACAAACAAGTCAGTTCTCCCACCGTGTTACAGAATTGGCGTCTCTGTTGGGGATGCTGCCTAAAGAGAGGTTACCTTAGGGATTTAGATCACCTTTATTGCTTTCTGATTGATTTGTATGATTTATTTTTAAAGGTATGCTTGAGTATTATACTTGTGGGGGATCCTACACCCGGATCTAGGTTTCCTTAGGTAAGTAGAAATAGATCATCACGACTGTCCGACATAGACCAAAACAGTTAAAATGATGGCTGCGGTTAGTGCGATACTTTGGATGTCCTGATATCCCTCATGTCCAATTGAGGAAATATTTGGCATCTGCATGGTGTCATCAAGCACTAACTAAACTTTTAGAATCCTAATTGACTCATCTTAGCCATTAGAAGGTAGTGAGATAACCGACTTTGGTGTAGACTGAGGTTGGTTGATACTCGATGCTACGCTCATTAAGATTCGACTTTTGAGATATTTAAGTCGACCATTTGGTAGTCGTATTGAAATAAAGCCTGCGATAAAGATCCATGATATGAGATTCCTAGAACCCAATTACTATTGTAGGACATGTTGAACCAACTTAAACTCCTATACCTCATGCAAGCCTTAAACCCAGAGCTATTATGTGATTTGCTTGTGTGTGCTATTTCAACATGACATCATATCATCATAACATTTATAACCATTTCAAGGACCTAGATGTTATACTCAAAAAATTTCCCTCATACTTTTGAGGTCAAGATACATCTCCATACTCAAGAATTCCTCAAGGGTTGACCAGACAAACCCTCTCCTAAGCAATCAACCCACAACTAGGGTTTTGCTTCTCTTAAGAAAAAATTAAGTCCTAATTCCTCAATTGGTCATCATACCTCTTCCTATGTCTCAAGGTATCACCATGTCAAGTTTCAAGCTTCACAGCTCAAGTTTGCTCAGTCAATTGCTCAGATGGTTGAAAATCAGTTATATTGGACAAAAAGTCAACTGTAGTCAACATACAGTCAAACTTCATCATTTTTGGTCAACATAAATATTTTGAAGTTACATTAATTATTTGATCAAGGGTTGATCATGATTCATCAAGAAAACTCAAGATTTGATCAAAAGTCAAAGTTTTCAAATTAGGGTTTTTGGACAAAAACTCAACAGAACTTTGACCAGACATAACTTTCATATACTTTATCAGAAAGTTTTTCACCAAATATCATTTTAAATAGAATTAAATTCTCTACAAATTCATGTCTCACAAGCTTTGGCCAAAAATGTTTCATTTGAGAGTTATGGATCAAGACATTATAGGTCCTTCTAAAAGTCAACAAAAAGTCATATTTTTGCAAAGAAGTGCACATGTACATGGAAACTTCAATGAATATGAAACAAAATAGAGTGTTTAGAGGACATCTTGAGTTTTCTAAAAAGTCCAAGAACACTTCAAAATGTTGAAAATTGAGCAAGATACAAGTTGTGCAAGTTTGACATTTTTAAAGAAGTGCATGAAGAGAAATACTTAGCAAATTCATTTTTTTTTCCAAATGGGCCTATATTTCTTTGATCCAAACTTGTTTCTAATATTTCCAAGGACTTCTAAAGCCCATTTGCACGCCATGCTTGAAATTATTTTATTTATATTAAATTAATTCAAATTAATCAAAATAAAATGAAAAAAATCAAATCAATAAGTGCAAGGCTTATTTTTCAGCATTCTTGAGGTCCAAGTTACTTATCTATATCTGTCAATTTCGAAATATTTTGATTGGCATGTGATTGAAGAAAATTTGGAAGTTTTTGATGCAAATTGGAAAGATTAAAGAATCAAATATTTTCTCATTGAATGCAATATATTCTTGACACAATTCTTTACCTAATTGAGCCCTTTATATTTCACAAGGTTTCAGACCCTAAGGGATGAATTTTTTTACAGCCAAGAACCCTAAACAAAGCTCAAAAAATCTGTGCCATTCACGTAATCTGCAGCCAGGGATTTGGATCAATTCAGGCCAAAGAAAGCTTGCCATCACGTTCCTTGATCCTCTCTAATTCATTTCAGACGTTCATAAGCCATCCATACATCCAGAAACACGAAATTGCACATCACGGTTTCCTCTACATATTTTAAAATCTATTTCAATGATTCATGAACTTTTAACATGATTTGATTATATATTTGTGTTCCTGATGCTATTTCGAAGCTTTTTGTATGGTTCAGTTTATGTTGGAGTGCAGGTACAAGTTTTCACCATTGTTAGGGTTTATGGTTTCAAATTAGGGTTTTCTGATTTAGACAAAATCAGACTAAACCGTGGGTACCATTGAACTCAAAAGAAAATTTCCAATCGAACCATGGTCTTACCTTTAATTTATATTGCATATTTGTGATTTTTGAAAATTGCAGGATTGTAGCTACAGACAAACACCGTCGCTATAGCTTTATCGGTGGAAAAGACGTGGGTAACGTTTCTAGAAAATTCAAATTTGGGGACGATGAAAAGTGATCGCACGCGTTTTCTTGTTATAAATAATTTTCAAATTTTCGTTTTCATATATATGTTATTTCGCCCATTCCACTAACAGATTAAGCAAGTGGCACAGATGGCAAGGAGGCGTGGTTGTTCACCCTTGGGTCTTGAGTTCGAAACCCAGGGGCTGCATATAATTTTTCTCCATTTTCTAACCCTTATTCTCTTCTTTTTCTTATTTTTCTTTTATAATTTCTTTTCTTAATTTAATTTTCTTTTCAAATATTTTTTAAAATACATAAAAAATCACAAAAAATATTTTATTTTCAGAATTAGGTTAGAAAAATATTTATTTTATTTTTGACATAAAAAATATTTTATTTTAATTAATTGTTAATTAACCATTTAAATTAACTTCTAATTGATTTTTATAATTAAAATCAATCCACAAAATTCCGAAAAAAATGTTTTCTTTCTTGTAATTAGGTTTACTAACCGTAATTTTTTTTTACTAATTTCCAAAACATTTTTCTTATTATTCTGATTATTTATTTACAATTTCGCACTTTAAATATTAGAAATTGATGTATAGGTCGCAAGGATATTTTTGTAATAGCGTAGTTACTTTCTGTCTTTACTTTATGCACCTCCTATTATGTATCTGCCTAAAAGCAATGTAGTAGCGTAGGACTTTACTTTCCGCATTTTACTTTCTGCACCTTTACTTCTTATATATATATATATATATATATATATATATATATATATAATTGCTAGTAACTAGGGTTTGTTTGGCAAGACTGTTGCACCCTAAAATTTACCCTCTTGATTTAGGCTTATGTTTCATCTTAAATATCATATTGCATTGCATTCATATCTCATGATAGGATCCAAGCTCTTTGGGTTCTCAAGATCTCTACAAGCCAATGAGGTTGATTGTGTTAGCATATCCTTCTGAGGGAATCCCAAGTTTTCATATCTGTGGATCTTTCAAAGTCAACATGATGTATTATGCCTCAAGACATTCCATTTGTCTCATTGATCCCAGAGGAATTGAAGTTTTGAAGAGATTTGGTGGGAAATTCATCTGTGGCATTCATCTGATGAAACTAGGGTTTTAGTCCTCTATAGAGTTTGAAGCTTGGATGAGTCAATTTCTTGGAGTATTGCCTTCTTATTATCATATGCGATATCATGGTTCAGAGAATTGCTCATTACATTCACAAGGTTTGGAGTTTTGAAGCTTGATTGGTTACCTCCTAACACATGGAGCAAAATTAGGGTTTTGAGTAAAATCAGGATTTCTTCAGATTTTTCACCCAAACATGATTTCACTTGTTTCCATATTTTGTTGGGCATCTATGAGTGAAATATTGAGGCTCAATTTTGAGTAGAAGCAAGTCAATTGATCACAAGGGGCAAAATGGTCATTTTGGTCAAAATCAGCCAAAGTCAAGAGTTGACCAAGTGGACTTTTGGTCAACCATCAATTCAAATATCACATTTTCATTTTTCATGACCAAATTCATCATTGAATCAAGAAAGTTGAAGAAATTGGAGTTAACTTGTTCTTGAAGTTATTTGAAGTTTGAAATTTTTCTAAGTGTCCACCCTATAGAGTTTTGACACATCATAACTTTTTCAATTTTCGTCCAATGGTTGCATACCATACATTTCTGGAAAGCATGGAAAAAATCCTACAAGATTGCCAATGTGTAAAATTTCTCAAAAATGCACCATTTGAGAGATATTTGAGTTAGAAGTTTCATGCACAAGATTTGACCAAGGCTGGGCAAGCTTGCATTTTTCTGGGCATTTCTTTGAGTAATTTTCACAAACAGGTGGTGGGCATAATGTTGAGGCTTATATCTTTTGATTTAAGTGGAATTTTTGAAAACCACTTCGTGCATTTTGAAGTATGCCATGAGAGCTTTAAATGGAACTTTGAATCATGCCATTTGGTTCAAAATTGACCAAGATAAAAGGCTCACAAGTTGAGGTCATGAAACTGAATCCATGCACAACCATGCAAGCCAGAATGCGCGCGCGTGCCCAGATTTCTGCCTTGTTTGTGCACAACTTTGAAGGATTATATCTCACTCATTTTTGCTCTATTTTTAGTGAACCAAAGCTTGTTTTGCTCCTCATGCTAGGGACTATTGATGTGTATCAAGAGGCCAGGGAATGCACGAGCCATTTGTGAGAAATTTGAAGAAGAAAAAGGTGACACAAAGCTGATTTTTGGATAGTTGTGTTTTGTGCATTTTCCAAGTTGTTTTACAAGTTATTTCAAGCCACCAATGCTGGGATTCGAAGTAGCTAGCCAACACACTCCCTTTGCCATAAAAAGCTAAACACTTTGGAGCATGTTTTGCTCACACTCTTTCCATGCATTTTTTTATTTTTATCATTTTGTCAAATTTTGAGGATTCTATCACGTGAGCCAAGCCTCCACTAATGATCCAGCTCATCAAAACGCATGGAAGCAAGCAAGAATGAGCATAAAACGCAAGCTATATCCAAGATGCCATTTTTACCATTTTTTTGATCCAACGGATTTTGATTGAAAGGACCAAGCTACCCTCTCTATTTTCACACATTATAAATTAGAAGCTCCTCATTTGCAAGTCTCTCTCTCTCTCTCTCTCTCTCTCTCTCTCTCTCTCTCGTTTTTCCAGATCCAAATCCCTCTGCATTTTCTCAAATTTTCTCACATGGAAGTTGTTGCAACTCGGTTTTAAAGTAGATTATCTTCATCATTTAAGCTCCATTGAAGATCTAAGAGCAAGAGTGAGGTGTTTTCTCTTCAAATCCAGAGGCATATTTGGATTTATTTTCCAAATCAAGAGGTAAGATTCAAACTTCAAATCTGAATTTCTAGCTTGCATTTGATGAATTTGATGATATGTATGCGTGGTTAGCTGGCCAAACACTAGGTTTGATGTATAATTTCATCTGTTTGTGAAGCATATTGCATAGCACAAAGTTCTGAAAATCCAGATTTTGGATGATTTTCTTGGTTTTCTCACTCAGATTTCTTGATGTGTGATGGATCATTTGATGTTTTACAAGTTGTGTGTTGTAGCTTGACATGTGATCTTTATTTTGAGCTTTGAATCATTTAATTTGGTTGAGAATTGAGTGAGATACGATTGCTAGAAACTGCTTGCATGAAACTGAAAAAACGCGTGGGTTAGGGCATGATGGAGGTAGGAGACGATGTGTTGGCACGATCTTATTGGTCCATGCATTTTTTTGAATTTTCATTTTATTATTTCATAATTAGCATTTTACATCAATTAATTTTGCATCCAAATATCATCCAAAAGTTCTAAAAAAATATCATAGGCTCAAAATGACTTCAAATATTTTGTGGAATTTTTTCCAATTTTTTTAAATTGTTTTGACCAGTCAAATAAATTCTGACTTTAATTAATTGCATTTCAATTGAAAAATTCTTAAAAAAATACTTTCCAATGTTAAAAAATTCCACAAAAAATATTTTGAATCTTTCATAATATTAATTTAGAATTTCTGAATTTTATTTGATAATTTTTGCATTTTTGCATAATTAAATAAATCCATGCATTATATAGCATTTCATGCATACTTAAATCATTAAAAATACTTCCATGCATACAAAAAACCTATAAAAAAATATTTTGATCCATTTAAATCATGTCTCATGCATTTTTGAATTTTATTTCAGAATTCTTGCATTTCTCCATTTTTTAATAATTTCATGCATTATATTGCATTTCATGCATATTTAAATCATTTAAAAATACTTTCATGCATATAAAAAATGAATAAAAAATATTCTAGCTCATTTAAGTCATACTCCATGCATTTCTGATTTTTATTTTGCAATTTTTTTATTTTTGTATGATTAAGTCAATTTTTGCATTAAATACATAATTTGCATAATCCATTTTGCATTTTATTTGTTTTTCACCATTTTCCTTGAAAATAAAAAATGCCAAAAATATTTTTAACCATCTTTAGGATGTTAGGTCACTGTTTCTAATTTTTGTGGATTTATATTTCTGACTTTTGCATTTTATACTAATTTTTCTTGTTATGTGGTCACATGAGCATAAATCTTGATAGTGTTGACTTTTTGAATTTTATTTTGACCTTTCCATAGATTTTTGGGTTGAGCAAGGATATGTCCCTGACTTGTAAGGGATTTGATCTCCTTATTCCATTTTTACTTGGATTTTATCTTTCATTTTTCTATTCTTATGGAATTTCAAAGTGAGCATACCTTTGCCTAGTGTAATTGGGTCTACCTTCAATTGTGAAGCTTGTGGACATGATTTAAGGCCAAGCATAGAGTATGTAATGATCATTTGAGTGCTCTAGTGATATTGACATGTTTTCATTTATTGAAAATCCCATGTTAGTCATTAAATTTCTACATTGAGCACAAAGTTTTACATGGTTCTTAGAACCCTAGATTGTTGATGCATTTGACCCTTCTCTTGTATAGTTTGTGTTTCTAATTGATGTTTAGCGGGCAATGATAACCTCAAGGATAGTCTTCTAAGACTTGAGAGACACTTGACCTCAAAGGATCATCTTGATCCCTTTAGTTTAGAAGTTTGATCTTCATTTCCTTTGTTGCATCCTTGTGCATGGATTGTAAGGTGAGGTATGCATTCATGCAATTCTTTAAGAATTTACTTCTCACTCCCTTATTTCATCATTATAGAATATTTAGGGCCTTGATTCCAGTTTGATTGATTCATTTAAGCCCCTAATTTGCTCAAGCTCATGCAATTTTTGTTGAGTAGAATGTTACCAACTTATGCTTTTGGTTGTACCACTTGTGTTATATGTATCATGCATGGCTTTAGAAATCCAATTCCAATTGAATCTTTGAGTTTTAATTCTGACCTTGTACATTATATAATCAATAACTCAATGCTCTTTGATTCATTGATTTTCACTCAATTGTAATGTCATCATGATGACCTAGAAGAGCTAGATTTTCTTTTTCTTCTTCTATTGTTTGGTTGAAACATACCTCGAGGGATTATAGGTTCATGATTTTTGAGGCGTGTCACTTCAATTGGCATTACCTTGAGCTCATGACAAGCATCTTGTGAGGGTTTTATCATCACCCTATGACATACAAGACATCTTTCCCTCCCTACAAATCTTAATCCATGATATTTGATCTAAGATAGGTGGTATCTTGCTTTGGATGATTTTGTTCATTAAATAGATGATTTGTTTGTGTATGGAAGCTTTATCTTCTACATTTGGTTGCTCATGAATCATATCTTAAGTTAAACTTATGACACATGTCACACATGGTTTTAATTTTCAAATTAAAACTACTTTGCCCAAATCTTTCTTAAGTGTCATGTTTAGCTAGTTTAGATGTTTCATCCCTTGAACTTGTGTGTGTGAGTCTTCCATTTTGTTTGAATTGATTTTGTTTATAGTTTGCTTAGGTCTTAAGCTACTGACCTTGTGTGTTACATTACCTTCTCATCTTGCCTCTTCACCATGATTGACTCATTAACTTGTTTGTTCATATACAATTAATTCTAGGGTTTAGAGTCATCCCTTTCCACTACTAACCTTTGCATTAGTTTTGGCTGTGAAGTGTGATTTGATAATTGTTTTGTGTTCATGTGAGAATCATGTTTGCATCCTCATCATCCATCTCATTTGTCCACAACACTTGACACAAACATGTTAGGACACATACATCCAAACACATTTCACCACACACTTCTAGATGCATGCTTACACCTTTCCTAGTTGTTTTTGTTGGGCATTGTAAGTAATGAACATGTATATGATGATCATGAATTCTTGTCATGCTAGCTACTTCATTCTACATCTGTGCATGCCATTAGCTTCATCCTTTTGCATTCATGCCTCAACCATGCTTCATTCCATCTTTAGTTGCATTCTAGGTTAAACCTTTAACTAGTTCTTGCGTAGATGTTGTACGTGTACAATGTGAAGCATCTTGTGACTTGATAATGCATAACTTGAGTAGCTTTTCATCACATACCATATCTGATCCCAACACCATTTGACACTTAGCACATATATGCACAAGCACCCACACACATGCATGCACATGTATACTCGCACTTGCACGAGTCGAATGCATTTCTCTTGAGTGTTTTGCTTTTGAATTCTTTGAATGCATGTTTAAGTGATTTTATTGATGAAATAACATGTTTTCTACTGTAACTTGTGTATTTTAATACTATTTGACTCATTTCTCTTTATCTTTGCCTTTCCGTGGCTTCTTTTAGTTTGTAAACACCTCTTAGGTTAAGCATTTCAACTAGTTTTCGCATCCATGTTGTAATTCCATCTTCATGACATTTCTTTTATGGTTTGATTATTAATTTACTCATATGATATTGGTACTGTAGTCTCTTCATCTTGAAACCTTCTTTTCATGTCATAAACCTCACACACTTAGATGCACTTCACCTCACACGTTTGTTGCATGTTTTCACACTTTTGATAGATTTTGGCTCTTGAATCTTTGTGGTATGTTTTGTATGATATATATAGACATTAACATGATTAGCTACTGACTTTTATGTCTTTTTATTCTTTTATTTTCTATTAACTTCATCTAAGCCCATCGCTTCGCACAATTAGCTCCTTGCATGTTTTTAGGATTAGTTTCGACCTAGTTTGTGAATTAACTTGCTTGTGGGTGTTTATAATGATGCTTGATGTTTGTTAAAGTTTTGTATAACTTTGTAAATGAATGTTGTGTCTACTGACCCCAGTTCACATGACACTTTGCATGAGCATAATTCACTCAAATTTCACTACATCTTCTTCACCATCTCATCCTCTGATGTTTCGCCATCTCATCCTTTGATGTCTCGTCATCTCGTTTGCTGATGTTTCGTCATCCCGCTTTTGATGTTTCGACATCCCGTTTGTAGCTAATGTTTCGTCATCGTGGAGGTGTTTCGTCATCGTTTGCTGTTTCGTCTGCTAATCTAAAAAACACAAACAAACCAAAATAAGTGAGCCGAACTACGACACTTTGACTTTCCCATTGCACGAGGGAATACGTAGGCATCCTGTCGCGGGGCTAGATCGAGCAACCTTTGTAAATATTTCCTTCTTTTCCCCGTGTTTTATTTCTTTTATTCTTTTCTTTATTTCTTTTTCTTATCCTTTTTGCATGCATTATACCATGTACAGATATAGATAGACCTTTACACCCATTAGATAGAAAGTAAAAGCGGATACCCTAGAGTACTACGGGCGCGTGTGTAATACGGTGAACTGACATTGAGATTTTTGTATCGCAAATCTGCGGATAGCAAGAGTCGCCACTGATTTTTCTTTTATCCAATTAAGGGAAGGTAAAAAGTACAGAAAAAGACCTTCGTTAGATTCTGAGTAAGGGAGAAGTTTATGAAAAGGGAAGGTATTGGCACCCCTTTTCATCCGTAGTTATCTACGGGCTCTTAGTTGCTCTTAGATCACTTTAAAATTGTGTTTTCTGTGTGTTTGACAAAAATGTTTTGAAAAGGTATTTCGCTTTGACTTTGTAATGATTCATGTAGGAATGTATACAAAGTGTTTGGAAATGTTTTGTTTTGAAAAGAGTTTGAACTTTGACAAAAGTGTGTGGTGTGAAAAGTATTTTGTTAGAGCAAGCAACTAAAAGTCTTATTACCTACTCAGAATTGGTCGTTTTCGTGTTATTTTACATTCCTTTAGAATAGTGCTATCCATACCATTAGTTGGTAGGTAACCCTATTCGTTGGATGTGAAAGGGCCATTCGAAAGGACATCGGATGGTCATAGAAGACAACTTGTAGGAGTATCCTAGCACATTCGAAGGGAGTATCATCATTTTTCGTAGGCGACAATCGAGGGTCAAGATCATGTATTCGTACGCGACATCATGGGTCTATGATCTTTGTATCGAAGGGACTATGATGATTTTCTTTGAAGGCAACGGTGCTAGAATACCTCTACGTTCGAGGGACTTGACCATTTGTATTTGTAAAGGCAACGAGAGAGAATTACCCTAAGGTGTGCATGTGTGAAAAGAGTGTGTTGATTTCAGGTATTTTTATCTTGAAATTATGAGTGATCTATGTCCAATTTTATCTTGCCATACACGCCTAATTACTAGCAGATTATAGGGTGCGGAAAGTAAATTGCGGAAATATAAAGTGCGGAAAGATAAAGTCCTACGCTATTACATGGCTTTGGGGCAGTTACACAATAAGAGTGTGGAAAATAAAAGTCCTAATTAAACTATTACATCCTATAGGCAATTACATAATTGAAAAAGAAAAGCGAGAAAAATCGTCCGAAACGGTATAACCTATGAACAGATACAAAATCGGAAAATACGAGAAAATTGCATAAGAGGAAAATGTTAGTAAAAATAAGTATTTTTGAATGAGGAAAAAGGTTTTATGTTAGTAATGGCATTAATATGATAAAATAAATTTTTAGTAATTTTTGGAATTGATTTGATAATTTAAAAACAATTAAAAGTCATTTAAACAATTAATTAGTAATTAAATTAAATATGCATGAAAAATAATAATTTTTATATTAAAAATTAAATAAACATTTTTCTGATGATTACGCAAAAAATAAATATTTTTGGAGTTTTTTAGATGCATTATAAAAATATTTGAAGATAAATTAAAATAACATGAAAATATTAAAGAAAATAGAAAATAAAAAAAACATGTTAGTTTTGTAAAGAGTTAAAAAAGATGGTCTTGCCAGGGATCGAACTGGAGACCTCTTGCTGAAAACTTAAGCATGCTTGCCTCTACCACTGGGCCGAAGTGCACTTGGTGTTTGGAAATTGCAAAGGTGTGATTATAAGTGTTCACGTGTCATGAGATTTGGAAATTCAACGCACAGTCAGCCGTGTGGACCCCAGTTGAATGGATGGACGAATCGGATTGCACATAAACGCCACGCATGCTCTCGCCGGTCAGAGACGAGTCAAGGACGCCGGAGCCCTAGCTCCGGTCGTCTTCTCCGGCGACACCAAACTTCAAACCTGCAAAATACGAAGAATAAAAGACAAAAGGATACCCTACCCCCCTAAATCAGACCCTGCAAATCTAATGGTGACATCAGTTTTTCCTGAAAGTGCCTGTATAAGCCAGTTCGAAGAAGACAGCTCGAAAAACTCTAATTATGGCAAACCGTGATTCTGACGTTCAAGCTTGAGAACGATGGCCCAGATCACATCTATGGAACCTCATGAACACATTAAAGTAGTTAGTTTCGATTAAAATGCACAGATATTAAAAATGCAAGTTCAAGAAAAATATGAATATGTATGAATGTGTATGGCTTGATTCAAGCCGCTTTGACCATGGCTTTTGATGTATACTTACTCAAACTTACCCTGGGAACACAATGGAGTGATTGAGAGAGGCTGAAAGTGGCTGCAAATTGAAATTCGAATTTCACAACTTTGTGAAATTTTTGAGCAAAGTAAGGGTTGTTGTAGGGCTAGGGTTTCGTCCTTTGTTCTTGGCAATGAGCTGGGTATTTATAGAGTGAAGAGTGAGGGCAAAAAGAGTGAAAAAAGATATGACATTCAATGTAAAATTATTTCCTTTCAAATAAAATCAAATCTTTGAAAATTTGATTTTCTCTTCCATATGCTAGCTAGCACGAATTTGGCAAGTCTTGTGGGCTATCTTGGACCTCAAGTTTGATAAAAATCCAATCCATTTAAAATTATATCTTGTTTTCATATTTTATTTAATTTAAATTTGAATTTAATGCTTTTTAAATTCAAAAATAAATCAAAAAAATAGAATGTGGTCATGGCAAAGCATCAATAGGTCACAAATAATATTATGAACAAGTTTGGATCATAAAATTATAGGCCCATTTGGAAAAAATTGGATTTTGACAAATATCTCTCTTTGTGCAATTGTCCAAAAATGCCCAACTTATACAAGGTGTATTTTGCTCAATTTTCCACATTTTTGAGTGTTCTTGGACTTTTTGGAAAGCTCTAAGTGTCCTATAACCAACCTCTTTGGTTTCATCTCAATTGGAGTTTCCATGCTCAATAAATCTTCAAAACAAAATGTTGACTTTTTGTTGACTTTGAAAAGGACCTGTAATGTTTTGACCCATACCTTTCAAATGAAGCATTTTTTGAACATTCTTGTGAGACATGAAGTTGTAGAGAATTGAATTTCCTTCAAAATGAGAGGTGGTGGAAATTTTGAGAAAGTATGAAGAAGTTATGCTCAGTCAAAGTTCAGTTGACTTTTTACTAAAAAACCCTAATTTGGAAAGTTTGACTTTCGTGCAAATCTTGAGTTTTCTTGATGAATCATGATCAACCCTTGATCAAATGATGAATGTGACTTCAAAATGAATATGTTGACCAAAAATCATGAAGTTTGACTGTATGTTGACCACAATTGACTTTTTGTCCAATACAACTGATTTTCAACCATCTGAGCAATTGTTTGAGGAAACTTGACTTGTGAGGCTTGAAACTTGACATGGAGAATATTTGAAGCATATGAGGAGGCATGATGACCACTGGAGATGTTTGAAGTTCATCTGGATCTGAGAATTACCAAACCCTAGTTTGGGTTGATTGTCTAGGAAAGGGTTTGTCTGATCAACCCTTGAGGAATCCTTGAGTATAGATGTATGAAATGTCTTGAGGATTAGGAGGGGAAATTTTGGGGTATGACAGCTGCCCCTGTTTAATCCTCTTGTACTGGAAGGGCTAGATTGGCATGCCTGCCTTTTGTCACCTGAAGGTAGAAGATGATTGAACACTCGAGTGCACCTGAAAATTTGCACTCGCCGTTGATTGATGACGCATGGGAATGGGCTTATAGATGCCATTTGGAGAAGCTGGAGATTTCGTTGGAGAATGAATCGTACGCTAGACTCAAGAGTGTTTCCTGAATAGGAGATTCGTCGGAGATGGGCTTAAGATGCTATCTGAAAAGATCGATGCTGGGGAGTGAGCCGTACGCTAGGCTCTGTAAATGAAAGGGGGCCCGGAGATGGGCTTAAGATGCCATCCGGAGGGAATCGTATGTTAGACTTCGTGCTCATCTTTGAATGAAGTTATTGGTTTGTATTGGTGTTTTTTTAAAACCAAATATGCAGCATTCTGAAAGTGGAGAGATGTTGATAAACAGTCGGAGATGGGCTTAAGATGCCATCCGAGGCAACGTCGCTAGACTCAGTTCTTGTTGATAATAAGAGAGAGTCAGAATACATCTTCGTGTTTATTACTCTGAGGGGATAATAGTTGGCAAAATGTGGATAGCTTTCCCTGTTGTGCTTCGGGTACCGATCCAATGCCTGTTATCGGAGGATAACTTGTATGATCGTTCGGATAGGGTTTCCCATCTGGCTTCGGGCATTAATCCTGGATCTGTTGTCGGAGGACAACGTGGCCGGTCGTTTAGATAGTTTTCCCGTCTGGCTTCGGGCATTAATCCTGGACCAGTTGTCGGAGGACAACTAGGGCGGTCGTTCAAATAGTTTTCCCGTCTGGCTTCGGGCATTAATCCTGGACCTATTTGTTTCAGAAGTGATTTTCACCTGTTTTGGGAAAAACAAAAGAAACATTGATAGAGTATCGTTAGTCTTATGAAAATTATGATGCATGAAGATATGCATGAACGACATATGCATATATTACGACTTTTTATGAATAATGTATGAATGATAGATGTTGTGGTATTTCAAAACATATCCATCTTGAAGAAGATGTGGACGTTCTGCTTGGGGATTTCTGACTTCTGTTTGGGGACGAAATGGATTGGAAACCCTGAGAAGAAAGATAATCTTGATTCTTCCGATGCACTATCTGACCAAGTCTTGAGCCTTGATATTGTTGAGGATAGCAGAGATCGAGAGACGCGCTGCTGAGGACCTTGTGCCTAGACCCTGTTGGGGGAAAATTAGAAGGCACTCTACTGGGGATCTTGTGCACAGATCCTATTGGAGAATATTTGACAGTTGCTGGGAGACCAGGCTAGAAGGATCTTGAGCCCGTCGAAATCTCTGGATGGGGAATAAGAAATGCAGGTTTCCTCCGATGCACTATCTGACCAAGTTTCAAGTCTGGATATTGCTGCTGCTAGGGAGGTGATGATTGTCGAGAGATATTTTGCTGGGGATAAATACTTTTGCTGGTGATGAATCATTACTGCCTGGAGACTGATGTAACATGGCTTAGTTTGATTAGAATCACTGCTCGGGGACTAACGTGATGGAGCCTGAAAGGTCTAGAGAGAAATGTGTACTCCGCTGGGGAAGGTTTGTGATGCGTGACATCTCTGTGGGGATTACACTTCGCAGGGGAACGTATTGGTGACTTTCGTCGTCATCTCAATTCCTAGAGCCTATAGTAATTACTTTCATATGTTCACTTTTCGCATGTTTGTAAACAGATTTTTATTGTCAAGTGAATATAATCATTCAAAGTAAATGTTGGACCTTATGCAAATAACAATAGCAAAAATTGTAAAGAGAAAGAACTCGTATTTATTTGAAATGTGGCGTATGGCCAAGTAATTTATACACAAGAAAGGTAAAAAAGCTATGTGGAAACAATCTCGTTAAGTTCCAACTATGCTAGTACTCATATATTTCGACTATCTCATCTCCTTGCTGTCAGTAGAAAGTGAGTGGATTGATTTTCGCCATTTGAATCTTGAATGCTGATAGTAGTCTAGATAGGTGATCCGGACGAGACATCGTACGCTTGAATCCCTAACTTTTGCCTAGGCGCCTTTCGGTTTTACCTGGGATACCCTTTTTTGCCCAAGCCGCCTTTTCAGGTTTTTGACTTGCCGGGTGTACATGTTTTGGATATATCCTTAACTTTTTCCCGAACCCTTTTGGTTCGCCAGGATGCCCTTATTTTTGCCTAGGTTCGTCGACCTAGCGGGTCTCTTTTATGCGTAGTATTTTTTGACTATGTCTGCGTTCACAGGGTGTGGGAAGTCTTCACCATCCATGGTGCTAAGTATCATAGCTCCGCCGGAAAATACTATCTTGACTACAAATGCTCCCTCATAGGTGGGAGTCCATTTTCCCCTGGGATCACCTTGTGGAAGAATGATGCGCTTGACTACTAGATCACCGACTTGGTAGACTCGGTGCTTGACCTTCTTGTTGAATGCTCCGATCATTCATTTCTGATAGATCTGTCCATGGCAGATGGACGCGAGTCATTTCTCGTCAATCAAGTTAATCTGGTCAAGGCGAGTCTGGATCCAATCGTCTTCGCCTATCTCTGCGTCCTGGAGGACTCTAGTTGAGGGTATTTGAACCTCGGTTGGTAGGACTGCCTCCATACTGTATACAAGAGAGAAGGGGGTTGCCCCTGTTGATGTTCGTACTGTGGTGCGATAACCATGAAGAGAAAATGGTAACATCTCATGCCAATCTTTGTAAGTTAGTGTCATCTTCTATATAATCTTCTTAATGTTCTTATTGGCGGCTTCCACTGCGCCATTCATCTTAGGCCGATAAGGAGAAGAGTTGTGATGCTTAACCTTGAACTGCGTCCAGAGTTCAGTGATCATCTTATTGTTGAGATTAGAGCCGTTATCTGTGATAATCCTTTCGGGAGTGCCATACCGACAGATAAGATTATGCTTGATGAATCGACCCACAACATTCTTGGTAACAGATGCGAACGAGGTTGCCTCTACCTATTTGGTGAAATAGTCAATTTCCACAAGGATGAAACGATGTCCGTTTGAAGCGGTGGGCTTGATTTCTCCAATCATGTCAATGCCCCACATTGCAAAAGGCCAAGGAGCGGTTAGAACATTCAAAGGTACGTGCACTTTGTCTGCATATATCTGGCATTTCTGTCAAGATCGAGCATAGCGGTGACAGTCAGCTTCCATGGTGGACCAATAGTAACCTGTTCTCAAGATTTTCTTAGCCATCGTATGTCCACTGGAGTGGGTACCAAATGCGCCTTCGTGTAACTCTTCCATGATACGTTCTGCTGTTTTCCGGTCTACACAGCGGAGTAAGCACAAGTCGTGGTTGCGCTTGTATAAGATGTCGTTGTTGAGGAAGAATTTGGATGCGAATCTTCTCAAGAACTTCTTATCATTGACAGATGCCCCTGCGGGATAACCCTGAGTCTTACGATACCTCTTCACGTCATAGTACCAAGGTTTCTCTTCTGTATCAAGCTCACAACAATATGCAGGTTCGTCAAACTTTTCAATGATGATTTGGGGAGCCTCGTTGTCCCATCTGACCTTGAACATAGATGACATTGTAGCTAATGCGTCTGCCAACTGATTCTCTTCTCGCGGAATGTGATTGAAAGTGATCTCTTCGAAGTAGGGGATCAAACTAAAAACATGCTCTCGATATGGAATGAGATTCGGATGCTTCGTATCCCACTCCCCCTTAATCTGACTGATCACTAAAGCTGAGTCTCCATACACTTGTAAGAACTTGATTCTTAAGTCAATAGCAGCTTTAATACCCATGATGCACGCTTTGTATTCGGCCATGTTGTTAGTGCAACTGAAACATAATCTGGCGGTGAAAGGCGTATGTCCGCCTGTAGGAGATGTAATGATGGCGCCAATGCCATTGCCAAGTGCGTTTGAGGCTCCATCAAAGACCATAGTCCATCGGGATCCTTGTTTAGGTCCTTCGTTTGGGCCTGGTTCTTCATAATCAGTAACTAACAAAACATCTTCATCTGGGAATTCGAACTGCATAGACTGATAGTCATCTACGGCTTGATGAGCCAAATGATCGACTACTACACTTCCTTTGATTGCTTTCTGAGAAGTATACTGGACGTCATACTCGGTCAGGATCATTTCCCATCTTGCTATTCTTCCGGAAAGAGTTGGTTTCTCAAATATGTATTTTATCGGATCCATCTTGGAAATCAACAAGGTAGTGTGAGTCAACATATACTGTCTTAGTCGGCGACCAGCCCAAGCCAAAGCGCTGCAAGTCTTCTCGAGCTGTGAGTATCTTATTTCACAGTCGGTAAAATTTTTGCTAAGGTAGTATATTGCATACTCTTTTCGACCAGACTTGTCATGTTGCCCCAACACACACCCCATTGAATTCTCTAACACTGTCAAGTACATGATAAGAGGTCTTCCTTCGGCGGGCAGCATCAGGATAGGAGGATTCTGTAGATACTCCTTGATTTTGTCAAAAGCGATCTGGAAATCTTCGTTCCATTCTACCACTTGATCTTTCTTTAATAACTTGAAGATTGGTTCACAAGTAGCAGTTAAGTGTGCAATGAATCTGGCAATGTAGTTCAATTGGCCCAAGAAACCTCTGATTTCCTTCTCGGTGCGGGGAGCTGGCATTTCTTGAATAGCTTTAACCTTGGCGGGGTCAACTTCAATACCTTTTCCACTAACGACAAACCCTAAGAGCTTACCGGATCTGACTCCAAAGGTGCACTTGTTGGGATTGAGTCTCAGTATGTACTTCTTCAGTCTATCAAACAGTTTCCGCAAATGATCAAGATGTTCTTCTTCAGTCTATGATCGAGCTATCATGTCGTCGACGTAGACCTCTATCTCGTGATGAATCATGTCATGAAATAACGTCACCATGGCACGCTGATAAGTGGCGCCCGCGTTCTTCAGTTCGAACGGCATAACCTTGTAGCAGAAAGTGCCCCACTGTGTAACGAAAGTAGTCTTCTCCATGTCTTCAGGAGCCATTTTGATTTGATTGTAACCGGAGAAACCATCCATGAAGGAGAAAACCTTATGTTGAGCGGTGTTGTCAACCAGAACATCAATATGAGGAAGTGGAAAATCGTCTTTCAGACTCGCTTTGTTCAGGTCTCTGTAATCCACACACATTCGTACCTTGTCATCTTTCTTGGGCATGGGTACCACGTTTGCAACCCACTGTGGATAAGAAGTGACAGCTAGGAAACCGACATTGAACTGCTTCATAACTTCAGCTTTGATTTTCTCTAACATCTCAGGACGCATGCGACGAACCTTCAGTTTCACTGGGAGAAAACCTTCTTTTGTCGGCAATCGGTGTACCACAATATCACTGTCTAGACCTGGCATGTCTTCGTATGACCAAGCAAAAACCTTAATATAGTCTCGTAGCATCTGAACCAACCTTTCTTTAACACTGTTCTCAAGACCCGCTCCTATCTTAATCTCTTTTCTGTCTTCATCAGTACCCAAATTCACAACCTCAACTGGCTCTTCGTGTGGCTGTATAACTCGCTCTTCTTGCTGTAGAAGCCTGACAAGTTCTCCTAGCACTTCACAATCTTCCTCACCTTCGTCTTCGGCTTGGTAGATCGGATTATCGAAGTCATATTTAGCAATAGCATAGCTGTTATCAACTAGATTCAGAGTGATTCTACACTGTATCACGTGGGTGTGTGTAAGAAACACATAACTTTTTGAAGGGGTGATAAAGTAAAAGAAAGAAAGCAGCAATTAAATGCAAAAGTCCAACGATTTTATTGAATGAAAATATGCAAATGACAGATAATAACCCTCACAAACGAGCCATGATGCCCTGGGAAAGGCACTAGGCTTTAGAGTTTATTGTTGAAAACATAGAAAATACGAAAAGCAAAACAAAAACAAGAGCAATTACTCCTGTCCAAAAGAGATTGGTATGACGACTTCAGTCTTCACATTGTTGAGTCTATTGTTGGGAGTTGGGAAGATCCACTTGCTGATGTCGAAGTCGCTGTCGTCGTCTTCTATAGCATGCATTCCACTTTGTGTCTGGAAGGAAGTTGGCGGCACGCGTATCATCTTCTGACCCTTGATGGTGAAGCCTAAACCAGTCTTGTTATATTTGAAGGGAAGATCGGGGAGCTGTCTCCAAATAGTGCTACCTCCTTTTTCAACTGCAGCTTGAGCATCCTTCAGCGAGGCCATCCTAGGCGGAGCTAGCGCAACTTCAGGAGTGATAGGAGAGTCAACATGCATGACTTTGGAGATTGTTTCAAAAGCTTGACAGGGAGTCTCGAAGAATTCACCTTCCATCTCGAGGTATCGGAACGACTGTAGATGACTGACCATATATTCTTCTTCACCATATACTGTAACAACCTTCCCTTTCACCGGGTACTTTAGTTTCTGATGTAAGGTAGAGGTAACAACGCCTGCCCCATGTATCCAAGGGCGTCCGAGTAGGCAAGAGTAAGCTGGACAGATGTCCATGACAAAGAAAGTGGAATCAAAAGTCTGGGAACCAACTTTAACAGGCAGAATGAGCTCTCCAAGTACTGTTCTCTTAGAACCATCAAAAGCTCTCACAATAATGTCACTGGGTTTCAGAACCAGTCCTTCAATATCAAGTCGATCAAAAGCAATCTTCGGAAGGATATTCAGAGCAGAACCGGTATCCACCAAAACATGAGATAATGTAACGCTCTTGCATTCAACAGAGATGTGCAAGGCTTTATTGTGTTTCCTTCCGGCAGGAGTCAAATCAGCATCAAAGAAGCCTAGGCCGTTGTTGGCAGCCAGGCTAGCAATACAAACTTCAAACTGGTCAGTAGTAGTGTCTTGCGGTACGTGAGCATTCTTCAGAAAATTTACCAAGGCTTTGGCATGGGCCTCGGAGCACAAGAGCAGAGCAAGCATGGAGATCTTGGACGGAGTCTGTCCCAACTATTCCACAACATTGTAGTCACTTTTCTTGATAATCTTCATAATTTCCTCCATTTCTCGTTTGGAGGTGTCTTCAGCAACTTCCTTTGGTATACATGGCGGGATGAGTTCTTGGTTCTTTCCTCTAGTCTCGAGGCTGGTTGGATAGTGGAATGCGTTTGAGTCAGCGTCTTTGGAGGAGAGATATCTAGAGAGAATACTCTTCTGGTTCTGGTCACCTTACTTGATCCGGTGATGTTGTCGATGTCAGGAATGGTAGCTTCAACTGTAAGATCTTCAATGGTCAAAGGGTCTTGTTTGACGCCATGATAGTAAACCTCAGCTCCATAATTCCAACATCTTCAATAGGAATCTTGGCTCGAGGTGCACTTCACCATGTGTTTCCACTTGGCTGCCCCAAGGTATCGGACATTGATGCAGTTTCATTCGCATCTTCGATCTTCGATTTCTTGGACATGTCTTCACAGGCTCTTGGTGGTTTCGGAATAGTATTTCACGGTTATCCATCATGCGAACACGTCTTCTCAACCAAGCACAACCATCAGTGCGGATGGGCACCAATGGCAATTCTCGGGCATCCAGGTTGACACCGCTTGCAACAAATTCTTCTTAATCATCGAGGAATAGTCAAGTCATCTATGTTGAAAACGTAAGAGTTTCGCCAATAGCATTGGAACTTTTGTCATGGTTAGGCATAGCGCGTTGATCACATTCGAGTCTCAGCGGAGGTCAAACTCAATGCTTAGCTTCAATCATGTCTTGAATCTTGTTCTTCAGAGCCCAACAGTTGTCAGTGTCGTGCCCTGGGCTATTGAAGTGGTAAGCACACTTAGCATTAGGATTGTATCTCATAGAGGAAGTGTTGACACTCTGAGGAGGATCCCTCAAGGTAATCAGCTCTACTTTCAACATGTGTTGCAAGGCTTGCAACAACGGCATGTTGATCTTCGTAAACTGTCTTCGTGGTGCGTTCTGGCTACGCATGTTGTCTCGCTGAGGTTGTGCTGATGTAGGATTGGAGATCACAACTGCCCCCACAGATTGAGCACGGTCGGTCTTGGCTTGGCTTTTCTGACCATATACAGCGTTGGCTTCTTTCTTACCGCCAAAAGATCTCTTCGCAGCATTTGAAGATGTCTCTACATGGATCTTTCCACTCTTGATACCAGCTTCAATGCGCTCTCCTGTCAATATCAGCTCGGTGAACCCGGCTGAAGAGTTTCCAATCAGATGATTGAAAAATGGACCTGTCAGTGTTCCCATAAACATATCAACCAGCTCCCTATTGGACAAGGGTGGCTGAACTCTGCCTGCTAGGTCTCTCCATTTTTGAGCATACTCTTTGAATTTCTCATCACGACCCATAGACATGCTCTGTAGTTGCATGCGAGTGGGTGTCAATTCAGCATTGTACTCATACTGTCTGTAGAAAGCATCCGCTAAGTCACTCCAAGTACGAATACGATCATTCTCTAACTGATAATACCATTCCAATTGAGTTCTGGACAAACTCTCTTGAAAATAATGCATCCACAACTTTCTGTCATCAGCGTGGGGGTTGATCTTCTGAACATAGGACTTCAAATGCAGCTTTGGACAGGAAATACCATCATACTTGGAAAAAGTAGGAACTTTGAACTTGGGAGGAACCACCACACCAGGGACAAGACTCAAATCATCAAAATTCAGCCCGGACATCTTCAGGTTTTCTACAGCATTCAGACGGTCTTCAAGTTGCTTGTGCTTGTCATCTTCATCAGAGTACTGGTCATTATCATAGTGATCTTCTCTGTCTTTCTCAGGCTCACGCTGATCGCCTTCGTCATTACCCTTGACACTTCCTTCAGTTTTGACACTTCCTTCTAAGAGCTCTATTCGGCTGACTACTTTAGGACCACCTTTGTAACGTCTACCCATGTTGAGAACACCAACGACCCTCTTCTTTTTGTTGATGAGCTTCTTCAGATCTTCTTGGCCTTGGACCAAGCTAGTGAACATTTTCCGTGAACTGAGCATTCTGAGCCTGGAGATCTTTGACAGTCTGTTCAAGAGCCATTTCTGCTAAAATAAATAGCGAGAGAATGAGAAAACCAATCTTCAATGTACCTGTTATGAGATGTTATGCCATGATATGAGATGTTTATGCAAATGCAATGCAATGTTTTCAAGGACCTTAGAGATTTAAATTTGTTAAACAAGCACGAACAAACATTTATTAGTTCTCTTTTATTCTCTTTCTCTTTAAGTACAAAAGATAGTTCAGAAGAAATAAAAGAAAAGCATAAAATCCTAAAGCTCTAAGTCTCCCATGGGCGCTTCCTCTTGGTTCCGAGGTAGGCGTTGATGTTCCGCTCCTCGTGATGTAGCTTGGACAACTCTAGTACCTTCTTCTCACTTGCATGACATTGAGCTTCGAACGTATCCCTTTCTTCTTTTAGTTGAATCCAGGACCTCTTCAAGTCTTCCAAATCAGTGGGCATGTCAGGATGAAGAACAGTATAGGGTACGTCACCTATAGCAACAGGTTCCATAATTACTGGTAAAACAGGCGTGAATGGCATCATGAGGTTTTGAGCTCGAGCTCGTACCCATTTGAGGTAAGGTTCCCAGGGAATGGAGTTTTGGTGCCCGAAAGTCTTGGTATCAGTCTTCTTTACCATGCCCTAAGTGTGTATGAACCTTCGTTGGTAATTCTGGAGATCGTGATTGTAATCGAACACAATATCTTGGAGAAGCATATCATGAGGACCATCTCTTCGAGCAAAACCAAACTGACGTAGAGCTAAAGAAGGGTTGTAAGTAATACCTCCCCTTATACCAAGGAGTGGTACATTAGGGAATTCTCCACAACGCTCAATGAATGTGAAGTCCTTTTGAGAGAAAAGACACCAACGAATATCTGAATGAGAGAGTGACATTAGTCTTTGAGACCACTTCAAGCTTTGCTCGTTCTTCAATACTGATGGAGGACGGTGCGAAATAAACCACCTGGAAAGTAACGGTATACAACACATGAGAGTTCCTTGTCTTTTGATAGTACGAGTGTGGAGAGAATGTAAAATATCTCCAAGTAAAGTAGGCACTGGGTTGCGAGTAAGAAATAACTTGATGGCGCTGACATCTATGAATTGATCCGAGTTAGGGAATAGAACCAAACCATAGATTAGCAAGGCCACAATGTCTTCAAATGCATGGAAACTCATAACTTTGAGGAATTCTTGGGCTTTCTTAATTAGGAACTTAGCAAGTAAACCCTTAACTCCGCTTCTGGTTTCCCAATTGGCTTCAATGTCTCAGCGCTTTAGGTGTAATGCTGATGCGATGTCTTCGTACCTAGGAACCTTTTCTAAACCGGTGAATGGCATCTGATCAAGAATAGGTACCCCAAGCAGCTTAGAGAACTCTTCCAAGGTAGGAACCAACTGATAATCTGGAAATGTAAAGCAATGGTGTTTAGGATCGAAGAACTGTAATAGGACATGCATCATATCTTCTTCAAAACCGAAGATAACCAAGTCAAGTAGATAACCATGTCTTTTGATGAACTGAGCATGCTCGGGAATTTCTGAAACCAATTCTTTGAGCTGAGAAGGTATACCCATGAAGTTGATTCGGATAGTCTTTCTAGAAGCCATAATCCCCCTACAAAACAGAGCAAAGATAAATCCCTAGGTCCTTGAAATAGTTAGAAATGATATGCAATGTTATGATGTCATGATGTCATGTTTAGCACAAACAAACAATTCACACAATGAGCCTAGGTTTAAGGCTTGCATGAGGCATAGGTGATTACCCCACCAAAATTTTGAGTTGGCTCATCCTGTCCTATAATAGTAACCGGGTTCTAGGAATCTCATATCATTGATCTTTCTCGTAGGCATTTATTTCAATACGACTACCAAGTGGTCGACCGAAAATATCCCAAAAGTCTAATCTTAATGAGCGTAGCATCGAGTATCAGCCAACCTTAGTCTGCACCAAAGCCGGCCATCTCACTACCTTCTAATGGCCAAGATGGGTCTATTAAGGTTCTAAAAGTTTAGTTAGTGCTTGATGACACCACGCAGAAGCCAAATACTATCCTCAACATGGAAATGAAGAGTATCAGGACATCCAAAGTGTCACACTAACGTAGCCATCATGTTGACCGTTTTGATATACGTCTAACGGTCGCGACGATTTATTGCTACTTACCTAAAAGGAAACCCGGATCCGGGTGTAGGATCCCCCACAAGTATATAATACCCAAGCAACCCTTAAAGATAAAGCAATCAAGTCAAACAGAAAGCAGTAAAAGTGATCTAGAAATCCCTAAGGTATTCTCTCTTTAGGGTGTCTCCCAGGCAGAGTCGCCAGTTCTGTAGTACGGTGAACTGACTTTGAGATTTTTGTATCGCAAATATGCAGATAGCAAGAGTCGCCACCGACTTTTCTTTTATCCAATTAAGGGAAGGTAAAAAGTACAGAAAAAGACCTTCGTTAGATTCTGAGTAAGGGAGAAGGTTATGAAAAGGGAAGGTATTAGCACCCCTTTTAATCCGTAGTTATCTACGGGCTCTTAGTTGCTCTTAGATCACTTTAAAATTGTGTTTTCTGTGTGTTTGACAAAAATGTTTTGAAAAGGCATTTCGCTTTGACTTTGTAATGATTCATGTAGGAATGTATACAAAGTGTTCGGAAATGTTTTGTTTTGAAAAGAGTTTGAACTTTGACAAAAGTGTGTGGTGTGAAAAGTATTTTGATAGAGCAAGCAACTAAAAGTCTTATTACCTACTCAGAATTGGTCGTTTTTGTGTTATTTTACATTCCTTTAGAATAGTGTTATCCATACCATTAGTTGGTAGGTAACCCTATTCGTTGGATGTGAAAGGGACATTTGAAGGGACATCGGATGGTCATAGAAGGCAACTTGTAGGAGTATCCTAGCACATTCGAAGGGACTATCATCATTTTTCGTAGGCGACAATCGAGGGTCAAGATCATGTATTCGTAGGCGACATCGTGGGTCTATGATCTTTGTATCGAAGGGACTATGATGATTTTCTTTGAAGGCAACAGTGCTAGAATACCTCTACGTTTGAGGGACTTGACCATTTGTATTTGTAAAGGCAACGAGAGAGAATTACCCTAAGGGGTGCATGTGTGAAAATAGTGTGTTGATTTCAGGTATTTTTATCTTGACATTATGAGTGATCTATGTCCAATTTTATCTTGCCATACACGCCTAATTACTAGCAGATTATAGGGTGCGGAAAGTAAATTGCGGAAATATAAAGTGCGAAAAGATAAAGTCCTACGCTATTACATGGCTTTGGGGCAGTTACATAATAAGAGTGCAGAAAATAAAAGTCCTAATTAAACTATTACATCCCATAGGTAATTACATAATTGAAAAAGAAAAGCGAGAAAAATCGTCTGAAACGGTATAACCTGTGAACAAATACAAAATCGAAAAATACGAGAAAATTGCATAAGAGGAAAATGTTAGAAAAAATAAGTATTTTTGAATGAGAAAAAAGGTTTTATGTTAGTAATGGCATTAATATGATAAAATAAATTTTTGGTAATTTTTGGAATTGATTTGATAATTTAAAAACAATTAAAAGTCATTTAAACAATTAATTAGTAATTAAATTAAATATGCATGCAAAAATAATAATTTTTATATTAAAAATTAAATAAACATTTTTGGAGTTTTTTAGATGCATGATAAAAATATTTGAAGATAAATTAAAATAACATGAAAATATTAAAGAAAATAGAAAATAAAAAAAACATGTTAGTTTTGTAAAGAGTTAAAAAAGATGGTCTTTCCAGGGATCGAACTGGAGACCTCTTGCTAAAAACTTAAGCATGCTTGCCTCTACCACTGGGCCGAAGTGCACTTGGTGTTTGGAAATTGCAAAGGTGTGATTATAAGTGTTCACGTGTCATGAGATTTGGAAATTCAACGCACAGTCAGCCGTGTGGACCCCAGTCGAATGGATGGACGAATCGGATTGCACAGAAACGCCACGCATGCTCTCCCCGGTCAGAGACGAGTCAACGACGATGGAGCCCTAGCTCCGGTCGTCTTCTCCGGCGACACCAAACTTCAAACCTGCAAAATACGAAGAATAAAAGACAAAAGGATACCCTACCCCCCTAAATCAGACCCTGCGAATCTAATGGTGGCATCAGTTTTTCCTGAAAGTGCATGTACAAGCCGGTTCGAAGAAGACAGCTCGAAAAAACCCTAATTATGGCAAACCGCGATTCTGACGTTCAAGCTTGAGAACGATGGCCCAGATCACATCTATGGAACCTCATGAACACATTAGAATAGTTAGTTTCGATTAAAATGCACAGATATTAAAAATGCAATTTCAAGAAAAATATGAATATGTATGAATGTGTATGGCTTGATTCAAGCAGCTTTGACCATGGCTTTTGATGTATACTTACTCAAACTTACCCTGGGAACACAATGGAGTGATTGAGAGAGGTTGAAAGTGGCTGCAAATTGAAATTCGAATTTCACAACTTTGTGAAATTTTTGAGCAAAATAAGGGTTGTTGTAGGGCTAGGGTTTCGTCCTTTGTTCTTGGCAATGAGCTCGATATTTATAGAGTGAAGAGTGAGGGCAAAAAGAGTGAAAAAAGATATGACATTCAATGTAAAATTATTTCCTTTCAAATCAAATCAAATCTTTGAAAATTTGATTTTCTCTTCCATATGCAAGCTAGCACGAATTTGGCAAGTCTTGTGGGTTATCTTTGACCTCAAGTTTGATAAAAATCCAATCTATTTGAAAATATATCTTGTTTTCATATTTTATTTAATTTAAATTTGAATTTAATGCTTTTTAAATTCAAAAATAAATCAAAAAAATAGAATGTGGTCATGGAAAAGCATCAATAGGTCACAAATAATATTATGAACAAGTTTGGATCATAAAATTATAGGCCCATTTGGAAAAAATTGGATTTTGACAAATATCTCTCTTTGTGCAATTGTCCAAAAATGCCCAACTTGTACAAGGTGTATTTTGCTCAATTTTCCACATGTTTGAGTGTTCTTTGACTTTTTGGAAAGCTCTAAGTGTCCTCTAACCAACCTCTTTGGTTTCATCTCAATTGGAGTTTCCATGCTCAATAAATCTTCAAAACAAAAAGTTGACTTTTCGTTGACTTTGAAAAGGACCTATAATGTTTTGACCCATACCTTCCAAATGAAGCATTTTTTTAACATTCTTGTGAGACATGAAGTTGTAGAGAATTGAATTTCCTTCAAAATGAGAGGTGGTGGAAAAATTTCTGAGAAAGTATGAAGAAGTTATGCTCAGTCAAAGTTCAGTTGACTTTTCACTGAAAAACCCTAATTTGGAAAGTTTGACTTTTGTGCAAATCTTGAGTTTTCTTGATGAATCATGATCAACCCTTGATCAAATGATGAATGTGACTTCAAAATGAGGATGTTGACCAAAAATCATGAAGTTTGACTGTATGTTGACCACAGTTTACTTTTTGTCCAATACAATTGATTTTTAACCATCTGAGCAATTGTCTGAGGAAACTTGACTTGTGAGGCTTGAAACTTGACATGGAGAATATTTGAAGCATATGAGGAGGCATGATGACCACTGGAGATGTTGGAAGTTCATCTGGATCTGAGAATTACCAAACCCTAGTTTGGGTTGATTATCTAGGAGAGGGTTTGTCTGATCAACCCTTGAGGAATCCTTGAGTATAGATGTATGAAATGTCTTGGGGAATAGGAGGGAAAATTTTGGGGTATGACAGCGTGGGGTGCTAATCCCTTCCCCGAACGTAACAGACTTCCTTACCCGATCTCTCGGTCGCAAGACCGTGATTTCTTCGTTTCAGGTTTACTCGATGTTTACCTTTCCCTCTTGGAGGGATAAAAATCGTTCGATGGCGACTTCATTGATATATAGTTATATCCATTGATTTTCGGCCGGGTGTTTCAAAGACTAAACGCAATCCTAGATCACTCTAAATCAAGACTAAATATCTGAATCAACACACTCCTTCACACTTGCACCCTCTAGGGTATCCTCTCTTGTTGCCTTTCGAATACAATGGTCATGTCCCTCGAACGTAGGGATATCATTATCAAAGACGCTTACAAATAACATCATCATAGTCCCTTCGATACAAAGATCATAGTCCCTTGATGACCCTCGATGTTTCCTACGAATATATGATCTCGTCCCTCGGTTGTTGCCTACGAAAAGTGATGATCGTCCCTTCAAATTGTTAAAGGTATCCTTACATGTTTCCCTCAATGACCATACAATGACCCTTCGATTGTCCCTTCACATCCAAATGAATAAAGTTACCTGCCAACTAATGGTATGGATAACCTTATTCTAAAGGAGAAGGAAAATAACATGGAAACGACCACTCTGAGTAGGTAAATAAGACTCTATTGCTTGCTCCAATCAACCAAAACTTTTCACACCTCACACTTTTGAAAAAAAAAATTTCAAAAACACTTTGTATGCATTCTAGCGAGAATCACTACAAAGTTAAACATTTTTCAAACAAACATTTTTGAACACTTCGTATACATTCCAACGAGAATCATTACGAAGTCAAAGTGAAATGTCTTGTAAAATACTTTTCAAACTACACAAACATAGAAAGCAATTTTTCAAAAGTGAGCTAAGAAACTAAGAGCCTGTAAATAACTACGGATGGAAAGGCTGCTAATACATTCCCTTTTCATAATTGCCTCCCGTACTCAGAATCTAAAAAAGGTCTTTTTCCTGTTTTTTTTCACTTTCCCTTTATTGGATAAAATAAAAGCCGGTGGCGACTCTTGCTATCCGTAATATTTGCGATACAACGCAAAATAAACAAGTCAGTTCTCCCACCGTGTTACATTAGGGATTTATCTTTGCTCTATTTTGTAGGGTTATGGCTTCCAGAAAGACTATCCGAATCAACTTTGTGGGGATAACTTCTCAACTCAAGGAGTTAGTCTCAAAAGTACCCGATCACTCTCAGTTCATCAAACATTATCAGTTGGTACCTACCATGGAAGAGTTCTGTAAGCTACTTGGGATACCCATTATTGATCAGATACCTTTCACCGGTTCAGAAAAAGTTCAGAGGTTTGAAGACATCACACCAACATTACATCTAAAGCGGTCAGACATAGAAGCTAACTGGGAAACGAGAAGTAGACTTGAGGGGTTGCGTGCTAAATTTCTGATAAAGAAAGCTCGAGAATTCTTAAAGGCTATGAGTTTCCACGCTTTTGAAGACATTTTGGCTTTTCTAATCTACGGTTTGGTTCTATTCCTAATCCGGACAAATTCATAGACGTGAGCACCATCAAGATATTCCTCACTCATAATCCTGTGCCTACCTTACTCGGAGATATTCTGCATTCTCTCCATACTCGTACTATGAAAAGACAAGGAACTCTCATGTGTTGCAAACCGTTATTATCTAGGTGGTTTATTTCGCACCTTCCTCGATCAGTGATGAAGAATGAACAGGGTTTGAAGTGGTCTCAAAGGTTGATGTCACTCTCTCATTCAGATATTCATTAGTGTCTCTACTCTCAAAAAGACTTCACTTTCATTGAGCGTTGTGGGGAATTCCCTAACGTGCCACTCCTTGGCATAAGGGGAGGTATCAATTACAACCCTTCTCTAGCTCTACGTCAATTTGGTTACGCTCGAAGAGATGGTTCTCATGATATACTTATCCAAGGCATGTTATTTGACAATGACAACGATCTCCAAGGTTACCGTCGAAGATTTGAGTATGCTTGGGGCATGGTAAAGAAGATTGATACTAAGACTTTGGGGCATAAAAATTCCATTTCTTGGGAACCTTACCTCAAATGGGTGCAGGCTCGCGCTCAAAACCTCATGATGCCATATGCTGCTATTCTACCAGTAATTATGGAACCTGTTGCTGAAGGCGATGAATCTTATACCATTTTCCATCCAGACATGCCTACTTATTTTGAAGAATTGAAGAGATCCTGGATTCAAATCAAATAATAAAGGGATACATTCGAAGCTCAGTGCTATGCAAGCGATACAAAAGTATTGGAGCTGACAAAGCTACTTCACGAGGAACAAAGCATTAACACCTATGTCAACACAAAGAGGAAACGTCCATGAGAGACCTAAGCATTAGGAATTTTTATTTTTGCACTTGAACTTTCTTTTGTATTCACTAATTGAACTATAAAAAGTTTATTCTTGCTTGTTTACCAAATTTAAATTCCTAAGGTCCTTGGAAATGTTTCATTGCATAACATTACATATCATAGCATATCATTTCATAATAGGTACTCTGACCACCAGTTTTCTTATTCTCTCGCTGTTTATTTCAGCAGAAATGGCTCTCAAACAAAATATTAAAGATCTCCAAGCTCAGAACGCTCAGTTCAAAGAGATGTTCACCAACTTGGCCCAAGGATAGAAAGATATGAAAGAGCTCATCATCAAGAAGAAAAAGAAGAAGACCATTGGCATTCTCAACATGGGGAAAAGGTACAGAGGTCCAATCAAAGTAGTCAGACAACTTGAATTCTTATACAAGAGCGGAAAAACTGAAGGAAGTATCAAGGCCGATGAAGGAAGCCGTCATGAGTCTCAAGAAGAAGAGGAATAAGACTATATGAGCGATCAGTATCCTCATGACAACAAGAAGTATAAGCAACTCGAAGACCGTCTGAATGCTGTGGAAAATATGAAAATATCAGGATTGAATTTTGATGACTTAAGCCTGGTTCATGGGGTGGTTATTCCCCGCAAGTTCAAAGTTCCTACTTTTGCTAAGTACGATGGAATTTCTTGTCCAAAGCTTTATCCGAAGTCCTATGTTCAGAAAATTCAACCCCACACTGCCGACAGAAAGTTGTGGATGCATTTCTTTCAAGAGAGTTTGTTCGGAGCACAGTTAGAGTGGTATTATCAGCTAGAGAATACTCACATTCATACGTGGAATGATTTGGAAGATGCTTTCTACAAACAGTACCAGTACAATGCTGAATTGGCACTAACCTGCATGCAATTGTAGAGTATGTCCATGGGCCGTGACGAGAAGTTCAAAGAGTACACCCAAAAATGGAGAGATCTAGATGGCAGAGTTCAGCCACCCTTGTCTAATAGGAAGTTAGTTAACATGTTTATGGGAAAGCTGACAGGTCCGTTCTTCAATCATCTGATTGGAGACTCTTCAGCTGGATTCACTGAGCTGATACTGACAGGAGAACGTATTGAAGCTGAAATCAAGAGTGGAAAGATTCAAGTCGAAACATATTCAACTGTTGTGAAGAGAAATTTTGGTGGGAAGAAAGAAGCCAATGTTGTGTAAGGTCAGAAGAGTCGTGACAAAGGTGATCGCCATCAATCTGTAAGGGCAGTTCTGATCTCCAATCCCATGCTAGTGCAACCTCAACAAGATAGTACGCATATGCAAAACTCGCCAAGAAGATAGTTTACGCAGATCAACATGTCGTTGTCTCAAGCATTACAGCACATGTTGAAAGCAGAGCTGATTATTTGAGAGATCCTCCTCAGCATGTCAACACTTCTTCTCTGAAATACAATCCCAATGCAAGGTGTTCATACCACTCCAATAGCCCAGGGAACGACACCGACAACTGTTGGGCCCTGAAGAACAAGATCCAGGACATGATTGAAGCTCAGGAAATTAAATTCGACCCTCCTGTCGAAACCCCAAATGTGATCAACGCACCTATGCCCGATCATGGAAAGAGTGTCAATGCCATTTATAACGACTCATATATCTTTGTTGTGAACTAGTTAACCTCTCCCTTGATGACTGTTAAGAAGAATCTGCTACAAGTCGACTTATTTCTAGGATGTTTTGACAACTGTCGTTACTGCACGTCCGAGCACAATGGATGTGCCTGTTTGAAGAGAGGTGTTCAGCGCATGATAGACAATCGAGAAGTGTTATTCATGAAAACTCCATCTGTAGAGAGTTTGTGCAAAGATGTTTTTAAAAGCTTGAAGATCGAAAATGTAAGCTAAGCCGTACCAAAAGTATGGGATACCTTGGGGAAGCCAAGTGGGAAATTTGATTTCATGGTGAAATATACCACCCCTGAAAGCTACAAAATTTCAATTGAAGACATCAAAGCAACCGGATGGGGAAATGATGACTATTCCAAAGAATATGCTGATGTGAACACAATAAGGATATCTTCTACCGATCCTACACCTAGAGTGGCACATCTGATTATTACCTCACCCCGATCAATTCCATATTCCTCTAACAAATCTATACCTTGGAATTATGGAACCGAAGTTTACTATTGTGGCGTCAAACAAGAGCCAATATCCATTGAATATAGTACAGTTGAAGCTGCTAGTCCGGATGCCGAAAATATCACCGAATCGAGCAAATTAACCATAACTGGAAGAGTGCTTTCTCCAGATATATATCCTCCAAAGGATACTACTACACCAGCTCGCATGCCTGCTATTGAACCAACTCTCGAGGCTTGAGGGAAAGAGAAAGTGATTTAACCTGCTTAGACGGAAGTACCAAAGGAAGTTGCTGAAGATATCTCCAAACAAGAAATGGAAGAAATTCTGAAGATCATTAAGAAGAGCGACTACAATGTAGTGGAGTAGTTGGGACAAACCCATCCAAGATTTCCATGTTAGCTCTATTGTTGTGCTCCGAGGCTCATGCTAAAGTCTAGGTGAAGTTTCTGAAGAATGCTCACATACCGCAAGACACTTCTGCTGACCAATTTGAAAGTTGTATTGCTAGCCTAACCACAGACAATGGTTTGGGCTTTTTTGATGCTGATCTAACTCTTGCCGGAAGGAAACACAACAAAGCCTTACGCATTTCTGTAGGGTGTAAGGGCACTACATTGTCTCATGTGTTGGTGGATACTAGCTCTGCTATGAACGTCCTACCGAAGAGTGCTCTCGACCGACTTAATGTTGAAGAAGTGGTCATGAAACCCAGTGACATGATTGTAAGAGTTTTTGATGGTTCGAAGAGAACAGTACTTGGAGAGCTCAACTTGCCGATCAAAGTGACTTTACTTTCTTTATGATGGATATTCTCCCAGCTTATTCATGCCTTCTCGGACGCCTTGGATACATGGGGCAGGCGCTGTTACCTCAGCTTTGCATCAGAAACTAAAGTACCCGGTAAAGGGAAAGATCGTTACAGTCTACGGAGGAGAAGAGTATATGGTGAGCCATCTACATTCGTTCTGATACATTGAAATGGAAGGCGAATTTATTGAGACTCCCTGTCAAGCTTTTGAAGTAGTTCCATGAGTCATGCCTATCGACTCTCCTGTCAGTCCTAAGGTTACTAGACTTCCACCGGAGATGGCCTCGCTAAAAGATGCCAGAGCTTTAGTTGAAGAAGAAGGTTGTACCATTTGGGGATAGCTACCCGAGTTTCCATTCAAATATGATAATACTGGTTTAGGTTTCACTTCCAAAGGTCGAAAAATGATACGCCGCGAACGTGTCGGTGGGACTCCTTTCCGCATCAACAAAAAAGGAGTTCATTCTATAGAAGACGATGATGGTGACCTCAACATCAACAATTGGATCTTCCCAACCCCTGGTGATGGACTCAATAATTGGACAACTAAGGATGTTATGCCAATCTCGTTTAGACAGGAGTAATTATTTTTTTCTTCTGTTTTATGCTTTTTGCTTTTACGCATATTTTCATTCAATAAATCATTGGACTTTTGCATTCAAATATTTTGCTCTCTGTATTTCTTTTTACTTTATCACCTTTTCAAAAGCTATGTGTTCTTACACACACCCAAGTAATAAACCACATTCACTCCGGATCTTGTCAATAACAACTTTGCTATTGCTAAATATGACTTTGATAATCTGATCTACAAAGCCGAAGACGAAAGTGAGGAAGATTGTGAAGTGCTAGGAGAACTTGCCAGACTGTTACATCAAGAGGAAAGGGATATACAACCACATGAAGAGCCGATCAAAGTTGTGAATCTAAGTACCGACGAACACAGAAAAGAAATCAAGATAGGAGTGGGTCTTGAGAACAGTGTTAAAGAAAGACTGATCCAGATGTTGCGAGATTAAATCAAGATTTTTGCTTGGTCCTACAAAGACATGCCAGGTTTAGATATTGACATTGTGGTACACCGACTACCAACGAATGAAGGTTTTCTCCCTGTGAAGCAGAAGGTTCGTCGTATGCGTTCTGAGATGTCTGAGAAAATTAAAGTCGAAGTTATGAAGCAGTTCAATGCTGGTTTCTTAGCCGTTACTTCTTATCCACAATGGGTTACGAACATGGTACCCGTAACTAAGAAGGATGGAAAGGTGCGTATGTGTGTGGACTACCGAGATCTGAATAAGGCAAGCCCGAAAGATGATTTCCCACTTCCATATATTGATGTCCTGGTTGACAACACTGCTCAGCATAAGGTTTTCTCTTTCATGGACGGTTTCTCTGGTTACAATCAGATCAAAATGGCTCCCAAGGACATGGAAAGGACTACTTTCGTTACACAGTGGGGCACTTTCTGTTACAAGGTCATATCGTTAGGGTTGAAGAATGCCAATGCAACATATCATCATTCTATGGTGGCTCTATTCCACGATATGATCCATCACGAGATAGAGGTCTACATCGATGATATGATATCTCAATCACAAACCGAAGAAGAATATCTTGATCATTTGTGTAAGCTGTTTGGTAGACTAAAGAAATACAGATTGAGACTGAATCTGAACAAATGCACCTTTGGAGTCAGATCCGGCAAACTCCTGGGATTTGTTGTCAGTGGTAAAGGTATCGAAGTTGACCCCGCTAAGGTTAAAGCTATTCAAGAAATGCCAGCTCCTTGTACCGAGAATGAAGTCAGCTGTTTCTTAGGAGAATTGAATTACATTTCCAGATTCATTGCACATCTAACTGCTACTTGTGAGCCAATATTCAAGTTGCTAAAGAAAGATCAAGTAGTAAAATGGAACGACGATTGCTAGACAACTTTTGAAAAAACCAAGGAGTACCTACAAGAACCTCCTATTCCGATGCCACCAGTTGAAGGAAGACCTCTGATCATGTACTTAATAGTATTAGAAAATTCAATGGGGTGTGTGTTGGGGAAACATGACGAGTCTGGTCGAAAAAAGTATGCAATATACTACCTTAAAAAAAAGTTTACCGACTGTGAAACAAGATAGTCACAGCTCGAGAAAGCTTGCAGCGCTTTGGCTTGGGCTGCTCGACAACTAACACAGTATATGTTGACTCACACTACCTTATTAATCTCTAAAATGGATCTGATAAAATACATATTCGAGAAACCTTCTTTCTTCGGAAGAATAGCAAGATGGCAAATGATCTTGACCGAGTATGACATCCTATATACTACCTAGAAAATGATCAAAGGAAGTGTAGTAGCTAATCATTTAGTTCATCAAGTTGTAGATGAATGCCAGTCTATGCATTTCGAGTTTCTAGATGAGGATATCATGTTAGTCACCAATTACGAAGAGCCTAGACCGGATGAAGGACCTGAGCCAGGTTCCCGATGGACCATGGTCTTTGATGGAGCTTCTAATGCACTTGGAAATGGTATTGGCGCTATAATTATATCTCCTAAAGGTGGACATACACCTTTCACCGCTAGATTATGTTTCGACTGTACCAACAATATGGATGAGTACGAAGCATGCAGTATGGGTATCAAAGCAGCTATTGACTTGAGGATCAAATTCTTGCAAGTATATGGAGACTAAGCTTTGGTGATTAGTCAGATTAAGGGAGAATGGGACACGAAGCATCCGAATCTCATTCCATATCGGGAACATGTGTTGAATATGATCCCCTACTTTGAAGAAATCACTTTTGAGCATATTCCACGAGAAGAGAATCAGTTGGCAGACACATTGGCTACCATGTCATCTATGTTCAAAGTTAGATGGGACAACGAAGATGCTCAGATTACTATTGAAAGACTAGGCGAACCAGCATACTGTTGTGAACTTGATACCGAAGGATTATAGGAGAAACCTTGGTTCTACGAAGAGAAGAGGTATCTCGAGGCTCAAGAATACCCTGAAGGGGCATCTGTCAATGATAAGAAGTTTCTAAGGAGGTTCACCGCCAACTTCTTTTTCAGTAACGACATCTTATACAAACGCAACCACGACTTTTACTTAATCCGATGTGTAGATCAAAAGAAAGATGAACGAATCATGGAAGAGTTACATGAAAGCACTTTTGGTACTTACTCCAATGGACATACAATGGCCAAGAACATTCTGAGAACATGTCACTATTGGTCCACTATGGAAGCCGATTGCTATCGATATTCCCGATCTTGTCACAAATGCCAGATATATGTAGATAAATTACATATACCTCCAATTCTATTGAATGTTCTAACCGCTCCTTAGCCTTTTGCAATGTGGGGCATTGACGTGATCAGAGAAATCAAACCTATCGCTTATAATGGACACCGTTTCATCCTCGTCGCTATTAATTACTTTACCAAGTGGGTAGAAGAAGCCTCGTTCGCATCTATTACCAAGAATATGGTGGCTCGATTCATCAAACATAATCTCATATGCCGATACAGCATTCCCGAAAGGATTATCACAGACAATGGTACCAATCTCAACAACAAAATGATCACCGAATTCTGCACGTAGTTCAAGATTAAGCATCAGAACTCTTCTCCATATCGGTTGAAGATGAATTGCACAGTGGAAGCCGCCAAAAAGAATCTTAAGAAGATCATACAGAAGATGACAGTGACGTAAAAGGATTGGCATGAGATGTTTCCATTTTCTCTCCAAGATTATCGCACTTCAGTATGAACATCCACAGGGGCAACCCCATTATCTCTCGTATACGATATGGAAGTGGTATACCTACCAAGGTTCAGATACCCTCACTAAGAGTATTGAAGGATGCAGAGTTAGATGAAGACGAATGAATCTTGACTCGGCTTGACCAGATTAACTTGATCGACGAAAAATGACTCCCAGCTATCTGCCATGGACATATATATCAAAAACGAATGATCAAAGCCTTCAATAAGAAAGTCAAACATCGAGTGTACCAAGTTGGCGATCTAGTAGTCAAGCGCATCATCCTACCACAAGGTGATCCCAGAGACAAATGGACTCCCACCTATGGAGGATCATTTGTGGCCAAGACAATATTTTCTGGCAGAGCCATGATACTGAGCACTATGGATAGAGAAGACTTCCCGTACCCTGTGAATGTATACATAGTCAAAAAATACTACGCACAAACGAGACGCGCTAGGTCGACTGGCCTAGGCAAAAATAAGGGCGACCTGGCGAACCAAAAAGGTTCGGGCAAAATTTAGGGACATATATGTAAAAAATATACACCTTGCAAGTCGAAAACCTGCAAAGGCAGTTTGGGAAAAAGTGTACCCGGTAGACTAAAAACTTGAAAGGGCGGTCTAGGAAAACGTTAGGGATTAAAATCGTATGACTATGTATCGTCAAGATCATCTACTGATAGACTATGCTACTATCAGCTTCAAATGGCGCAGATCAGTTCAATAACCTTCTTCTGGCAGCAATGAGATGAGATAGTCGAAAATATATGAGCAATAACAGAGTTGAAACTCGACGAGATTGTTTCCACATAGATTTTATTATTTTCCAAATATTTCGACAATTTCCTCTTACTAGGATGTTTGTCTCTTTGTACACAAACTGCCTATCTATAGGCTTACTTTTCAAAATTAATATAATTTTCCTTTTCCAGTTCCAAACTCTTACTTTTATCTTCTTTGCTTGCATAAAGTCCAATGTTTGCTTTGAATGATTATATGCATTTGAGAATAAATATTTATTCACAAATACACTAAAAACGAACAGAAACAGCAATTACTATAGTCTTTAGGAATTGCGATGACAACCCAAGTCACCAACACATCCTCGCAGAGCAAGTTTCACAAAAAAATATTCCCACAAAAAAATCTCTACAATCCCCACTGAGCCATCGCTCCCTCGACAGAGACAGATTTCCCAACAAGATTACTCCTCTATCATCTTCTTTCAGTAGTGTCCATTGCTTCTACTCATCACGTTAGTCCCCGAGTAATGGTCCTATCAAGTCATCATGTTAGCCCCTGAGCAGTGTTCCTATCAACTCATCACGTTAGCCCCCGAGTAGTGATCCTATCAAATCATCACATTAGTCCCCGAGAAGTGATCCTATCAACTCATAACATTAGTCCCCGAGCAGTGATCCTATCAACTCATCACATTAGTCCCCGAGCAATGATCCTATCAACTCATCACGTTAGTCCCCGAGCAGTGATCCTATCAACTCATCACGTTAGTCCCTGAGCAGTGATCATATCAACACATCACGTTAGTCCCTGAGCAATGATCGTTTATATTGTCACGTCAGTCCCCGCATAGTGAACGTCAATTTTGTTACATTGGTCCCCGAGTGTTCACGGTAAAAAGTGACGAATGAGGGAATCGAATCGGAATCCGAATCTCAGGCTCAAAACGATTTACTCTTTTGATTTGTTTTAAAAAGATGTCGCGAGCATCAAGCTTTATTGTTTCCAAAACAAGAAAATGAGATGAAAAAGGGGAAAGCTGAAATACCCTAAATAAATAAAGATATGCGATACGACTAGCGTGAACTAGACACAACGCATTGAGGAGAGACCTGAGTAAGAGGGTTTGTTATATAAAGGGAAGGTGTTAGCACCCTATATATATAGTTATCTATAGCATCTTTTGTATATATGAATATTTTTGATATGTTTGTGTGTTTTAATTTGCTACTCTATTCTTGGGAAAGTTTCTCCTTTGGGTTTTAATAAAGGTAGGTTAGGCGGGGTCCTAAGTTTTGTTGTTATTATGCTTGCAAAGATCATTGGGATCCTCTGCATACATATCCCCTAGTGGGAATCAGAGCATCTGTAGCTCGGATCTAAGGGAACTATGGTTTGTTTGATTTGAGGGAGGAAGAAGTATGCTCTCCAAGGATGAGACCTTGTGCCTACGTATTCTCAAAGGGAGGTTGAGAAAGTCAGAGCAATCGTAGTTGCCACTTATGCTAGTGGAAGCAAAGGGTGTTATTAAGAGACAAATACAAATGTCATCTTAATGAAAAATGTATCTAATCTATTTCATCAAATACATTTTTGAAGGGTTGATTGATTGAATCTTTCATCGTAAGTATTAGGCGTTTGGCTTGAGTGTACAATCGTTACGACTTACGAGTTAAGAAATATGTTTGAAAAATGATTGAATCTTTAATTGTAAGCATTGGTGTTTTGCTTGAGTGTACAAGCGTTACCACTTACAATTAAAAGATGTTTTGTTTTAAAAAGTATTTGTTTTTTATGTGATGTTATAGATGAGATACTTCTTCCATAGATATGATAAATGTCTAAATCTCTAGGAGAAATTGATTGTAGATAGGGGGATGCTTTTAAGAAGGTCGTGGGTCCTTGTATTGTAAGCCCAGGAGGAGGCATTCCGAGGGTCATCGAGGGTCCTTGCATTATGAGCCGAAGAGGAGGCATTCCGAGGGACATCGAGGGTCCTTGTATGAAGCTCAAGAGGAAGCTGTTGGTATGGCTGGCTTTGGATTTAAGAGTGATTTCACCGGGAAATCATCCTCTTAGGATTCAAGAGTGATTTCACCGGGAAATAATACTCTTAGGGTTCTATTCTAGCGCGGGTGATTCTTTGCATTGGAAGCCCAATAGGAGGCTGTTAAGAGATTTCCAGGTCTCTTTCTTGTTTGATGCCCAAGAGAAGGCTAAACTCAACGAAGGAGTTCTTTTGAACGAAGCCCGAGAGGATGCTAACTCAGCAGGGGAGTTGTCTTATACGAAGCCTAAGCTAAGGATAAACTCAACGGGTGAGTTGTCTTATACGAAGCCTAAGAGGAGGCTAAAGGGAACCTAGTTGTTAAACTAGTTGTTATGTTATAAATGAACTGTTATAAATGAACTGTTATAAATGAACAGTTATATGATAAAGTGTGTGATATGTATTCACAAGAGTTTATGAAGAAAAATATATAAACAAGTGTATAAAACAAGCAATTAAAGCAAGTGTAACTTGAATATATACAAAGGAGTTGGGGCTTACACCTTAAGGGAGGCCCATTGGTTTAAGAGCAGTTTCACCGAGAATAATGCTCCTCTTAATACTAATGGAATCGGTGTATAAACAAGTGAATAGAAACAAACAAACGAAGTTTGTTATACTTGAATATTTACAAAGATAATTGAATATGTACAAGAAATTGAATATGTACATAAAATTGGTGAATATGTACAAGGAAATAAATATGTACATAAAAAGGGTTAGGACTTACACCGTGAGGGAGGCCCATGATCAATTTGAAAGAAATTCGAGGAAAAACCTAGTTCGGTTTATCTTCAAATAGAATCGATCATGGAGAAAAAGGTGTGTAACTTTATTGAAATGTTTTTGAAAAGGTTTGAAAATGATTTTGAAAAGTGAAGGATATTCACAAGAAGTTTTGAAAAAGATTAGGTTCAAAAATCGGAAAGAAAACATTTTTGAAAAGTATTAAAAATACTTAAAACTTCTCATTTTTAACCTAACTAAAATATAATCAAAAAGAAAATATTTTTGGATTTTTTGACATAATCATAAAATAGGTATATTAAATGACAAGTGTGCAAAAAATAATCTCAAAATGAGAAGTTTTGATTGGTTTTTGAAAATGTTGAAGTTTGTTGGAAAACTTAAGAAAATTAGTGATAAAAAGAAGGTTTTGGTCCTAAGGAGGTTTGAACCCAGGACCCTTGGCTTAGAAGTGAAACGTTTTACCACTGAGCCATGTGTGTGGCTTGTCATTTAATCACCTTGAATTAAATATATTTGAAAACAATTTTGAAAAATATTTGAAAACAAGTGAAAAATGAAGTTTTTTGAAGTTTGAAAAAATAAAAAGGTCCCAGGGGGATTCGAACCCTGGGCCTTAGGCATGGCAAGAGTTTTAAGAGCGTGCTGGCAACCTCTGGGGCGGTGATACATCCATTAACTTATTCGCTTTCATGTTTTTATATTATAAATGAATTATTTGAATTTTCTAGAAACGAAATAACATGCGCAACGTTCATCATCTTCCTCCAATCTTCCTCAAGCCATGGATTCTTCATTTCTCAATGAAATCAAGAGATGTAAACATCAAACTTGCTCGGATTTTCACCAGGAACATGATTTTGGTGATTAATTTCATTTATTTTTAGTTTAGAACTGTTAATTTTCGCAAGAACACGAAGAACCTGTGATTGCAAGCTTCTTAAAGCCTTGGTTTTGATGAAGACAACAATGGATTTCAAAGTGCAAAGAATGTGCAAAAAGTATCTCATTGTCACGAAGCCTTGGTACAAAGTCTTGAGGATTAGAAGAAGAGTTTATGAAGATTCAACAATGTAAATAGGTATACATAATTCCTCAAACTTAAATATAGTTGTTCACACAATTTGAAAATGAATTTGAAATGTTTTGAAAAGTATTTTGAAAATCAACTTCAGAACCGTTCCGTCCTGTGGGAACCAGGTTCCAAGCTTTTCAAAAAAATGCCCCTTCTGGTTTTTGTACCAGGAACCGGGTTGGTCCTACATGGGAACCGGTTCCTGCATGAATTTTTTAAACATTTTGCCATAACGTTCACTAGGAACCGGGTTCTGCCTGGTACGGAACCGGTTCCCAGCGAAACTATGCAATTTTTATTTTAGTTTTTGAACCTTTTCACAATGGCTTTCATTCATGGTTAAGTTGCAACCTTTCATACAAAATGGTATGAATGAAAAGGCATTTGGGGCATTATAAATACTGCAGAATTTCAAAATTCAAACAACTTTCTTCAATCAATAATCTTTCATAATTCTCCAAATTTTCAAATGTTTTCTTTGTGAACATTTATATTATTGCTGAGAATTATTGTATGTCTTGAAGAAAAAGATCAATCAAGAATTGATATTGCTTTCATCTCTTTCAAATCTATTATTGTACTACAAAGAAATTATTGTGTTCTTACTTTCCGGATTGTTGGAAGTAAGGTTTGTGATTTGAAGAGGATTGTTCTTCATTCACATGAGTATTGGTTTTGATCTTAAAGGTGTTAAGAACCTTTGATCATTCTATAGGTTTAGATAAGTAAGCATTGGCTGTACAATTATTCTAAACTATAGTGAAAATCTCTTCGTGTTGGAAAGGGAGAGTACTCTCGGATTGTGAGGGAACCGGATATATCGTTGTGTTCTTTACCTTTCTTTTACCGCTTTCATAAACTTTACCAACAAAAGAAAAGCAATCATCAAAATCCTTCGATACTTAACCACAAAATACTCCAAGTATTCTCATAAATCGAATAAAATTTTTATCTACCTAATTCACCCCCTCTTAGGCACTCTCGGACTTACATTTGGCATCGAGCAAGTTATAGGTAACTTGTTCCTAAAAGATCCGAATGGCTTCAAATCCAAATCCGCTTTCAAAGATGGTGGTAGTAACAACAAGCCGCCATTGTTTTGTGGTGAATATTTTGATTTTGGAAAATTCGCATGAAGGCTCATCTTGAAGCGCAAGGAGAAGAGATATGGAATCTGTTGAGAATGGGCCATTCACTCCGTGTGTGTTGTCAATGGTGTTGGGTCATCTAAGCCTAAAGCATCATGGGATGACGATGACAAGAAAAAGGTTCTCTTTGACAAAAGGCAATCAACATTCTCCAAAGTGCTCTTAGTATGGATGAATTTTTCGAATATCGCATGTACAACGGCAAAGGAAATTTGGGATACTCTTGTAGAAACTCATGAAGGAACCGAAGTCAAAAGGTCTAGATTGAACACTTTGAGTCAAGAATATGAATTATTCGAATGTTTCTGGAGAATCCATCCTTGACTTGCAAAAGAGATTCGCTCACTTGACAAATCACTTGAAGGCACTTGGTAAGACTTTAACTAACGATGAATTAAATCTTAAAGTGCTTAGGTCTTTAACTAGGAATGGCAACCAAAAGTGACGGCAATATCCGAAAAGAAAAGCCTAGCAACTATGACTTCCGCAACATTATTCGAAAGCTTCAAGAATATGAAACGGAACTAGGAAGGCTTGAAAACATGAGAATCATGAGAAGAAATCCAAAGGCATTGCTTTGAAAATTGATTCAAAAGAAAGTCAAGATAAAGATGCATCGGAGGAAGATGAAAACTTCTTGCTTCTTGTAAAAGGTTAGGTAAATATTTTGGTCATAAGAATAATATTCATAATGCTAACTTTGTCAAAAGAAAGAAATTTTATAAGCATAAAGATAAAGAAGCCTCCACATCAACACAAGATGTCACATGCTATGAATGTGGAAAGCAAGGTCACATAAAGCCGGATTGTCCAAAACTCTCCAAGAAAAATGGATTCAAAGGCAAAAAGGAGTTCAAGAACAAAAGGGCTTATGTTGCATGGGAAGATAATGAGATAAGTTCTTCATCCGATTCGGATAGTGACGAAAGTGCAAATCTAGCATTGATGGCTTCACACCACTCTGATGATGAAGAAGGCGAGGTTAGTTACGATAACTCTCTTTATGATAATGGTGCACAAGGTGCTATAGATGAACTATTAAATGAATGCATAATTCTATACAAAACGATCTCATCTCAAAAGAAATTAATTTCATCTTTAGAAGAAAAAGTTAAAACTATTGAAAAAGAACATAAAGATGAAAAAGAAAAGATGATTAGTGATCAAAAACAGAATTTTGTATGCAATAATTGTGAATCACTTTCTTTCCAAATTGTTCAATTAAAAAGAGTCTTAGAAAGGTATGAAAAAGGACAAGTTGGATTGGAAAAGGTTCTTAGCACTCAAAGGTACCCTAAAGATAAAAGTGGACTTGGTTTTTCAAAGTTTTCTCAACCAAGTCCCAACAAAACTATCTTTGTTAAGGCTAATAACCAACCAATTCAAGAGAAAGTGAATAAGCCTAAAGTAGTTCATCATTATCCTAAAGATAAAAGAGTTGTTAAGAATAAATCTTATCCTCCTAGATATATAAGTAATTTTGAACCTACTTGTTTTTATTGTGGTATAAAAGGCCACACACCTAATGCTTGCTATATAAGAAACTTTAGTGTTCCAAGTGGGCATTATGTGTGGGTAAAGAAAGGTACTAATTATGAAGGACCCAAAGCAATTTGGGTACCTAACAAAACTTAATTTGTTTTGTAGGAGTGCTTGAAGACCACTTCAAATTTGTGGTATCTTGATAGTGGTTGTTCAAAGCATATGACGGGTGACATAAACCATTTTTCAAATCTTGTTTTAAAGGCCAAGGGTTATGTCACTTATGGAGATAACAACAAAGGAGAATTCTTGGCAAAGGCAAAGTTGGTGCACCACCTTTCACATCCATTGAAGATGTTCTTTATGTTGAAGGACTAAAGCACAATCTTCTAAGCATTAGCCAACTTTGTGACAAAGGCTTCAAGATCAAATTTACAAAAGATGAATGCTTAATCATTGATGAAGTCACCAATGAGGTAAAACTCAAAGGTAAAAGAGTTAATAATATATTTATGATTTCTCTTAATGATCCATCTTTGAGGGTAAAATGTCTCATGGCAAACAATGACGATTCATGGCTTTGGCACAAAAGGATTGCTCATATTCATATGGAACATTTGAATAAACTAATCAAGCATGATCTTGTCATTGGTTTGCCTAAGAGAAATTTTGTCAAAGATAGACTTTGTGATGCTTGTCAAAAAGGGAAACAAACAAAATCATCTTTCAAATCCAAGAATGTGGTGTCTACTACAAGGCCACTTCAATTGTTACACATGGATCTCTTTGGTCCATCAAGAACAAAAAGCTTCGGAGGTAATGTATATGCCTTGGTTATTGTTGATGACTTTTCTAGATATTCTTGGACTTTGTTTCTTGTGCAAAAGTGATGCTTTTAAAGCCTTTAAGAAATATGCAAAGCAAATCCAAAATGAAAAATCACTAAAGATTGTATCCATAAGAAGTGATCATGGTGGAGAATTCCAAAATGCTCAATTTGAAGAATTTTGTGAAGAACATGGTATCTCTCATAATTTTTCAGCACCTAGAACTCCACAACAAAATGGAGTAGTTGAAAGAAAGAATAGGTTTCTAGTGGAACTTGCAAGAACAATGCTTAGTGATGCAAATCTTCCTAAATATTTTTGGGCGGATGCGGTCAGTACGGCATGTTATGTTGGAAATCGAGTTATCATTAGACCTATAATAAAGAAGACTCCATATGAACTCTTCAAAGGAAGAAAGCCAAATATTGCTCACTTCCACATTTTTGGATGCAAGTGTTTTGTTCTCAACAATGACAAAGACAATCTCGGTAAGTTTGACGAGAAATCCGACGAAGGTATTTTTCTTGGCTATTCTCTCTCTAGTAAAGCATATAGGATTTATAATAAAAGAACTTTAACTATAGAAGAATCTATGCATGTATCTTTTGATGAAACTAACACCTCTAAAGAGGAAGTAGTTGTATGTGATGATGATGATCCTATAGATTTATCCTCAGAAGAACTTTCAAATGATCAAGTTGTGAAATCACCGGAAAATCAAGAAGACATTGTACAACAAGATTCAAACATCAATGATCTACCAAAAGAATGGAGAACTCATAGAGACCATCCTATTGACAAAATTATTGGTGAAATTAGCCAAGGAGTATCAACAAGATTAAATCTAAAAGATGCTTGCTTAAACATGGCATTTGTTTCTCAAATCGAACCTACCAAAGTTGATGAAGCTTTAGGAGATGATCAATGGATTGTTGCTATGCAAGAAGAATTAAATCAATTCGAGAGAAATCAAGTTTGGGAACTTGTTCCTAGGCCAAGTGGTAAACACATCATAGGTACCGATGGGTGTTTAAGAACAAACTTGATGAGAATGGTCTAATTGTTCAAACAAAGCAAGGTTGGTTGCTCAAGGCTACAATCAAGAGGAATGAATCAACTTTGAAGAAACATTTGCTCGGTTGCAAGGTTAGAAGCTATCGCTTTTACTTGCTTATGCTTGTTCATTAAATTTTCACTTTTTCAAATGGACGTCAAAAGCGCATTCTTGAATGGATACATCAATGAAGAAGTCTATGTCAAACAACCCCCGGGATTTGAAGACTTCAAACATCCTACACATGTCTTTAAGTTGAGAAAGGCTCTTTATGGCTTAAAGCAAGCACCAAGAGCATGGTATGATAAACTTAGCAATTTTTGTGTGAAAAGGTTTGAAAAGGGTAAGGTTGATAAAACTTTGTTCATTAAGAAAATCAAAAGTAACACTTTATTGGTTCAAGTCTATGTTGATGATATCATTTTGGATCGACTAACAAAGAAATGTGTGAGGAATTTTCATTGATGATGCAAGGAGAATTCGAGATGTCTATGATGGGAAAGATGAACTACTTTCTTGGACTACAAATCAAGCAACTAAAAGATGGAATCTTCATCAACCAATCTAAGTATTGCAAAGAACTCTTGAAAAAGTTTGATATGGAAAATCAAAACAATGAATACTCCAATGGGCTCCGGTACATATGTTGATCAAGATGAATCCGGTACTCAATTGATATTACAAAATATCGAGGTATGATTGGTTCCTTATTATATTTGACGCAAGCCGTCCGACATAATGTTTAGTGTGTGTCGTGTGCTCGCTTTCAAGCAAATCCAAAGGAATCACACCTCATGGCGATTAAAAGGATCATGAAGTATCTCAAAGGAACAACCAATGTCGCATGGTATCCCAAAGGTAGTATTTGCACTTTAATTGGTTACTCGCGGATTATGCGGGATGTAAAGCGATCGTAAAAGCACAAGTGGTACTTGTCACATCATTGGAAATGCATTAGTATCATGGGCTTGTAAAAGCAAGCATGTGTTGCTCTTAGTACGGCCAAGAATACATAGCAGCAGGTAGTTGTTGTGCACAAATTCTTTGGCTCAAGCAACAACTCCGTGACTACGGACTTGATCTCGGATGCATTCCTCTTCGATGCGACAATACAAGTGCTATCAATATCACAAAGAATCCGGTCATGCATTCAAGAACCAAACATATAGATATTCGACATCATTTTCTCCGTGATCATGTACTACAAGGGGATGTCGAAGTAACTTTTGTGGATACTCATAACCAACTCGCAGATATCTTCACAAAACCGCTTGCTCGAGAACCTTTCTTCAAAATCCGAAGGGAACTTGGTATTTTGGATGAAGGTGATCTCTAAATGTTTCTCATAAGGTGCACGTCATAATTTTTCTTCAAAAATAAAAAATAAAAAATTTATGTTTGAGTACACTCTGCTTCTACTCCTTCTTTTATATGTTTTTTATTTGTTAAAATATGTGTGTGTATATTGTGTGTTCAAAACCCTTCCTTTTCTAGCAAATTTTTCATGTTTTTGGCATTTTTGCACGCGGAACCCGGTTCCCATAAGGGTCGGAACCGGTTCCTGGTACATTTTCCAGAAACGCTACTTTTTACAAAATCCAGAACGGGTTCCCTCGTCTGAACCGGTTCCCAAAACCTGCCACACACGTTATTTTTCCAGGCTGAACGCATTTTTGTGTTTAAATAAGTTATTATTTGTTTTTATGTTTTGTGTGTAAAATTATAAGTGTTTTTCTCAAGGGTTTATATCACTAGTCAACATTCATCTCACTTTCCAACCTCATCTTCTACCTCTCAAAAACCCTTCCTCCTCCATTAACACCCCACATAAAAGCTCCACTATCTCATTCTCTTCACCGAAAATCTAATACCCACTACTCAAAACCACTATATAATCATCTCTCCTTCCATTCTTCACACTCAAATCTCACTATCTCTCACTATTCCAAAAAATTCCCAATCCAAACCCTAACTTTCAGATTCCACCATGGGTCCTAAAAGAGCTACGAGATCAAGCAAAGGAAAGGCACCAGTTGAAGAAGAAACCTCTCACATTCATCCTCAATCCATCAAATCAAGAAGGCTCACATTCAAATCACGAACCCGGAAGCTCCTCAAAGCCAAGTACTGTAAGATTCATACTTTTCCGCCACGACTTTTTATTTCTGCACAATTGGCTTCTGCTGGTGTTATGGGATTTGTAAGTGATCATGGTAACGTGTTTCCGGACTTGGTTCGAGAATTCTATCACAACTTCAAATTGGTACCGGATGAGTTTGGTGATGTTACTCTTACTTCTCAAGTGTTGACAACAAGTATTGCTTTATCGGTTGAAGAATTTGGAAACTTGCTAGGTGTTCCTCATGAAGGTCTTGCTCTGGTCAGTGGTGTTATCCCACACGATTGGTTACCGTTCAATAAGGTGGAAATTTTTATCGACATGTGCAGACCAAATCAACAGAACACTGCACGCCAACAACTTCTGTCTTCATCGAATCTGTTTGGATCAAACCTCTCGGTTAGTGATCGCATGCTTCATCTTGTTATTGCTTATGTCTTATTTCCTAAGAACTCTAACCACTCACGCATCAACGAGTTTGAATTGATGGTACTGCATGCTTTGAAACAACGGTGCTCCGTTAATTGGGCACTTTCAATTTTGTACCACATGCAATTGATGCAATCTCTCGATGGCGGTTTACCCTATGCTCGAGCCATTTCTCACATATTGGAAAATGCTGGAGTTAATCTTCAAAGGGAGGTTACAAAGATTCAAGGGATAAGGAAGCTATATCGACACAACGGCGCCAAGAACAGTATCATTCTCGATGCAAGAGGCCATTTTCACTATAAAGAGGATTTTGAACCTCTTGTCAATATGTTGCTCAACCTCCTCAAGGCGGCTATACTTTAGACATGCTGTTTAACCGATGACTATATTCGAGGCATGTGGATGATCGTCTTGATGTGCTTCAACATGAAAATGCTTCCTCTCGTAGACTTCTTGAACTGCTCAACGGACTCAAGAACGTATCCTTAATCACCTTGAAGTTGGGAGTGGAAGTGAGCAAGAAAGTGAAGAGGACGGAGATGAGATGAATGAAGACGAAGATTAAACTTTTATTTTTACAAATGCTTATGCTTATCTTTTAATTCCGTATTTCTGTTTGGTTTATGTTTAGACAATGTTTCCTATCATGTTTGTCATGTTTAGGATTTTAATGTTTTGTTGTAACGTACAATGTGCTATGTTCGTATTCTTTGTGTTTACATGTGTGCTATGTTCGTATCTTGTTTTCAAATGTATGTGTGTTTTTAAGTTTCTTTTACTTCTTTTTCCCCATCCTTTTTGATGTTAACAAAGGGGGAGAAGAATATGCATTTGTGTTGTTTTGTCTCAATGAAATCGCAGGCCAAAAGACCTTCCAAACCAAAACTTTCTCCAGAATTCAAAGATTTATATTCAAAGATTCATGGACTTAGGGGGAGCATTCGTCTTAGGGGGAGCCTCGCGTTTTTGCTTAAACTTTCACGCTACACAAAACAACATCAACTCTTCAAAAATCGTTTTTTTTTAAGACTTGGTTGTCATCATCAAAAAGGGGGAGAATGTGATTGCAAGCTTCTTAAAGCCTTGGTTTTGATGAAGACAACAATGGATTTCAAAGTGCAAAGAATGTGCAAAAAGTATCTCATTGTCACGAAGCCTTGGTACAAAGTCTTGAGGATTAGAAGAAGAGTTTATGAAGATTCAACAATGTAAATAGGTATACATAATTCCTCAAACTTAAATATAGTTGTTCACACAATTTGAAAATGAATTTGAAATGTTTTTGAAAAAGTATTTTTGAAAATCAACTTTCAGGAACCGGTTCCGTCCCCTGTGGGAACCGGGTTCCAAGCTTTTCAAAAAACGCCCCTTCTGGTTTTTGTACCAGGAACCGGGTTGGTCCTACATGGGAACCGGTTCCTGCGTGAATTTTTTAAACATTTTGCCATAACGTTCACTAGGAACGGGTTCACTGCGGAACCAATAAACTATGCAATTTTTATTTTAGTTTTTGAACCTTTTCACAATGGCTTTCATTCATGGTTAAGTTGCAACCTTTCATACAAAATGGTATGAATGAAAAGGCATTTGGGGCATTATAAATATTGCAGAATTTCAAAATTCAAACAACTTTCTTCAATCAATAATCTTTCATAATTCTCCAAATTTTCAAATGTTTTCTTTGTGAACATTTATATTATTGCTGAGAATTATTGTATGTCTTGAAGAAAAAGATCAATCAAGAATTGATATTGCTTTCATCTCTTTCAAATCTATTATTGTACTACAAACAAAAATTATTGTGTTCTTACTTTCCAGGATTGTTGGAAGTAAGGTTTGTGATTTGAAGAGGATTGTTCTTCATTCACATGAGTATTGGTTTTGATCTTAAAGGTGTTAAGAACCTTTGATCATTCTATAGGTTTAGATAAGTAAGCATTGGTTGTACAATTATTCTAAACTATAGTGAAAATCTCTTTTGTGTTGGAAAGGGGACTGGAGTACTCTCGGATTGTGAGGGGAACCAGGATATATCGTTGTGTTCTTTACCTTTCTGCTTTTACCGCTTTCATAAACTTTACCAACAAAAGAAAAGAAATCATCAAAATCCTTCAGATACTTAACCACAAAAATACTCCAAGTATTCTCATATATCAGAATAAAATTTTTATCTACCTAATTCACCCCCCCTCTTAGGCACTCTCAGACTTACAGAACCCTAGTTCTAAGAATTGATCATGAAATCGTGTATGGATATGGAATTATGCAATTGATTGAGGGTTAATGATCAGTGATAGTGCAGAAACAAAATGGCCAAGCCATTTTGGAGCTGGAAGTTAGAAATTAAAGAGTTAAAAGTTGAGAAACTTACCTCTTATGAGGAGAAATCGAATCCGTGCTTAGAGTGTTTCCAGTTGCATTTTGATGATTGCTATAGCTCCATTGGACCTCAAGGAACGTGTGGAAGTGCTTAGCTTGGATTAAAACCTTTTGGGACTTCCTGGCCAAGTCCAATTGCAGCTCGAGAAAGTTGAGGATGAAGATGATGATTCTGAGTTTACAGAAATGGAAAGATGGTTTGGATCACTACTATATGGTGTATAGAAGGTGTTTGGATGATTGGAAAGTGAAGAGCACCAGTGAAATGGTAATTTGGAAGTTTTGGTTCAAAATGACATATTTAGAAAGTTGGAGGTGGTTTCTGAGCTTGGCTAATTCTTGGGCTAGCTTGAGGATTCCAACAACTTTCTAATGATGTTTAGAAATTACTTGAAGCCTAAGATTGCTTAAAAATTGCAAGACTTGGAAGTTGCAAATTCTCCCACTTGAAAAACTTAAAACTTGAAAAACAAGAAAGAAAGAAGGAAAGCTTGGTTTATGATGCTTTGGTGTGATTTGAATGAAGAAGTGACCTCTATTTATAGGCCAAAAGTTCTGAATGGCAAGGGCAAGAGATTGGCTTGAATTTGAACAACTTGCCTTAAAGGGCAAGTAAGACATTTTTGCCATAGATGCACATGGAATATTCTTTTAACCAAAGTGAAAATCTCATTTGATCTTAACTTCCTCTTAATCACTCTCATATGATATTTATCAGTTATAATCTATCCAATTTGATGACAAGGCTTCTAGAAGGAAGAATTTGTGAAAAATGACCTATAAACTTGAAAAAATGACTTGTAATTTATGGTTATGGAGCTCTAAGTTTCAATTTAAAAACCCTAGCTACACAAAGATTTTTGTTCAAGTTCTTGGACATTTTGGAACGCTTTTAACAAGATCTACAACTTTCATGTTTTGATTTTTTCTTGAATCAAAATGGATCTAGGTGAAAAATGGCCATGAAAGTGAGGAAAAACCATGTTTTTAACACTTGAAAATTTTTCTAAGTGTTAGAAAAATTTCAATTTTGACTTTTTGTTGACTTTTTCACATTTCTTGATTTTTCATGATCATGATGGATATTTTGAAATGATTTTATGATTGAAAAAATTTGGATTTGAAAAAGTTGACCTACAGTCAAAGTTTGACTTTTTTGAACAATTGAATTTTCATCAGATGACTCAGAATTTGTCTGATGATCAATCATGGATTTTGGAATGTTTTGAACCAAGAAATTAAGTCAAGATGTTGCATTGATGATGTTAAGATCAATATCCAAGCAAATAGGTCATTCATTGAGCAAAAAGTCAATGATTCACTATCCTCGATCAAAACCCTAATTGGTCGATTCAAGGTAGATCGTGAGAAAAAGTTAGGAATTTGAAGATCAAATGTTGATGATTGATGAAGATAGATCAATTGAGGTGAGTGCAGACTCAAACCCTAATTGATCACATCTTCAACAGATGAAAATTTTGATAAAACCCTAATTTGGCTTCAAGAGCACACATACGATCTATCCTGTTCTAAAATTGTTAGTGATGTAATGATGCACATGTGAATGATATGATGTGGTATCTTAGGTCAAAAATTAGGGTATGACACCGAGCAGTAACATATCATCAACCAACTTGTTATGTCAGTCTCCGAGCAGTAATAAGCTATTCAAAACTACATCATTCGCCGACAAGGGTTATACACAAGATGTTCATCCCCAGTTGTGTATATCCTAAGGATTATCATCCTCAAACATCATCAATATCCAGACCCGAAACTTGGTCAGATAGTGCATCAGAGGAATCTATATCTCTTTTATCCTCAGTCAGGGTCCTCAACAGTTATCTCTCCATCCCCAAGCAGAAGTCGAAGATCCCCACCAGAACATTCCCATCTTCTTCAAGATAGATATATTTTGAAATACCACAACATTACCATTCATACATAATTCATAAAAAGTCATAGCATATACATACATAATTCAAGAGCATCATTATATACTTGCATGCATAGTAATATGCAAAAAGTTAATCTGGTTCTTTCCGATTAAATTCTCAAATCAGGCGAAGACTATTTGCAAACTCCTAAGATAGAAGGTCATAGATTAATGCCTAAAACAAAATGGGAAAACTATCTGAACGGCCAGACGAGCTTGCCAATAGACAATAGGGTACTGATTAATACTCGAAACAAGACGGGAAAACCATCTACATCCTGACGAATACTCATTTCAAATAAATCAAAGACGAAGGTTTATTTTGACTCTCTCTTATCATTAACTACTCCATATGGCATCTCTAAGCCCATGTCTGACTACATGTTAATATCTCTCCACCTGCAGAATGCTGCATATCTGGTTAAAATAAACACATACTCATAACCTCATCAAAGACGAGCATGGATTCTAACGTACGACTCACTCCCTATCATCAGCTTCTCCAAATGGCATCTATAAGCCCATTCTAGTACATCATCAGCTGACTATCTCATTCCATACACAGGCGAGTGCAAATTTTCAGGTGTACTCGAGTGTTCAATCATCTTCTATCTTTAGGTCACGAAAGGCAAGCATACCAATCTAACCATTCAGGTACAAGAAGATTGAACATGGGAAACTGTTATATCCGAAAATTTTCCCTCTTATTTCTCAAGTTAATTCACATCTCCATACTCAAGAATTTCTCAAGGGTTGACCAGATGAACCCACTCCTAAGCAATCAACCCACAACTAGAATTTTGATTATCTCAAGTCAAATATGGTTTCTATTGCCATAAATGATCATCATATCTCCTCATATGTCTCAAGGTGTCACCATGCCATGTTTAAAGCCTCACAACTCAAGTTTGCTCAGTCAATTGCCTAGATGGATGAAAATCAATTGTATTAGACAAAAAGTCAATTGTGGTCAACATACAGTCAAAATTCATCATTCTTGGTCAACATCAAGATTTTGAAGTCACATTCATCATTTAATCAAGGGTTGATCATGATTCATCAAGAAAACTCAAGATTTGATCAAAAGTCAAAGTTTCTAAATTAGGGTTTTTTGATAAAAAGTCAATAGAACTTTGACCAGGCACAAATTTCACATACTTTATGAAAAAAAATTCCACCAAAGCTCATTTTAAACAGAATTCAATTCTCTACAACTTTGTGTCTCACAAGCTTTGGCAAAAAATGCTTCATTTGTGAGTTATGGATCAAGACATTATAGGTCCTTCTAAAAATCAACAAAAGTCATCTTTTTCCAAAGAAGTTTACATGAAAATGGTAGCTTCAATGAAGATGAAACTAAAAGGATTGTTTATAGGGAATCTTGAGCTTTCTAAAAAGTTTAAGAACACTTCCAAATTATAAAAATTGAGCAAGATACAACTTGTGCAAGATTGACATTTTTGAAGAAGTGCATGAAAGGAAATTGTGATGACGGGTTTTTTTCATCGGTTGTTTTAAAAACAATGAAGTCGCCACCTAATTTTATTTGTTCTAAAAAGAACGGGTAAATATAGATAAAACCCCATAGATACAGATAAGGCGGTCTACGTGACCAAAAACATGGAATCGGGAGTCGGTTATGTAAGGGGAAGGTATTAGCACCCCTTACATCCATCGTACTCGATGGGACCCATTTAGTTCTAAGTGTTTGTGTGTGTGTTTATTGCTAAGTTATGAATACAAAAGAAAAGGGTTTGTTTATTATTATTTTGAGTTTGGCATGGTTTCAGAACCGTGTGCCTACGTATTCCCTTGTGCAATGGGAAAGTCAAAACTCCGTAGTTCCTCTTGAAAAGGATTTAAATTGGTTGTGTTGATTTTATAAGAAAAATTGTGCGTTAGACATTTCAAATGCTTGAACCTGGACTTGTTTAGTTTTTTTGAAAAGCTTAAGTCCTCGTCCGTGTTTGAAATGGCTATTGCACACTCTTTGTAAGAAAAGGGTTTTGATGATCACGTATGAGCGAAAAAAGGATTTGAGTGAGTTGAATTGATTTTAAGTGGGTGAAAAGTACCAAAAAATAGGACTAGCATCCTACGATTTCAAATACTAGAAACAAGAGGAGCTCAATGATCAACGAGTTGTCTATCATCCCAAAGTTTTTCTTATGAAAGCGTGAAGTGAAACAAAGTTCACATTATTAAGAATCTTTAAACAATTGGACTAGCATCCAATGATTTAAAGATTCGAAGTTCATTTTTTACAAGTGTTTAAACAATTGGTCTAGCAACCAACGATTTAAATACTTGGGTTTTTATTATGAAAAGAAATTTGAAAATGCACTCGACGTTGGATTGGGGTTTGAGAAGAAGACTCGACGTTGGATCGAGTTTTATTGAAAGGGTTTTAAATGCTTGGTGAACTGATAAAGAAGTATGCTCGCCAAGGATGAGACCTTGTGCCTACGTATTCTCAAAGGGAGGTTGAGAAAGTCAGAGCAATCGTAGTTCCCACTTATGCTAGTGGAAGCAAAGGATGTTATTAAGAGACAAAGACAAATGTCATCTTATTGAAAAATGTATCTAATCTATTTCATCACATACATTTTGAAGGGTTGATTGATTGAATCTTTCATCGTAAGTATTATGTGTTTTGCTTGAGTGTACAAGCGTTACCACTTACGAGTTAAGAAAGATGTTTGAAAGGTGATTGAATCTTTAATTGTAAGTATTAGGTGTTTTTCTCGAGTGTACAAGCGTTACCATTTACAATTAAAAGATGTTTTTGTTTGAAAAGTGTTTGATTGAAAAGAGTGTGATTTGTATGTGATGTGATAGATGAGATACTTCTTCCATAGAGATGATAAACGTCTAAATCTCTTAGGAGAAATTGATTGGATTAGGGGGATTCTTTTAAGAAACCTATGGGTCCTTGTATTGTAAGCCCAAGAGAATGCATTTCGAGGGTCATCGAGGGTCCTTGTACGAAGCTCAAGATGAAGCTATAGGGTATGGCTGGCTTTGGCTTTAAGAGTGGTTTCACTAGGAAACCATCCTCTTAGGATTCAAGAGTGATTTCACTAGGAAATCATACTCTTTGGATTCTATCCTAGCGCGGGTGATTCTTTGTATTGGAAGCCCAATAGGAGGCTGTTAAGAGATTTCCAGGTCTCTTTCTTGTTTGATGCCCAAGAGAAGGCTAAACTCAACGAGGGAGTTCTTTTGAACGAAGCCCAAGAGGAGGCTGACTCAATAAATGAGTTTATCTTATACGAAGCCTAAGAGGAGGCTAAACTAAATAAATGAGTATTCTTATATGAAGCCTAAGAGGACGCTAACTCAATAAATGAGTTATATTGTACAAATCCCAAGAGGAGGCTAAAGGGGAACCTAGTTGTTAGGCTAATTGTTATGTTATAACTGAACAGTTATATAAACAAATGTGTGATGTGTATTCACAGGAGTTTATGAAGGAAATATATAAACAAGTGTATAAAACAAGAAATTAAAAGCAAATGTAACTTGAATATATACAAGGTTTGGATGTGTACAAGGGAATGAATATGTACACGAAGGGGTGTTTATGTACAAAGAAATGAATATGTACATAAAAAGGATTCGGACTTACACCGTGAGGGAGGCCCATTGGTTTTAAGAGAAGTTTCACCGGGAATAATGCTTCTCTTAATACCAATGGATTTTGGTGAATAAACAAGCGAATGAAAACAAACGAGCGAAGTTTGTTTATGCTTGTGTCGCACCCCAAAATTTACCCTCGTAAGCTCAGGGTTTCAACTTCCGGAAATAACTTTTGAGTTTGTGTTTGTAAGGAGTGATCTCGAGACATCCATTCTTCAAGGAATACACTCTTTTGAAAGTGCACAAGATCAAGACTTTATTCCCTTATATTTCTCATAAGATCATTACATTACTAACAGTTTCAGAACAGGATAGATCGTGCGTGGCTTCTAGAAGTCAAAATTAGGGTTTCTTCAAAATTTCATTTGTTCAAGATATGATCAATTAGGGTTTGAGTTTCTCACCTCAATTGATCTATCTTGATCAAATCATCAACATTTGATCTTCAAATTCCCAACTTTTTCTCATGATCTACCTTGAATCGACCAATTAGGGTTTTTGATCGAAGATAGTGAATCATTGACTTTCCGCTCAATGGATGACCTATTTTCTTGAAGATTGATCTTAACATCTTCAATGCAACATCTTAACCTAATTTCTTGGTTCAAAACATTGCAAAATCCATGTTTCTTCATCAGACAAATTCTGAGTCATCTAATGAAAATTCATCTACTCAAAAAGTCAAACTTTGACTTTTGGTCAACTTTTTCAATCATGAAATCACTTCAAATCATCCATCATGATCATAAAAAATAAAGAAATATGAAAAAGTCAACAAAAAGTCAAGATTTGAATTTTTTCTAACACTTAGAAAATTTTTCAAGTGTTAAGAAACATGGTTTTTCGTCACTTTCATGGCCATTTTTCACCTAGATCCATTTTGATTCAAGAAAAACTCAAAACATGAAAGTTTTAGGTCTTGTTACAAGCTTTCTAAAAAGTCAAGAACATGCAAAAAAACTTTGTCTAGCTAGGGTTTTGATTTTGAAACATAGAGCTCCAAAATCATGGATTTCCAAAATCATGCATCAAAATTACAAGTTGTTTTGCAACTTTCTCCCTTCTAGAAGCCTTGTCACTACATGGGATAGGATTTAAGAGGAAAAATCTGATGGAAATAGCTTGGAAGGGATAAAAACACTTGAGATTTTTTAAGTAATGATTAGAAAGATTTCATTTGCGCTTAATGAAGGAATATTCTTTCTTAAGCCTTAAGCTTCCAAGTTGCTCTTCTAATCTTATTTTACCTTGCCATTTTCATAATCTCTTGCCTATAAATAGAGGTTCTCACTTCATTCAAAAAACACACCAAAACAATTCCAAACATGTTTTCTCATTCCTTTCTTATTTTGCAAGTTTTCTAAGTTTTCAAAGAGGTTAGAATCCCAAATTGCAATTCTTGCAAGTTCCAACCAATGGTGTCATTCTAACATGTTCTAAATATCATTTAGAAATTGTTTGGAACTTCAAACCCTCAAAAAACAAGCCAAAATCAGTTTACTCCAGAAATCATTTCCAAAACTCATAAAATGCAAATTTGAGCCATAACTTCCAAACTCTCAATTCACTCGTGCTTGTTCTGATTTTTCATTTCAAACACCTTCTATACATCATATAGAAGCAATCCAAATCATAATTCCATCACTCTAAACACAGAATCATGAAAATCAATTCTCACTTCAAGTGACTGTAACTGGACTAGGTCAGAACAATCCAGACCATTTCAAACCAAGGTAAGCATACCAACACGTTCCATAAACATCACTGAAGCTGTAGCTATCATAAAAAAACCTCTGGAACACCTCCAGCAAGAAACAAGAATTCAGTTTAAAGAGGTATGAACTTGAACTTTGAACTCTATAATTTCTAACTTCCAGTTTAAAAATGGCTTGGCCATTTTGTTTCTGCACTATCACTGATCATTAACCCTCAATCAATTGCTTAATTCCATAGCCATACACGATTTCATGATCAATTATTAGAACTAGGGTTCTTCGTGTTCTTGGGAAAATTAATAGTTTTAAACTGAAAATAAATGAAATTAATCATCACCATCGTGTTCCTGGTTAAAAATCGAGCAAGTATCATGTTTACAACTTTCAAATTCATTGAGAAACAAGGAAGTTATGAAATCAAAGTCTTGAGGAAGAAGAAGAAGAACAAGTGCACGCGTTTTCTGTTTGATTTTCAAATTTAAATAATTGGTTTATAATATAATAACATGGAATGAAATAAAACAACGGATGTATAGCCACCCCAGTGGTAGTCAGCGCGCTTTTCATGTACTTTGCCTTGCCTATGGTCCAGGGTTCGAATCCCCATGAGACCATTTTGTCATTTTTTTTCACTTTCCTTCATTTTTAAACATTTTCAAAGTCTTGTTTTTAAATATAATTAAATGAAGGCGTGTAAATAACAAGATAAGCACTTGGCTCAGTGGTAAATCTTTTCACTTCTAAGCCAAAGGTCTTAAGTTCAAACCTCCTTAGGACCAAAATCAAATTTTTACTACTTGTTTTCTTCACATTTTATATCAAACTTCAACATTTTCAAAAACCAATGAAAACTTCTCATTTTGAGATGATTTTTTGCACACTTGTCATTTAATATACCTATTTTATGATTATGTCAAAAAAATCCAAAAATATTTTCTTTTGATTATGTTTTTATTAAGTTAAAAATGAGACATTTTAAGTATTTCTTAATACTTTCAAAAATGTTTTCTTCCAACTTTCAAACTTAAATCTTTTTTTCAAAACATATTGTGAATATCCTTCACTTTTCAAAACCATTTTCAAAACCTCCTAAAAATACTTTCATAATTAAATTTCTAAACCTCGATCCAACGTCGTGTTTCTTTTCAAAACATTTTCATAAATAAATATTCTACTTCTTTCTCCTCCCAAACATATGGTAGTCAGTCCTGTATCGACCCTCGGCTGTATGTTTGGTTTCTTAAATGAATCTAATTAACGTGAACCTTGTTTCACCTCACCTTTTCTCAATAAACTTTTTGGGTAGAAAAAGATGATTAGGATGTTTCTGTCCACTCATCCGACTATTTGGGGCATTAGCCATTGAACGCTTATGGTCCAATACTCGTCTCACACATAAAAATAACTCAACTCACTCAAACTCTTTTATTGCTCATATGCGATCATCAAACTCTTTTCTTACAAAGAGTGCGCAATAGCCATTTCAAACGCGAACGAAGACTTAAAGTTTTCAAACAAACAAAACAAGTCCAAGTTCAAACATTTGAAATGTCTAAAGCACGATTTTTCTTATAAAATCAACACAACCAACTTAAAACCTTTTCAAGAGGAACTACGGAGTTTTGACTTTCCCATTGCACAAGGGAATACGTAGGCACACGGTTCCGAAACCGTGCCAAACTCAAAATAATAATAAATAAACCCCGTTTCTTTTATTTCTCGATCATAACTTAAATTAGCAATATAACACAAAAACACTTAGAACTAAACGGGTCCCATCGAGTACGACGGATGTAAGGGGTGCTAATACCTTCCCCTTACATAATCGACTCCCGAATTCACATCTTTTGGTCACGTAGACCGCCTTATCCAAATTTTGTGGGTTTTATCTATATTTCCTCATTCTTTTTAGAACAAATAAAATTAGGTGGCGACTTCATTGTTTTTAAAACAACCGATGAAAAAAAAACCAGTCATCACAGCATGAATATTTACAATGATGATTGAATATGTACAAGGAAATTTAATATGTACATAAAAAGGATTGGGACTTACACCGTGAGGGAGGCCCATGATCAACTAAGAAATTCAAGGAGAAACCTGGTTTGGATTATCTTTAAATCTAATTGATCATGGAAAAAAGGTGTGTAAGTTTATTGAAAGGTTTTTGAAAAGGTTTTGAAAATGATTTTGAAAAGTGAAGGATATTCACAAGAAGTTTTGAAAAAGATTTAAGTTTGAAAGTTGAAAACATTTTTGAAAAGTATTAAGAAATACTTAAAATGTCCCATTTTTAACTTAATAAAAATATAATCAAAAAGAAAAAAAATTTGGATTTTTTATAATCATAAAACAGGCATATTAAATGACAAATGTGCAAAAAATCATCTCAAAATGAGAAGTTTGGAATAGTTTTTGAAAATGTTTAAGTTTCCTAGAAACTTGAGAAACTAGCAATAAAAAAGAGTTTTTGGTCCTAAGGAGGTTTGAACCTTGGACTTCTGGCTTAGAAATGAAGAGTTTTTTCACTGAGCCATGTGTTTGACTTGTCATTTAATTACCTTGTTTAGAAGGAGTTTTGAAAAAAGAAGTTTTGGAAAAGATTTAGAAGTTGGATGCTTCTGAAGGGATTTGAAGCTGGCTGCTTCTGGAAGACATTGGATTAGAAACATGTTACTTTTGGAGGAAGAGAGCCTAGAAGCTAGCTGCTTCTGGATGCTAGAAGCTTGTTGCTTCTGGATGTTAGAAGCTTGATGCTTCTGGATGCTTGAGAAGGCTTGCTTCTGGGGGTAGAAGCATTTGAAGCTTGAGGCTTCTAGAGATGGAAGTACTAGAAGTACTTCTGGAGAGAGTGTAAATGAAGAGCTTCTAGGGGTAGATGTTTCAGAAGCACTTCTGGAGGCTGAGCCTTAGAAGGACTTCTGGAGAAACAAGCTTCAGAAGCTTGTTATTTCCTTTTGTTAAAAAGGTTCAAGGGGGATTCGAACCCTGGACCTTGTGGCGAAAGAAGTTTTTAAGGCGTGCTGGCTTTACCACTGGGGTGGCTATACATCCATTGTTTAAACTTAAACCACAAATATATATTTTAAGTCCAACTTTTAAATTTTTGAAATTCACTCCATCTTCTTCGCTGAACCAAACGCGATAGCCATGGCTTTTCGTTTTGAGATTCTTTGTTTTTGGATCAATTTTAAAAGTTCAAAATACAATTATGTCTAGATTTTCATCACGATTCTAACCATATATCTTGTTAACATTAATAATTAAAGATGAACGTGAATTTGAATAATCCCAATTTAAACCCTAACTGAAAAAATGATTAATTAAGGATCCAGTTAGCTTTAGTGATAGGATATCTACATTTACCTTTTCAAACTTGAAGCTAAAAACGCATGTATGGAGGTATCAAAGTTTTGAAAACTCACCTCTTGGTATGAAATAACAGATCGAGTTGGGCAACTTCTAGGTGGAAAGTAGTGATTGATTAAGCTTCCTTGAACCTCACTGAGTGTGTTCCTACTCTTAGTTTGTCCTGAAAGTGGCTGGAACTTTCTGACCAAGTCAAGTTGCAATTTTCTTAATTTGAAAATGGAAGATGGTGATGGAGCTGTTCCAGAACTTGTTTAAGTGTATGGACAGTCTCTATATGTTGTATAAGATGTGTTTGAAGTGAGAAATCAAGGCTAGCACGAGTAGTTTTCTAGTTTGGAAGTTTTGGCTCAAAATTTGCACAAATGGAGTTTTGTGTAGAAAAATGTTTCTTAGCTTATTTCTTGATGGTTTTAAGTTTTAAACTACTTCTAAATGATGTTTAGAACATGTTAGAAACTTAAGTTTGCTCAGATTTTGCAAGGTTTGAAGATTGCAAAATTTCCTTCTTTGAACTTAGAAACTTGGAATTTTAAGAAAGAAAGAAGGAAAGCTTGGATTATGATAGCTTTGGTGTATTTTTTGAATGAAGTAAGAACCTCTATTTATAGGAAAAGTATTCTTGAAATGGCAAGGCAAGATAAGCTTAGAGCTTGCAAGTTGGAAGCTTAAGGCTTAAGAAAGGAATATTCCTCACTAAATGCACATGGAATCTTTTTAATCATTACTTAAAAAAAAAACTCAAGTGTTTTTATCCTTTCCTAACAAATTGCATCAGATTTTTTCTCTAAAATCCTATCTTATTTAGTGACAAGGCTTCTAGAAGGGAGAAAGTTGCAAAATAACTTGTAACTTTGATGCATGATTTTGGAAATCCATGGTTTTGGAGCTCTATGTTTCAAAATCAAAACCCTAGCTAGACAAAGTGTTTTTGCAAGTTCTTGAACATTTTAGAAAGCTTGTAACAAGACTTACAACGTTCATGTTTTGAGTTTTTCTTGAATCAAAATGGATCTAGGTGAAAAATGGCCATGAAAGTAAGGAAAAACCATGTTTCTTAACACTTAAATTTTTTTCTAAGTGTTAGAAAAAATTCCAATCTTGACTTTTTGTTGACTTTTTCACATTTCTTGATTTTTTATGATCATGATGGATTATTTGAAATGATTTTATGATTAAAAAAGTTTGGACTTGAAAAAGTTGACCAAAAGTCAAAGTTTGACTTTTTGAATAGATGAATTTTCATCAGATGATTCAGAATTTGTCTGATGAAGAAACATGGATTTTGCAATGTTTTGAACCAAGAAATTAGATCAAGATGTTGCATTGAAGATGTTAAGATCAATCTTCAAGAAAATAGGTCATCCATTGAGAAGAAAGTCAATGATTCACTATCTTCGATCAAAACCCTAATTAGTCGATTCAAGGTAGATCATGAGAAAAAGTTGGGGTATCATAGGTGGGAATGGATAATAGTAGGGTAAATTTGGGGTGCGACAGTTGCCCCTATTCAATCATCTTAAACCTGATAAGTGAGAAAAAGCGACAGCTTTCGAACGTTCAAGGTGGAAGAGGATTAAATACTAGAGAGCCCCAAAAATTTTCCCTATGCGGGACACTAATGCCATAAAAGAAAGCAAGCAAGATATCTTGACTACAGAGTCAAGGAAGAGACGTTTGAGGAGAAAAACTTGTTAAACATCAACAGAAGATTTAACAACAACAGTAACAAATGAAGAATACCAGGGAATCTTGACAACACTGGGGATAGCTGAGTACCATAAATGAGCAATAAACATTAAGTTTTAACGAAAATGCTATGAGAAGAAATCCAAACTTCTCAAGCGACAAAGAAAAACAATAGATTATGCCATCTCAGGATGTCTTAACGAAAATGCTATGAGAAGAAAACCGAACTTCTCAAGCGACAAAAATATAATAGATTATGCCATCTCAGGTTGTCTTAACGAAAATGCTATGAGAAGAAAACCGAACTTCTCAAGCGACAAAAATATAATATATTAAGCCATTACAGGATGTCTTAACGAAAATGATATGTGAAGAAAACCGAACTTCTCAAGCGACAAAAATATAATATATTAAGCCATCACAAGATGTCTTAACGAAAATACTATGAGAAGAAAACCGAACTTCTCAAGCGACAAAAATATAATATATTAAGCCATCACAAGATGTCTTAACGAAAATACTATGAGAAGAAAACCGAACGTCTCAAGAAATATAATATAATATATTAAGCCATCACAAGATGTCTTAACGAAAATACTATGAGAAGAAAACCGAACTTCTCGAGAAATATAATATAATATATTAAGCCATCACAAGATGTCTTAACGAAAATACTATGAGAAGAAAACCGAACTTCTCAAGAAATATAATATAATATATTAAGCCATCACAAGATGCCTTAACGAAAATACTATGAGAAGAAAACCAAACTTCTCAAGAAATATAATAGATTAAGCCACCACAAGATGTCTTAACAAAAATACTATGAGAAGAAAACCGAACATCTCAAGAAATATAATATAATATATTAAGCCATCACAAGATGTCTTAACGAAAATACTATGAGAAGAAAACCGGACTTCTCAAGAAATATAATATAATATAATAAGCCATCACAAGATGTCTTAACGAAAATACTATGAGAAGAAAACCAAACTTCTCAAGAAATATAGTAGATTATATTAAGCCATCACAAGATGTCTTAACGAAAATACTATGAGTAGAAAACCAGACTTCTCAAGAAATATAATAGATTAAGGATTTGATATGATTGAGAACTTGTCAGAAAATTCTAGAGAGTTAAGGAATACCCGCAGACCTTAACGAAGATAAAATTGAGAATTTGTCAGAAAATCCCGAAGAGTTAAGGAATACCCGCAGACCTTAACGAAGATATATGGCTTAGAACAATATTAGAATTGTTGTGCACGAATGTGCGAGGAGCCATGGCATGTTGAATGTCTTTGACCATGTAACTTCCGAGTTACCAGCAGAACAAATTCAGTAGCGCACCCGAGAATACACTTCTCTGGGGATAAACAAACTCAATATCCAGCACACTGGTGTGATATAGATGTTTATGATGTTGGTAAATCTTGTTTCCGACGTTTCTGCTGATGAGAGATCTCACTAAACATGTAAGACATGTTGAACAACTTCCGAGTTGACAAGATCTTCAACTTGTATGCAGATAGCTTTACCGGTGATAGAAGAATCAGATTCAGCACCTGCGACTGAAAAACTTCTAGGGTAATGAGCTTCAATTTGCTGGCATTGTAGAGACAATGCGTTGTAGAAAGAGGATATGTGGGTCAACGTCCGAGTTGGAGAAATATCCTGAGATTGAATAAACATACTACCTGGTGGATATTTATATGTTGATAGTTGAGGACTTACTAGGGAAATAAACACACTAGAGGTTCAATGTAGTTTTCTGAGAACAGCTCAGAGAACAAAATTGCAGAAGTCACTACCACTAGAATTTGTTGAGAAGATTCTTGTCTGAAAGAAATCTTGAAAATACCAAGAATAGTGTTATAGTTGTCCTTTCTGAAGGAGACTCGCTTGGGAGTAAATTAAGCTTTGCTGGGGAAACTCCATAAGAAAACCGTGTGGAAAGCTTCACTGGGGATTCCCGGTAGATAATTTTGCTGACTTTAGAGTCCATTGAAAGACAATTGTTTCGCTGGGGAAGAAATCTCTGTTGGGGAAACCATCAGTTGTTAAGATCCATACAACTTGTGCTGGAGAAAAGAGGATAATTATGTCGTCTGAGAACTAATCCTTCAATTTGATCCTCACGAGGATATTTGCAGTTTCAGCTGGAAAAAGAAACTGCAAAAGAATTAGCCGGAGCTAATGCATGAGTATGAGATGCATGATATGATATGCATGATGATTTTTTTTTGATGCAAAGAGTATGTGATTTCCTGATACTGTTCAGAAAAGAAAACGTCACTGGGGAAATCCAATTGGACGATCCCGTTGACACAAAAGTTTACTAGGGATGATCAATCACTTTTCTGGGGAAGAGACTATCTTGAAAGTTGACACCACTACCAATCTTATCTTTCAACCAAGCGTTCAACTTGCGTTGGGGAGAAGAACTACCTTGTCATTTGAGAAATAGTCTTTGACGCCTACGTTTGACTTTATTCTGAAAAGATTTCAGATTCTGGTGGAGGTTTATGCATGAATATATTATATGATATGTCTGAGTGAAGCGACGTGATTGATGCATGACGATGATTTATAAATGCATGTATGCATTATTAGATGTGTGCCAAATAAAATTTGACCTTGAAGGGAGAATCGTCAGACGAGAACTGATTTTAAGTTAAACCACCAGACAGAAACTCGTGAAATGATATTAACCACCAGACGGAAACTGGTGAAATAATTTTGGTCAACCAGACGGAAATTGGTGAAAACATCTTAACCACCAGACGAAAACTGGTGAAATGATCTTGGTCAACCAGACGGAAACTGGTGAAAACATCTTAACCACCAGATGGAAACTGGTGAAATGATTTTGACCACCAGACGGAAACTGGTGAAAACATATTAACCACCAGACGGAAACTGGTGAAATGATTTTGACCACTAGACGGAAACTGGTGAAAACATATTAACCACCAGAGGGAAACTGGTGAAATGATTTTAACCACCAGACGGAAACTGGTGAAAACATATTAACCACCAGACGGAAACTGGTGAAATGATTTTAACCACCAGACAGAAACTGGTGAAAACATATTAACCACCAGACGGAAACTGGTGAAACGATTTTAACCACCAGACGAAAACTGGTGAAAACATATTAACCACCAGACGGAAACTGGTGAAATGATTTAGATCAACCAGACGGAAACTGGTTAAATGTGCCAAACAAGGTCAGATTTTAATGGCACAGGATGAGATGCATGATCGACAATGCATGAAGATGCTTTGACTGTTTGACTGGTTAAGACCAAGAAATATTCTTGAAACAATCTTCCCATCAAAAGGAAGTTGTTAGCATGATTCCCTGCCACTCAAATTAAATGCAACAATTGTTGACACTTGAGAGAAAAATTTCTGAACAGTTTGAAGATACAGAACGAAATTGTCCATATAGCATTCGTTGCCCCAACCTGTTGATTATCTGAAGAGATTTTCTTTAAGAAGATGCTGGAAACAGCTTACAATAATCTGATAATGGGATGGCTTGCCCCAGAATTTGTATTCTAATGCATAATACCCCTGATTAGCAAATCCTTTGAGAGATATTACCGTATCTCGATGTGACTGCCCCAGATTGACTGAATCTCAAAGGATTTATTTCAACGCGTTGAGGTGGCTGCCCCTGATTGACAGAATCTTGGAACGACGTTCCCCGGGCTAATTGATCTTTGGACAATGCCCCTAGACTGGTAGAAATTCGAGGAGCTGAATTTTGACTTGATTGCCCCCAAGTTAACATAATCTTGAGAAAACAACTTATGATATGCTCAACAGAGTCCTTAAACGTCTTGCCCCTTGATACAAATAAATGATCAAGTCTTTCTTTTTGGACAAAGTTAAACTCTTCACTAATATTCATTATGAGAACTTCTTAAATGTCGAATAATTGTTTTACATGTAGAAGAACGTTTATTATGACAATTATAATGCAACATTTATGCGTCTTGAAGTTTTGTATGAAAAACATTACGATTTTTTTTTGTGAGTGAAACACTTTTAGAGCGCAACACTGAAAACTTTTTTTTTTTACGAAAGATAAGACAAGCATATGATACCAACACAGATACTTAGCACGCATCGTAGGAGTCAAGTAAACACGATCTCGTTGTCGTATGATTTTGAATTAACCCATGCTTCAATTAGGACTTTTAAGGGTTGTAACATGGCCTGGTTCACGGTTTTTTACAAAAAAGATTTTAGGCTCAAAATTATTTGGTGCCCACCCATTCTCCATGATGTTCTTCTGTCCTAAGTTCAACTATCTCGATACGAGCACTCATCTCTCAAAAAGCACTATAATGGTTGAGGAACCAATATGAGGTTTCTTGGACCCGACAGTCACTCATATTTTCGCTTTTGGTATTTAACCACGTGACTTGTTCTTTGCATTTCCTAAATTTTCCTGACTTTTGCCTAAGCGACTTATCACTAAGTTTCGACTTAGTGGGCTTTTTGTCTTTTTTCTATTCATTTTCTGAACAAGTCGTGGATCTATATACTGTCTTTGATTTGTTAGAAGTGATGGTGACTGTCTGAGTTTTTTTTTTGTTGATAGACGAAGGTCGACTATCGTGGTTCTGACCTTTCTCAACCTTTTGAAGGATAGCCATTGTTGTATCCTTTGATGCACACTCTCTTAGTGAGTTCTAAATGCCCGATCAAATTAATTGAACACTACCCGCCCATAGGGTTAAAAAATGAGGGTTTTTTCTGAATAGAAAAGAAACTCCTACTTCAAGGCTCAAAGGGGTTAACGAGGGTCTATCTCTCTTATAACTCCGGTGTTTAGGGATTTGAAACAAGGCCTGTACATTATTAGCAAGGTTTTTACTCGAAAGCATACGACTAGAGACCTGGCGTTTTTCAATTATCGTCATCCTCCCTCCAAATCTTTGCCTAGGCGAAAGAAATGGTAACATTGGTATCAAAATGCTCGCAAATTATTTTAAAGAGTGATAACGAATGGATTGAGTGATAACGAATGAATTACTTCAAGACAAACATAATCGTTGCATTAAGATTAATAAACAAACATGTTTCTACATGCAAACAAAGTTTAAACAGTTAAGCAAGATATATATGGAAATGCAGTAAAGAAATAAAACATTGTTATTGTTGAGGAGACTTGAGCTCCGTCTTGTATTGTTGATCAAATGATATTCAGTAGTCTTGGCATTCACTTGAGTACGGGGTTGCCATTCACAAACAGATTTCCTCCTTGAAGGGTCAAGTACTTCTGGTCAATCAACTGTTGAATTTTGGCTTTGTTGCAGCCCTCTATCGTAGGTCACTAGAATTGAATCAAGAGTAGCCTCCCTTCTTTCCAGATTATTCCGAGATACAGTTTGATTTTGGGAGTTCCGACTCTGAAGTTGAGGAAGATCAGACAAAGGTTGTTGATGCAAAGACTTGAAAGACGGTAACGGAGGATAATGAGTTGGTGTTGCAACTGACTTCACTTTGTTAGAACTTGAGATATCTTTGCTGAAGGTTACCACCTTTTCTGCTTGGTCCACTTGATTGCTGACACTATTCTGCAGCGTCTCAACTCCACTTTGGCAAACAATTGTCCCAATGAGTTTTGGAAATCCCTCGAGGCTTCTACCATCAGAATCGAAATCAAAATTTCCAAACTCGAGACATTTTGTTTGAAAGACAAAATCTTGTCATCAATTAGTTCCTGGACCTTGAATTTGAAGGCGAAACAAATCTCAGTTTCATGTCCTGCAGAGTCAGCATGAAAAGCACATTTAGCTCTCTCATCAAACCAAGCTTTAGCAACCCCTGGTAATGGCTTCATTTCCCTTGGTATCACGACACCACTCTGAATCAAGTAAGGCAATAGTTGAGAATATGATATCGGGATTGGCTGAATATCCTGTTGAGCATATCGGCGGTAATGCGGGTTAATATGCTGATTTGGCTCCTTCTTCTTCGGTTGGGGAGTAATTGATTGCCGTTGTCGAGGAATCTTCGAAGGTGAAGGATGATTTGGAGAGTTTTCTATGTGTGGATGTTCTTGACTCATAAGCACACCAGATGATAAAGCGGTAACCAAGTTTGCGGAAATTGGTGTGGTGTTGTATTCCCTTTTCAACACAACTTGCAAGAGATCCATGACCAGACTCATCTGACTTTTCAAATGCTTAACTTCTGCTTTCAATAGTTCTTGGCCACGTTGAAGCTCGTCTATAGCCTTCTGAGACATCTTTTAAGTCCTGAACGCGCGTTGAGTAGACGGTTTGATATTTCTCTTGATAGAAGAGATGAAATGAGTTTTTTCTGATGAAGATGAAATACATGATAATGCATGAAGGAATACAAATGTAATGTGATGACAATGCATGTAAGAATGCAACATGATGGTAATGCATGTAAGAATGCAATGTGAGGGTAATGCATGTAAGAATGCAATGTAATGTGATCGTATGGATGCTATGCGCAATATCACATGTAAAACAAACAGAGGTTCAAAGGGACAGTCAGACATGGCTTCGACGTCTACCCAACTATTCCCAAAACAAGGTTGGTTCTAATGTTTTTTTGCTAAATGTTTTTTGGAGTCTCAGATCCCTTTTTAAAAATATTATCATCCTGACGATAGTATTTTCAAAAGTATACTTGAAGAAACGGCTCTTAAAGGGATACTCAAAAAAACCTTTGAGCGGTTGGTCTCAGTTTTGGACATCCTAATACTTAGAGTTATAGGCCATTTGTCCAAAAAATGTTGTCCCGCACAAGCATACGGTGCAACAATCCCCTTAAAATGACCAACTCTAAGTTGTGGTCTTCACGTCGATCCAAGGAACACGGATGTTCAATGGACCTAAGCTACTCAACCACTCTAAGCTTAATGTTTCTTAGAAGCCTGGGTATTGGGCTTATCTATGAACCATAACCAACAAATTCCCAATATTGTAATATTCATCAATAGGATAATATACAAAATATAAAGAAATAATAGGCAATAAACATCAAAGCAATAAACGAACACCACACACATGCGAAGAACTAAACTAGGGTTGACTCGCTCAGTTAAAAAGAATTTTAAAATTTTTCCCCAGTGAAGTCGCTAGCTGTGATGACTGGTTTTTTTTCATCGATTGTTTTAAAAACAATGAAGTCGCCACCTAATTTTATTTGTTCTAAAAAGAGCGGGGAAATATAGATAAAACCCCATAGATGCGGATAAGGCGGTCTACGTGACCAAAAACATGGAGTCGGGAGTCAGATATGTAAGGGGAAGGTATTAGCACCCCTTACATCCATCGTACTCGATGGGACCCATTTAGTTCTAAGTGTTTGTGTGTGTGTTTATTGCTAAGTTATGAATACAAAAGAAAAAGGGTTTGTTTATTATTATTTTGAGTTTGGAACAGTTTCAGAACCGTGTGACTAGGTATTCCCTTGTGGAATGGGAAAGTCAAAACTCCGTAGTTCCTCTTGAAAAGGATTTAAATTGGTTGTGTTGATTTTATAAGAAAGATCGTGCGTTAGACATTTCAAATGCTTGAACCTGGACTTGTTTAGTTTGGTTGAAAAGCTTAAGTCCTCGTCCGTGTTTGAAATGGCTATTGCACACTCTTTGTAAGAAAAAAGTTTTGATGATCGCGTATGAGCGAAAAAAGGATTTGAGTGAGTTGAATTGATTTTAAATGGGTGAAAAGTACCGAACAATAGGACTAGCATCCTACAATTTCAAATAGTAGAAACAAGAGGAGCTCAATACTCAATGAGTCGTCTATCATCCCAAAGTTTTTCTTATGAAAGAGTGAAGTGAAACAAAGTTCACATTATTAAGAATCTTTAAACAATTGGACTAGCATCCAATGATTTAAAGATTCAAAGTTCATTATTTACAAGTGTTTAAACAATTGGTCTAGCAACCAACGATTTAAATACTTGGGTTTTTATTATGAAAAGAAATTTGAAAATGCACTCGACGATGGAGCGAGGTTTGAGAAGAAGACTCGACGTTGGATCGAGTTTTATTAAAAGTGTTTTAAATGCTTGGTGAATGGATAAAGAAGTATGCTCGCCAAGGATGAGACTTTGTGCCTACGTATTCTCAAAGGGAGGTTGAGAAAGTCAGAGCAATCGTAGTTCCCACTTATGCTAGTGGAAGCAAAGGATGTTATTAAGAGACAAAGACAAATGTCATCTTAATGAAAAATGTATCTAATTTATTTCATCACATACATTTTGAAGGGTTGATTGATTGAATCTTTCATCGTAAGTATTAGGTGTTTTGCTTGAGTGTACAAGCGTTACCACTTACGAGTTAAGAAAGATGTTTGAAAGGTGGTTGAATCTTTAATTGTAAGTATTAGGTGTTTTTCTCGAGTGTACAAGCGTTACCATTTACAATTAAAAGATGTTTTTGTTTGAAAAGTGTTGGACTGAAAAGAGTGTGATTTGTATGTGATGTGATAGATGAGATACTTCTTCCATAGAGATGATAGACGTCTAAATCTCTTAGGAGAAATTGATTGGATTAGGGGGATGCTTTTAAGAAGTCTGTGGGTCCTTGTATTGTAAGCCCAAGAGAATGCATTCCGAGGGTCATCGAGGGTCCTTGTATGAAGCTCAAGAGGAAGCTATAGGGTATGGCTGGCTTTGGCTTTAAGAGTGGTTTCACTAGGAAACCATCCTCTTAGGATTCAACAGTGATTTCACTTGGAAATCATACTCTCAGGATTCTATCCTAGCGCGGGTGATACTTTGTATTGGAAGCCCAATAGGAGGTTGTTAAGAGATTTCCAGGTCTCTTTCTTGTTTGATGCCCAAGAGAAGGCTAAACTCAACGAGGGAGTTCTTTTGAACGAAGCCCAAGAGGAGGCTGACTCAATAAATGAGTTTATCTTATACGAAGCCTAAGAGGAGGCTAAACTCAATAAATGAGTTTTCTTATATGAAGCCTAAGAGGAGGTTAACTCAATAAATGAGTTATCTTGTACAAAGTCCAAGAGGAGGCTAAAGGGGAACCTATTTGTTAGGCTAATTATTATGTTATAACTGAACAGTTATATAAACAAATGTGTGATGTGTATTCACATGAGTTTATGAAGGAAATATATAAACAAGTGTACAAAACAAGCAATTAAAAGCAAATGTAACTTGAATATATACAAGGTTTGGATGTGTACAAGGGAATGAATATGTACACCAAGGGGTGTTCATGTACAAAGAAATGAATATGTACATAAAAAGGATTCGGACTTACACCGTGAGGGAGGCCCATTGGTTTTAAGAGCAGTTTCACCGGGAATAATGCTTCTGTTAATACCAATGGATTTTGGTGTATAAACAAGCGAATGAAAACAAACGAACAAAGTTTGTTTATGCTTGAATATTTACAATGATGATTGAATATGTACAAGGAAATTTAATATGTACATAAAAAGGATTAGGACTTACACCGTGAGGGAGGCCCATGATCAATTAAGAAATTCAAGGAGAAACCTGGTTTGGTTTATCTTTAAATCTAATTGATCATGGAAAAAAGGTGTGTAAGTTTATTGAAAGGTTTTTGAAAAGGTTTTGAAAATGATTTTGAAAAATGAAGGATATTCACAAGAAGTTTTGAAAAAGATTTAAGTTTGAAAGTTGAAAACATTTTTGAAAAGTATTAAGAAATACTTAAAATGTCCCATTTTTAACTTAATAAAAATATAATCAAAAATAAAATATTTTTAGATTTTTTATAATCATAAAACAGGCATATTAAATGACAAATGTGCCAAAAATCATCTCAAAATGAGAAGTTTTGAATAGTTTTTGAAAATGTTTAAGTTTGCTAGAAACTTGAGAAACTAGCAATAAAAAAGAGTTTTTGGTCCTAAGGAGGTTTGAACCTTGGACTTCTGGCTTAGAAATGAAGAGTTTTTCCACTGAGCCATGTGTTTGACTTGTCATTTAATTACCTTGTTTAGAAGGAGTTTTGAAAAAAGAAGTTTCGAAAAAGATTCAGAAGTTGGATGCTTCTGAAGGCTTCTGGAAGGCATTGGATTAGAAGCATGTTACTTTTGGAGGAAGAGAGCCTAGAAGCTAGCTTCTTCTGGATGCTAGAAGCTTGTTGCTTCAGGATGCTTGAGAAGGCTTGCTTCTGGGGGTAGAAGCATTAGAAGCTTGAGGCTTCTAGAGATGGAAGTACTAGAAGTACTTCTAGAGAGAGTGTAAAGAGAGTGTAAATGAAGAGCTTCTTGGGGTAGAAGTTTCAGAAGCACTTCTGGAGGAAGAGCCTTAGAAGGACTTATGGAGAAACAAGCTTCAGAAGCTTGTTATTTCCTTTTGTTAAAAAAAAAGGTTCCAGGGGGATTCGAACCCTGGACCTTGTGGCGAAGGAAGTTTTTAAGGCGTGCTGGCTTTACCACCGGGGTGGCTATACATCCATTGTTTAAAGTTAAACCACAAATATATATTTTAAGTCCAGCTTTTAAATTTTTGAAATTCACTCCATCTTCTTTGTTGAACCAAACGTGATAGCCATGGCTTCCAGTTTTGAGATTCTTTGTTTTTTGATCAATTTTAAAAGTTCAAAATACAATTATGTCTAGATTTTCATCACGATTCTAACCATGTATCTTGTTAACATTAATAATTAAAGATGAACGTGAATTTGAATAATCTCAATTTAAACCCTTACTGAAAAAATGATTAATTCTTTGAACTCAGTTGATTTTAGTTTAAATTAAGGATCCAATTAGCTTTAGTGATAGGATATCTACATTTTCCTTTTCAAACTTGAAGCTAAAAACGCATGTATGGAGGTATCAAAGTTTTGAAAACTCACCTCTTGGTATGAAATACCAGAACGAGTTGGGCAACTTCAAGGTGCAAAGTAGTGATTGATTAAGCTTCCTTGAACCTCACTGAGTGTGTTCATACTATTAGTTTGTCCTAAAAGTGGCTGGAACTTTCTAACCAAGTCAAGTTGCAATTTGCTTAATTTGAAAATGGAAGATGGTGATGGAGCTGTTCCAGAACTTGTTTAAGTGTATGGACAATCTCTATATGTTGTATAGGATGTGTTTGAAGTGAGAAATCAAGGCTAGCACGAGTAGTTTTCTAGTTTGGAAGTTTGGGCTCAAAATTTGCACAAATGGAGTTTTGTGTAGAAAACTGTTTCTTAGCTTGTTTCTTGATGGTTTTAAGTTTTAAACTACTTCTAAATGATGTTTAGAACATGTTAGAAACTTAAGTTTGCTCAGATTTTGCAAGGTTTGAAGATTGCAAAATTTCCCTCTTTGAACTTAGAAACTTGGAATTTTAAGAAAGAAAGAAGGAAAGCTTGGATTATGATAGCTTTGGTGTATTTTTTGAATGAAGTAAGAACCTCTATTTATAGGCAAAGTATTCTTGAAATGGCAAGGCAAGATAAGCTTAGAGCTTGCAACTTGGAAGCTTAAGGCTTAAGAAAGGAATATTCCTCACTAAATGCACATGAAATCTTTTTAATCATTAATTAAAAAAAACTCAAGTGTTTTTATCCTTTCCTAACCATTTCCATCATATTTTTTCTCTAAAATCCTATCTTATTTAGTGACAAGGCTTCTAGAAGGGAGAAAGTTGCAAAATAACTTGTAACTTTGATGCATGATTTTGGAAATCTATGGTTTTGGAGCTCTATGTTTCAAAATCAAAACCCTAGCTAGACAAAGTGTTTTTGCAAGTTCTTGGACATTTTAGAAAGCTTGTAACAAGACCTACAACGTTCATGTTTTGAGTTTTTCTTGAATCAAAATGGATCTAGGTGAAAAATGGCCATGAAAGTAAGGAAAAACCATGTTTCTTAACACTTAAAATTTTTTTAAGTGTTAGAAAAAATTCCAATCTTGACTTTTTGTTGACTTTTTCACATTTCTTGATTTCTTATGATCATGATGGATTATTTGAAATGATTTTATGATTAAAAAAGTTTGGACTTGAAAAAGTTGACCAAAAGTCAAAGTTTGACTTTTTGAATAGATGAATTTTCATCAGATGATTCAAAATTTGTCTGATGAAGAAACATGGATTTTGCAATGTTTTGAACCAAGAAATTAGATCAAGATGTTGCATTGAAGATGTTAAGATCAATCTTCAAGCAAATAGGTCATCCATTGAGCATAAAGTCAATGATTCACTATCTTCGATCAAAACCCTAATTAGTAGATTCAAGGTAGATCATGAGAAAAAGTTGGGGTATGATAGGTGGGAATGGATAATAGTAGGGTAAATTTTGGGGTGCGACATAAATACTAAGCAAACTAAATTTTTTTTCCAAATGGGCCATGATGTTTATAGTTTGGACTTATTTCTAAGATAGTACATGACTTCTAAGCCCACTTGCACGCCTCTCTTTAATTTATTTTATTTATTTTAGAATTTATTCAGTTAAATCCAATTTTAATTAAAATAAAATACCAAAAAGTAAATTAATGAATGCAAGCTGTAAAATCAAGTTCCTTGAAGTCCAAGATACTCAATAAGAGCTGGAAATTTTGAAATATAATTGATTGGCAAGAGATTGAACATGATTGAATCCAAAAAAGGAAATATTTGGTGCAAATTTTCAATCAAATATTTTTGCATTCAAGACTTGATTCTTGATCAGAATTGTTGATCTAAATCCATCTACTATATATGCACATTGGACCCTAATGCTAAAGAGACGAATTCTTGCCTCTAAAAACCCTAACCATACCTCAAAAAATCGTGACATTCAAGCAACTTGCAGACCAAGTTTCAATCGTTTCAATCCATTCCAAGGGTGCCAATCGAATCTTGGGTTCTCTTTGAATCATTACAGATCCTCACAATCGATTGAAATGTCCAAAATCACTCAATCACGATCACAATTTGCTCAATTTTTTTTCAATTTTGATTTCATACTGTCATGCATATTTAATTGAATTTAACCATACATTTGTATTTGTGATGAAGTTTCGATGCTTTCTGGATAGTTTGATTGAAGTTTAAGTGCAGGTTGAAGCTTTCACCATTGCTAGGGTTTATAGCTTTGATTTAGGGCTTTAACAAACAACCAAAATTGGACCAAACCAAGGGCACTGTCATGTTCAGAAGACGATTTTTAGTCGGCCTATACCCTTGTTGGATGCAAGTATAGCAGGCAAGCAAAGAGTTGATATTTATTTTTTTACTAGGTGATATATATCGGTTAGGTTATATCGTATCGTGTCCACAGAGATTGATTTTTGATTCGATGTTCGACAATTCTACTGTTAATGAGTTTGGGATTAAATGAGTTGAAAATAAAAGACAAAAAATAAATGAACAAAAAGTAAACACCCCTAACATAGAGTAAAAACCTAAGACAATCACCAACACAGATTTGGGCGCAATAGAATAATAGCCACAATACCAGGCTAAGCGCGCCCTGCGATATCATAAATCTTTAAAAGGGGCTAAAAACACATTTTTCGGTTATGGGTTGGGTATTTTTGAGTCCCAACACCATCAACATCATTCTTTTGATAGATTTTCTTAGAAAACAACATTGGAGCTTGCATTTGGATGATCTGGAGTCGAATCTCTCGTCGATTGGTGTTGACAAACCAAGAAATGTTTGGTTCCTCTTCTCATCTTCTCTTTGTAATCTATTTTGTTGGGTTTTGTATGTATATCTACTCATAACTCATGTATATTTGTCACCCTTGGCGTAGTAAAAAGTTTGCTTTACGAATCTGTGTTGGTGATTGTCTTAGGTTTTTACTCTATGTTAGGGGTGTTTACTTTTTGTTCATTTAGTTTTTGTCTTTTATTTTCATCTCTTTTAATCTCAAACTCATTAACGGTAGAATTTTCAAACGACGAATCAATAACCAATCTCTGTAGACACAATACGATATAACCTAACCAGTATATATCACCCGGTAAATATAAATACCAACTCTTTGCTTGCCGCAATACCGTTGCAACAAAATGGCGCCGTTGTCGGGGATTGGTTTTATTGTTTCTCTATTGCGATAATTTCGTTGTTTTTGAGTTTTGTAATTAATGTATATGTTGTATAGGCTTTGTATACGAACTTGTATATTATTACTTGTACATGTTATGTGTTTACTTTCCATAGTTGTACATATTTGTGATTTTCTTAGTTTTCATGTGATGTTGTGAATTGTCTCGTACTCGTAACGTTTGTTGTGTGATTGTTAGGACACTTTCTTTAGGTTTGCGCGATGTGGAAATACCATGGCATGATGAGAGGAGGTTACTAGTGCTCACACAAGAAAGGCGTCGTGCTTACGACGTAAAACAAGCATGTTTTTTTTTTTAATTATGTTGTTTGGTGGTTTATGTTTTCACAAGTTGAAATAGGACTTGTTCTTAATTTTAAATCTTCACTTTTCAACTTGTTAATTCATTTTCACCACGTTTCGTATCGTAATTTGCTTTTGTTTTGTTACGTAAATTATGTTTTTCTCAAGTTTGTCGTGTGTAGCTTAAGGAGTTTTGTTGGTTGTAAATTTTGTAAATTTTGTTTTTCTAATTCTTTTGTTGTTGTTTGGACTCAAATTTTGGTCTGGTAAATTGAAGACTTTCGAGGTGATTTTCCGAGTTTGATCGTTTCAACTCGCGAATGTATGGTAATGATAGTTTTCAAAGTTGGTAGACGTCAGATACTCGTTTATCGCTTTCTATAGCATAACATGTTTAGGAAATTTATCATTTGTATAATTACCATGCTACTCATTATTTTTGCATTACTTGCTCATGAATTGAATCACTTTAGTACCGTTTTTAACCATAAATGTGAGGAAGCTTTCCATTGTTTACATATGAAAGTCCACATTTTTGTTTTAACTAGATTTTATTATGATTAATCTTTTGTTTTGTGTTGATTGTATGATTGCAAGAAAATGATCAAGGCATTTTGTTGATTTTGAGCATAACTACCTTGGCCAAATATTCAACTCACCTTGTGAGTGTGTGAACCTTTGTTTGCCCCTTTGAACTTTTATCAATATCCATGTTTATTTGAACTTGATCCTTTTCTATGAGTGTCAATTCACTTTTTTTTTGTATGGATGTTGATTTCTTTGTTTCTTGAACCCTCAACTATATGTTGTTGTATGGGTTTTTACCTTTTCTTAGAAAGTAGAGAGTATTCACACGTTAATGTTGGTTGAATTCAAGTTGGGGAGAGGAATATTTATGTATTTATATTGTGGTTGGTATGAGGTTAAGAGAAAAAAAAAAAGAAAAAAAAAGTGAAAAAGAAAGATTAGAAAAAGAAAGAAAAAGGAGAAAAATATTAGAAAAAGAAAAACAAAAATAGTAGGAATAATGTTATGTTAATAAGTGAGGTGTGTTTGGTGTGAAATATGTGATGAAGAATAAGTTTGATCAAAATTATATTTTTTGGAACTTTGTGAGTTGATCACTCCCTTAGGTTTAGACAAGTTTTTGTTTCGATTAACTTTAGGACTTATCACTTGTTTGTTAACCAAACCACATTACAACTTGAAAATCCCTTGTGATTCTTGCATTTGTATTTTCAATACATTTTTGGATGAATGCATAATTTAGTCTATTGTTTGCAAGATTGTGGAGGAGTGTTATTATCCCTCACCTTTATGTGTTCTTCATCTACCGATGAATTTCTGCTAGGTGTGATTCATGATTGAGCTCGTTTTGTTTTAGAATGTTTTTTAATTAGGATTTATTTCGTGTATATGTTATCGTTGTAGGATAGTGGTAAGTTTGTAGTTTGTCGTGAACGTTTTTGTTTGAACCATACATTTGTTTTCCGTTTTAAAAAACTTGTTGATTCGTGATTTTTTGATTATCATTCATTGTTTCTTTAGGTTTACTTGACTTTAGTTGAGAAAAAACAATGTGTCAAGTTGGGGAGAGTTGATAAGTGGCAAAATGTAGTTATTTTGTATATATGTTTAGCGGCACTTATCGCTTCGTTTGTTGATATTCTTCGAATAAATCCCCCGCTTTTTGTATAAATGTGTACATAATAGAATAATTGATTTTTTGTGTAAATATTGGATCATTTGATAGTTTTTCATCTCTTTTATAGGTATTCATTCATAATTGGAGCATTGAGTAATAAAGTGTCGAAGACACGGCTTCAAACGCGCGATTTGAGCAACTCATCAATGAATAAGGCTCAAAATCAAAGAATAAAAATCATTAATTTGATTGATATTTATTCATGGTTAGATAGAGCATTCAATAAGCTTTCCAACGCTTCAAACCGGGCGCAATTCCGAATTAAGATTCTCAAGTTATGGCAAAAACAAGATGCTGATTTTTTTCAGGACAGTGCAGACCGCGTTGAGCGCCAAAATACCAAGCTAAGCGCGCCCTGCGATATCATAAATCTTTAAAAGGGGCTAAAAACACATATTTAGGTTATGCGTTGGTTATTTTTGAGTCCCAACACCATCAACATCATTTTTTTGATAGATTTGCTTAGAAAACAACATTGGAGCTTGCATTTGGATGATCAGAAGTCGAATCTCTCATCGATTGGTGTTGACAAACCAATAAATGTTTGGTTCCTCTTCTTCTCTTCTCTTTGTAATCTCTTTTGTTGGGTTTTGTATGTATATCTACTCACAACTCATGTGTATTTGTCTTCCTTGACGTTGTATAAAGCTTGCTTTATGAATCTATGTTGGTGATTGTCTTAGGTTTTTACTCTATGTTAGGGGTTTGAGCTTTACTAGAGATAGATCGCTTAGATTCTTACCGAGGATGATTATCTGTTAGTTTCTGAATGCTAGAAATTGGTTTAGAGTTGACATTCACTATAGAGTATCTGATCTTAATGCCTCTGCGTTGGTGAAGTATGCCAGAGATGGGTGTGGAGGTGACGCAGTTGACTTCTGGTTGTTGAGATAGGCCAGACATGGCTATCGACGTGATTCAGAAGGATTCTCAATTTGGTTTAGAAATAACTTTGGTTGTGAGAGGTATGTGATGACACGGATGAGTATCGTAGGCCGAGTATAACATGGGTGGTAGATTTAAGTCTGTGACGAGTATTTTACATTCGTTCCGGACAAACTGTCTATCCTTTATACTTTTTGTTCATTTAATTTTTATCTTTTATTTTCATCTCTTTTAATCTCAAACTCATTAACGGTAGAATTGTCGAACGACGAATCAATAACCAATCTCTGTGGACACGATACGATATAACCTAACCGGTATATATCACCCGGTAAAAAATAAGTACCAACTCTTTGCTTGCCGCAATACCGCAGCAACACTTGCTCGATTTTGCTTAGTTCTCAAGAATCAAGCCTTGATTCTTCCGATTTCGATTGCGATTTCGAATATTATCATCAACTCGGCTTCAATTAAGTATTTTCTTTGAAGAGTGCAAGCAATTTCTTTTCAATTTGACTCAAACTTCAAGTTCAAGTAAGTGATTTATTCAATTAAACACTTATTTTAAGTGATTTTTCACTTTTAGCTTTTCTTGAAATTGAATAGTCGAATTGATTGCATTTTCGGTGTGGATTCCGATTATTGAATTTGTTTTGTCAAATTCTTTGATTTGATTCTGATTTTGTGACGTTAAAGTGTGTCGGTGTGAAGGATTTTTATACATAACACACACATACACTTGTGTAATTGTTTTCCTTTGTGTTTAGGCCACTAATTAGTGCATTTTGCATCATCTATCACATGCTTATGCATTAGAGAGCATATAGATTGATTAAATTGCATTGGAACATGCGAATTAAGACATAATTTGCATTCTTGCTTGTGTCGAAATGTAGCATTCATAGCATTTATATACTTTGGTGCATTTGCATTGTACATAACACATATACACGCACCTAAACTCCCACTCATGACATAATTTGCATTCTTACATGTTCACATATTTTCATATGGAATAAAAGAATCAAGTTTATATGTCGGTGTTCAAGAATCATGACATTAAAGTGTGTTGAAACCTCACTTTCACTCACTTTTCCACATGTATGATTTTACAACACTTCCACTCATCACAAATTTGACTATCGTATGACATAACTCATGACATGCATTTCTTTGTGTGTATGATTTGTATTGAACATCTATCATTTGCATATGGTATAAAACACTTGCATTTCATTCATTTAAACATCATAAAATGTACATGAAAAACATGCATTTATATGCATATTTACACACTTTATGATTTTTATTTTCAATCAAACTTGTAAATAGTTTGTGTTTCATTTTGTTTTATCTTTTTGATTACATGTAGTGAATTAAAATTCGATTCATCTCACATTTTAAAACCAAAACAAACTTGAATCGGATTTAATTTAACACATGAATTTTGTGTCCCGTGAGCATTTTTTTAGCACTTTTGAACATCGAAACTCACTTTTCCTTGAAAGCCCGAAGTAACGGTATATGTTCTCTATGTTTTGGCACGTTCGAGAACTGTTTTTGGAGGTTTCAAAACCAAATTTCAAGTGCAACGTGCCAAAACGGAGTGGCTGCCCCGACACTTTAAGGTTTGAAAAATGCTAATTCCACTCAGAATTAATTAAAACCGCTCACGTTTTTGAATTTGTTGATGTTTTTGCAAGCAACTATGCGATTCTTAATCGATTCCAAGAAGTTGACTTTTTCGCTTCGATTTCGGAAAACCGCCTTCCCATTCCAATTTTTGTGATTTTATTTCACTTCTTACATGCTTATACTAGATTATAATCATATTTGTAATCGATTTTGCATCCGGTGCTTTATTTCTAGCACTTGCTTTGTTAATTTTGACACTTTATTTCTTGTGCAAGGTACTTTGACCTCTTTTACATGAGATATGGACTTCTAGTTTCCTTATTTTTGCGCTTGCACACGTGCGTGTGCATTCTATTGTCTATTTTCTTGGATTGTCACCTTCTTGCAGGTTATCTGATCTTGAATGCATACGAACGCATATTTTAATGCTTGTATGCGTATGAACGCGCGTACTATTTGCATATTGTTTGGATTGACGTCTTCTTGCAGGTTATGCACTTGTTTGAATGCGTACGAATGTGCATTATACCGCTTGTACATGTACGTGTACATTCTATTGTCTGCTTGTTTGGTTTTACTCCATTCTTGCAGGTGCTTTTGTTTGAATGCGTACAAATGCGCATTCTACCGCTTGTACACATACTTATACATTCTATTGTCTGCTTGTTGGGTTCTACTCCTTTCTTGCCGGTACTTTTGTTTCAATGCGTACGGACACGTATTCCATCACATGTGCATATACGTGTACATTCTATTGTCTAATTATTATGGGTTTCTTGCAGGTACTTTTTTATTGGAATGCATATGAATGCACATTCTAATCCTTGTTTGCGTACGAACGTGCATCCTATTGTCTGCTTTTTTGGTTTTACTCCATTCTTGCAGGTGTATGTGTATCAATTATGTACGAACGCCTAATTTGATAATTGTTTAGCGTACGAATGTGCAATACCTTGTGTGCTTTGTCTAGATCATTATCTTTTGCATATTTATTACTTCGGATGTGTACGAACGCACATTCCGCATATGATTTGATGCCTTCATGCATTTCTCACCGGTTTACTCTTATTGCTTGGTTGCCGTACTTGAAGTTTTCTAGAGTATTTTTAGCTCACAATGCTCTTTGGATTTGTTATCCTTTTGGTACTAGCTATCCCTTATTTATCATATTCTCTTAGAACTTTCCTAGATATCGTGAGAATTAGGGGTTTACCGCTTTCTTTTCCATGATTAGGATATGAGCGTTGGGCTCAAAGTCGCTGTTTAAAGACCTGTAGCTAGGAATTCTGCAAATTGTGTGCTAATTATGTTTGGTTTGATTAAAATCCTCTTTCGTGCATAGGGAGGTAATTCTCAGTAAGTGTTTACATTTGTGCTTGCATAGGTCAGAGTCGTTAGGAAACCTAGAGTGGAACCACCAAGCAAAGTACCGCTTTGATACTTATTGATATATATATATATATATATATATATATATATATGATATGATGGGCATGCGGAAAGGGTTCGCAATTAACCCTCGCACATTTCAAGTCCATGTGAGCTCAGCACACGCGGATCATGTTGCTTCCTTTATCGAGTCAATAATAATAAAGTGGCAAGAGTTCTCTATTCTGAATCTCCACACTTTCCTGGGGTTCGCATTTACTGCTTAACTCGCATCATTTTCTCTTCACACTTGACAATTCATGTCATGCGGTGATACCACTCACGGGAATCGGAATGTGTTGGCTCCTGGTTGCTGCCGGCCCTCGACTTGCTGTTGTAGGCTACGAGGCTTCCTCATTTTCCTGCGCTTCTATGACATTTGTTTGTGCATTGCGTTGCTTATGTGCTTCTGCCAAAGCACTTGATTACTTCATCCCTTTGCATCCCTTGGTTATACAACCAAGACAAATATTAGGATAACTTTCCCATAAGACCGCTTAGTTAGGATAACTCTTGAGCCTAGACATTAGGATGTACATCCTTGACATGTCAATATAGGTAGAGATTCCCCTTTACCCTCAACCTTAGGTCCAATCTTTGCATGACAACATTAGGGCTAGTACTAGATAGTCTCCCTTTTGTTTTGCTTGTTTCTTTTGCATCCTTGCATGTAATTAAAACTAAAACTTGCTTTCTTTTTCTTTTGAAAATTAAAACACTTAATAATGGTTCAAAACTCCTTTCATAAAGGTAAAAGAAACCAACCAAGACAAACTCTTTTTCTCCTACGGGCGCATTTTCTTTGGTGTTTAAAACCTATTTCATAAGTAAAAAACACAAAACCTACCAAAACAAGTGAGTCGAACTAGGACGCTCTGACTTTCCTATTGCACGAGGGAATAAGTAGGCATCTTGTCACGGGGCTCGATCGAGCAAAAATTTGTAAATACTTCCTTCTTTTCCCAGTGTTTTCTTTATTTTCCTTTTTTTTATCATGCATTGTAGCGATTAAGCAGTAAATAGATATAACACACCTGTTAGATAAAAAATAGAAGTGGATACCGTAGAGTACTACGGGCGTGTGGGGTGCTAATCCCTTCCCTTCGCGTAATAGACTCCCTTACCCCGATCTCTCGGTCGTAAGACCGTGATTTCTTACCTTTCAAGTTTACTCAATGTTTTCCTTTCTCCTTCGCGAGATAAAAACGTTTGATGGCTTGTAACACAGTGGGAGAACTGACTTGTTTTGTTTTGCGTTTGATTGCAAATGTTGCGGATAGCAAGAGTCGCCACCGACTTTATTTTATCCAATTAAGGGAAGGTGAAAAGAACAGGAAAAGACCTTCGTTAGATTCTGGGTAAGGGAGGTGATTATGAAAAGGGAAGTACTAGCAGTTTATAGGTGCAGAAAGTAAATTGCGGAAATGTAAAGTGCGGAAAGTAAATCCTATGCTATTACATGGCTTTGGGGCACATACATAATTGAGGAGTGCGGAAAGTAAAACCTAATTAAACTATTACATCCCATGAGCAGTTACATAATATTAAAAAATAAAATGTGAGAAAATAGTCCTAACTATTACAACCTGGAAGCAGTTAAAATAATCGGGAAAAAAATCGAATTGCAAATAAGAGAAAATAACGTTAGTGAAAAGATTTTTGAGTTAGGAAAAAAGTTTTAGGGTTAGTACACATAATTAGATGAGAAAATATTTTTTGGGAATTTTCTGGATTGATTTTAGTATAGAAAAACCAATTAAAAGTTAATTTTTCGATTAATTAACAATTAATTAAAATATGAATGAAAAATATTACTTTTTTCTGTTAAAAATTAATTAAACATTTTCCTGACCTAAATGCAAAAAGAAAATATTTTTTGTGATTTTTTTTAATGTGTTAGAAAAATATTTGAAAAGAAATTAAATTGAAAAGGAAAATATGAAGAAAATAGGAAAATATGTTAGTTTTCAAAAGTGTAAAAAAAAATAGGTGAGGATGCCAGGGATCGAACCCAGGTCCTCCTGGTCAAACGTGCGCCTCCCTTGCCATCTGTGCTGGGTGTGAAAGCTGTTAGAATAATGGAATGAATAACATATAAGTGAAAATAAATTCTGAAAATATTTAAATTCAAAAACACGCGCCAGGGCCTTCATCTTCTTCCTTGAGACACAGACTTTTACCCACAGTTTTTGTCATAGCTAAAGCCTTTAGTGACGGCTTCTTTCCATAGCTACAAGTCCTGCAAATCATAAAACTCATAATACACAATGGAAATTAATTGTAGGACCATAGATCGATTGGAATCGACCTCCTAAGCATGATGGTGGTCATCATTCTGCCTAATTTTTCCTAAAACGAAAAGCCCTAATCCTGAGCTACGAACCCTAGCCATGGTGGATTCATATCCCTGCACTTAAACTCAGACTAAACTATGCTAAAAGCTTCGAAGCTTCATGATAAACACAAATACACGGTTAAATTCAATTGATTATGCATAAAAAAAATGAAATCGATTTTGAGTTAGAGTTGTGCAAACCGTGTTCTTGATTTCGTGTTTCTGGATGTTTTGCTTTCTTGTGAGTATTTGGAATCGATCAGAGGAACTCCATGAATCGATTGGAAGGCTTATAATAACTTGAATTGATCCAAAACTATGGCTGCTAGTTGATTGATAGTCACGGTTTTTTGAAGCTTTTTTAGGGTTCTTTGAGGCCAGAATTTCGTTCTTGTGGCATTTGGAATCATTATGTATATATACTGTCATACCCCAAATTTTGACCTAATATACCACCTTACATTTGCATCATTGCATAACTAACAGCTCATAAAGCATTAATCGGGTATAGTCTTTACGGGTCAAAATTAGGGTTTCATCAGGTTTTCATCTAATTTAAGAGGCAACCAATTAGGGTTTGAGTTTTTCTCACCTCATTTGATCTATCTTGATCAAATCATCAGCCTTCAATCTTCAGATATCCATTTTTTCTCACAGATCAATCAAGGATCGACCAGTTACGGTTTTGATCGGGCATGAGTATTCTCTGACTTTTTGAGCAAGAAATGACTTTTTTGGATAGAGATTGGTCATTATATCTTAGATACAACATCTTGACCTAATTTCTGGATTCAAAACATCACAGAAGTTCACAGACTTCATCGGTCAATTTCAGAAACATCTGATGAAATTTCATCTGCACTGAAAAGTCAAACTTTGACTTTTGGTCAACTTTTTCAAAACAAAACTTTTTCAATCATCAAAATACTTCAAATGATCCATCATGATCATAGAAAATCAAAGAATTTGAAAAAGTCAACAAAAAGTCAAAAGTTTTCATACTTAGAAAATTTTCTAAGTGTTGAAATTTCTTATTTTTTCCAAACTTCATGCCATTTTTTCACCTAGTTCCAATTTGAATTGGAAAAAACTCAAAACATGAAAGTTGTAGCTTGTGAAACAAGCTTTCCAAAATGTCCAAGAACTCACAAATCCATGGAGTCTAGCTATACGTTTGAAATTGAAACATAAGGCTCCATGAACTTGATTTTCAAAATCCAAAACTTCAAATTATAGGTCATTTTTGAGATTTCTTCATCTAGAAGCAATACAACCTTGCCCACTTGATTCTTGAGCTGATAAATATCAGCTAGAGGTAATAATTGAGAGATATGGATCAAGTTGTAAAAATAGCACATGGTTAAAAAAGGAAACTTCCTTTTTCTTTTGAAAAGTCTTTCTTGCCCTTTAAGGCATCTTTGAATTTCCAAAAGCCTTGTACTCTTGCCTAACATTTCAGAACTATTTGCCTATAAATTGATCAACATTTCAAGTTCAAAACCACACCAAAGTAATGCCAAGACATACTTTTCTTCCACTTTCTCCAATTTCTCAAAACATAGTTCAAAAGAGAGAAAACTTGCAATTTTGAGAATTAGTAAAAACTAGGGAAAGTTTTGGTGTCAAACATGCTCTAATATCAACATCAAACTTGTTCAAAACTTAAAATCAACATGAACAAAGCTGGAAATCAAAAATCACATGCCATAACCATTATGTTTGCAAAACTGCCTTAAGTATCAAATTCCTGGTTAGGATGGATTAACTTGTGTTCCAAGCATTCAAATATCATCTATGAACATCATAGACACGATCCAGATCCATAACCAACATCTGTAACAACTCTAACCAAGAAATCGAGTTTCATTTTTTAGTCTGTGCAGGTGGACTTGGCTGGAGTAATCCAAGGTGATTCAAGGCAAGTAGATCATCCATTTAGCTTCCATACATGCCGATGGTGCTGTAGCAATCAAGAAACAAGTTCTGGAAACACGTTTACACCTTCTTCGATCTCCACTTGAACAGGTATGAACATGAACTTGGATATCCTAATTCTTTGAACTTAAACGAAAAAACTCTTGGCCAATCTCTTTCTGCACTCATAACGATCATAAGCCCTCAAGAAAATCAAAGAATCATTAACTACACATCATTTAATTTGAAAAATTCAGTTTTAGGGTTCATCACGATTCCCAGAAATTTAAGCATGCTAGGTCAAAAATAAATGCAATTAACATCTGCCATCATGTTCGTTGTTCAAAATCGAGCAACTTTCATTTTTATTTCATTGAATTTCATTGAGAAATGAAGATTTTAGTTTGGATTGTTGAATCTGAAGATCAAAGAGAACGAAGAACACTGCGCGCGTGTTCTTGAGTTTGAATTTTTAAACTTTCCAATCTTTTATTAACACGTGTTTCTAGTCCACTAACACTAAAACGCGTTTGTTCCAGTGGTAGCTTGCTCGCCCTTAAGGTTTTCTGCCACGTATGCCACTCAATGGTCATGGGTTCTATCCTTCTCAAGACCATTTCTTTTTCAAACTTTCATATTTTTCATGTTTTTTTACAAAACTTCACAATTTTTTTTACCAATCAAAACTCCTCATTTTGAGGTGATTTTTTGAACACTTGTCAATAAATGTATCTATTTTATGATAGTGCAAAATTTTTCAGAAAAAACTTTCATCTGATTATATTTTAATCGAGCCGAAAACGACGTTCTGAGCACTTTTCAAAACACCTTTTAAGGTGAATTTTTCAAGTTTTCGACTTCCGATTTTTTTCAAAACTTCTCATAAATGAACCTTACATTTCAAAACACTTTCAAAAAATCATTTTTCAAAACATTTCATCAAACTTGCATCCTTTTACCATGATCAATCCAATTTAAACGATAAAACCGAATTCGTTTTCTCTCGAATTTCTCAATCGATCATGGGCCTCCCTTACGGTGTAAGTCCCAATCCTTTTATGTACATATTTAATTTTACTTGTACATACTCAAATCATCATTGTCAATATTCAAACATAAACAAATTTCTTTCGTTTGTTTTCATTCGTTTGTTTATACACCGATACCATTGGTATTGAAAGGAGAAGAATTATTACTGATGAAACTTCTTTTAAACCAATGGGCCTCCCTCACGGTGTAAGTCCCATAACATTCTTTTATGTACATAATATTTCTTTGTACATATCAAACTTTCTTCAAATACATACAAATTTATCATCTGTACATAACACAGATACTTTTTATACTCAAGTACAGACAAACTTCGATCGTTTGTTTTCATTTCACTTGTGTATACTCAAACCAACATTCTTTTACGTACATACATACCTTTTCCTTGTACATATCAATTTCTTTTTCATACAAATCTTTGTCTGTACATAATACAGATACTTTTCACAGATAAACTTTGATCGTTCGTTTCTGTTTCGTCTGTACATATACACTGAATACCATTGGTATTGAAAGGAGCATTATTCCCTGTGAAACTGCTTTCAAACCAATGGGCCACCATTATGGTGTAAGTCCCAAGCTTCCTATGTACATCCATCTTTGTCTGTACATAAATAGCTCGTTCGTGTACATATTCACTTCCTTGTACACAGTTCAAACTTGTAAATAACCAAGTTACGCTCGTTTTAAACGTTCGTTTCACAGACACTTGTTTATATTTCATAAACTCTTGTAAATAAACATCATGCATTTTTTATATTTCCTTCATAAACTCCTGTGAACACATATCACACACACACACATGTTTATACAACTGTCTAGTTATAACATAACAATTAGACTAACCAATAGGTTCCCCACAGTTGTAGCCTCCGCTTGGGCTTTATACAAGATAATTCATCACCAGCATGAATTTAGCCTCCGCTTGGGCTTTATACAAGATAACTCTCCCCACAAGAGTTCAGCCTCCTCTTAGGCTTCATATAAAAAAAAACTCATTCATCTGAGTTTAGCCTCCGCTTAGGCTTCATATAAGACAACACTCCCCTGTTGAGTCCGCCTCCTCTTGGGCTTCGTTCAAAGGAACTCCTCATTGAGTTTAGCCTTCTATTAGGCATCATACAATGAAAGAGATAGGAAATCTCTTAACAGCCTCCTATTGGGCTTCCAATACAAAGAATCACCCACGCTAAGATAGAACCCTGAAAGGATGGTTTCCCGTTGAAATAACTTTCAAAATCCCCAGAGAGTAAAATTTCCCGGTGAAATTGCTCTTAATTCCAAAAGGATGGTTTCTCGGTGAAATCCCTTTTAAACACAAAGCCAGCCATACACTATAGCTTCCTCTTGAGCTTCATACAAGGACCCTCGATGACCCTTGGAATGCCTCCTCTTGGGCTAACAATACAAGGACCCATGGGCTTCTTAAAAGCATCCCTTAATCCAATCAATTTCTCCTCGAGATTTAGACATCTATCATCTCTATGGAAGAAGTATCTCATCTATCACATCACATACAGTCAAAAACTTTTCAAACTCTTTTCAAACTCTTTTCAAACAAAAACATCTCTTAATTATAAGTGGTAACGCTTGTACACTCAAGCAAAACACCCAATACTTACAGTTAAAAGATTCAATCATCTTTTTTTTCAAACATCTTTCTTAAACATGTAAGTGGTAACGCTTGTACACTCAAGCAAAACACCTATAACTTACGATGAAAGATTTTTATCAGAACAAACTTTTCAAAATGTATGTGATGAAATAGATTAGATACATTTTTCATTAACATGACATTTGTCTGTCTCTTACTAACATCCCGTTGCTTTCCACTAGCATAAGTGGGAACTACGATTGCTCTGACTTTCTCAACATCCCTTTGAGAATACGTAGGCACAAGGTCTCATCCTTGTCGAGCAAATTTCTTTCTCCCTCAGACCAAACAAACCATAGATCCTGTAGATCCGAGCTACAAATGCTCGATTCCCACTAAGGGATATGTATGCGAAGATCCATGATCTTTGCGAGCACAATAATAACAAACACTAGGATCCCACATAATCTATCTTTCTTAAAATCCCAAAGGAGAAACTTTCCCAATCATAGAAATAACAATTAAAACACACAAACATATCAAACATATTCATATATAAAGCTATAGATAACTATATATATTTAGGGTGCTCCATCTATTCCCTTTATATAACAATCCCCCTTACTCGAATCTCCCCAATGCGTTGCGCCTAGTTTGCGCTAGTAGTTACGCATACCAATATCAATTGAGGGTATTTCACTTTCCCTTTTCATAATCATTAAATCATCTTTCTTGTGTTGAAAATAATAAAGCTTGATGCTCGCGGCATCTTTATAAACAAATCAAAAGAGTAAATCGTTTCGAGCCAGAGAATTTGAATTCACGTTCGAATCCTCTAGCGCGTCACCTTTTAACGCGAACATATACTAGAGTAATTAGGTCAAGAATTGTGAAGAAATATCATGCCAATCAATGAAAAAATATTTGATTTGGAATCAAACAAAATATTGCCTTTTTGAGCCAATTTCAATCAAATCACTTTCCATTCTTCATTATTTCGAAACAATCAGATTAATTGGCTTGCTTGGACCTCAAGGATGAGAGAAAATCAATCTTGCACTTAATTTTTGATTGTATATCTTTTATTTTAATTAAATTGGTTTTAAATGAATAAATATCCAAAATAAATAAAAAATAAAAGATAAAAACGTGGCCTTGGGCTTGGAGATTCCAATTCAGATAAGGAACAAGTTTGAATCAAGAAAAGTTAGGCCCATTTGGAAACTTTTTGATTTTCTCAAGTATTTCTCTTTATGCACCTCCTAAAAAATGCTCAACTTGCACATCTTGTTGTCATACCCCAAATTTTGACCTAATATACCACCTTACATTTGCATCATCTGCATAACTAACAGCTCAAACAGCATTGATCGAGTGTAGCATTCACAGGTCAAAATTAGGGTTTCATCAGATTTTCATCTGATTCAAGTGCAACCAATTAGGGTTTGAGATTTTCTCACTCCATTTGATCTATCTTGATCAAATCTTCAACCTTAAATCCTCAGATATCCATTTTTCTCATAGATCAATCGAGGATCGACCAATTAGGGTTTTGGTCGAGCATAGGCATTCTATGATTTTTTGAGCAGTAATTGACTTTTTTGGATAGAGATTGGTCATTATATCTTAGATACAACCTCTTGACCTAATTTCTGGATCCAAAACATCACAGAGGTTCACAGAATTCATCAGTCGTTTTTAGACGTATCTGATGAAATTTCATCTGCACAGAAAAGTCAAACTTTGACTTTTGGTCAAATTTTTCAAAACAAAACTTTTTCCATCATCAAAATACTTAAAATGATCCATCATGATCATAAAAAATCAAAGAATTTGGAAAATTCAACAAAAAGTCAAAATTTCTATAACTTAGAAAAATTTCTAAGTGTTGAAATTTCACATTTTTTCCAAACTTCAAGCCATTTTTTCACCTAGTTCCAATTGGAATTTGAAAAACCTCAAAACATGAAAGTTGTAGATCATGGAAAAATCTTTCCAAAATGTCCAAGAACTTCAAAATCCATGAAGGCTAGCTATGTCTTTGAAATTGGAACATAAGGCTCCATGAAACTTAATTTTCAAAGTTCACAACTTCAAATTATGGGTCATTTTGCATTTTCTTGTTCTAGAAGCTTTCCACCTTGCCAAAATGAGTCATCATGAACTGATAAATATCAGCTTGAAGATATAATTGAAGATTGGATCAAATTGTGAAAATTCACACATGGTAAAAAAGGGAACCTTCCTTTTACTTTCCAAATGACCATCTTGCCCTCTAAGCAAGCTTTGAGTTACCAAATGCCATGTACTTCTTGCCTAACAAATTCAGACTTGTTGCCTATAAATAGCTTCCATTTCAAGTTCAAATTCACACCAAAGCATTGCAAGAATCATGCTTTCTCTTTTCTTTTCTCCAAAATCAAGAGACATGATAAACTTTTGAAAAATCTTGCAATTTACAAAATCAGTAAAATCATGAAAGTCTTTGGTGTCAAACATGTTGTATGATCATAATTAAACTTGTTACAAGCTTAAAATTAACCTGAACAAAGCTAAAAACCAGTTTTCATTTTCCATTTTTTCAAACTTGCAAAACTGCCATGGAATTCGAAACTGAAGCTAGGCTTGATTCCTTTGAGTTTTGATCATCCATACACAATCCATAGACATCATAGAGATGATTCAAAACAAGAACAACAACCTGTAACACGATTTACACCAAAATCCAGTTTCTATTTTCAACTGATGCAGGTCGACTTGGGCAGGACGAGCCAGCTTGATTCATGATGCGCAGGCCATCCACAAAGCTTCCACACATGCCGCTGGTGCTCAAATGATTGAGAAACAATAACTGGAAACACTTAAACCCAGAAATCGATCTCAACTTTTCCAGGTATGCATACGAACTGAGATATCCTGATTCCTTACACCATTTGAAAAAAGCTCACGGCCAATTGTTTTCTGCACCCCTAACGAACATTAACCCTCAACAAAATAAAAGAATCATTGAACAAACATCATTTAATTTGGATTCTTAGATTCTAGGGTTCTTCATCTTTCCAGTAATCAAAACATGATAGAATGAATATAAATGAAATTAACAAGCATATTCATGTTCGTGGTGCAAAACCGATCAAAATTTATTTTTACTTCACTTAATTTGGTTGAGAAACAAAGATTTTGGATTGATTTTGGTAAACTGAAGATCAAACGAAAAAACCCAGGCTGCGCGCGTGTTCTTAGTGTTCTTCATTTTCAAATATTCAAATAATCCTCTCTTATGTTAACACGTGTGTTAGTCCACTGAACACAGATGCACGTTTGGTCTAGTGGTCCCTGGCTTGCTCTTAGTGTTTTCTGCCACGCGTCCACCCAAAGGTCATGGGTTCAAAACCCAGCAAGACCATTTTTTCATCCTTTTTCACAAAACTTCAATATTTTCATGTTTCTTTTATCAAACTTTCACAATTTTTTTAACCAATCAAAACTTCTCATTTTGAGATGATTTTTTGCAGACTTGTCATTTAATATATATATTTTATGATTATGTCAAAAAAATCCAAAAATATTTTCATCTGATTAATTTTTAATCGAGCTGAAAACGACGTTCCGAACACTTTTCAAACCTCCTTAAAAGGTGAATTTTTCAGGTTTTCGACTTCGATTTTTCAAAACTTCTCATAAATGAACCTCACATTTCAAAACATTTTCAAAACATTTTCAAATCATTTTTCAAAACATTTCATCAAACTTGCATCTTTTACCATGATCAATCCGATTTAAAACGATAAAACTGATTTCGTCTTTTCTCGAATTTCTCGATCGATCATGGGCCTCCCTTATGGTGTAAGTCCCAACCCTTTATGTACATACTTAGCTTTATTTGTACATATTCAAAACATCTTTGTCAATATTCAAACATAAACAAATTTCTTTCATTTGTTTTTCATTCGTTTGTTTATACGCCGAATCCATTGGTTCTAAAGAAAGGTTTCTTCTGAAACGAAACTTCTTTTTAACCAATGGGCCTCCATCACGGTGTAAGTCCCATAACATTCTTTTATGTACATAATATTTCCTTGAACATATCAAACTTTTGTCAAACATTTTTTAAAAACAAACTTTCAACTGTACATAACACAGATACTTCTTTTTCAAAACTTTTTATCTGTACATAACACAGATACTTCTTTTTCAAAACTTTTTATCTGTACATAATACAGATACTCTCTTTTTGAAAATACTCTTTACAGATAAACGTTGATCAATCATTTCTGTTTCATCTGTACATTTTACACTAAATACCATTGGTATTGAAATGAGCATTATTCCCTGTGAAACTGCTTTCAAATCAATGGGCCTCTCTTACAGTGTAAGTCCCAACCCTCCTATGTACATCCATCTTTGTCTGTACATAAAAACTCGTTCGTGTACATATTCATTTCCTTGTACACAGTCCAAACTTGTGAATAATCAAGTTACGCTCGTTTTAAACGTTCGTTTCACAGACACTTGTTTATATTTCATAAACCGCTGTAAATAAACATCATGCATTGTTTATATTTCCTTCATAAACTCCTGTTAATACATAGCACACACACACACACCTGTTTATACAACCGTCTAATAAATAACATAACAATTAGACTAATCAATAGGTTCCCCACAGTATAGCCTCCGCTAAGGCTTCATACAAGATAATTCATCATCAGCATGAGTTAGCCTCCGCTTGGGCTTCATACAAGACAACTCATCACCAGTTGAGTTTAGCCTCCGCTTGGGCTTCATACAAGATAACTCATCCCCAGCATGGGTCAGCCTTCTCTTGGGCTTCATACAAAGAAACTCTCCCAACAGAGTTAGCCTCCGCTTAGGCTTCGTATAAGACAACACTCTGTTGAGTCGCCTCCTCTTGGGCGTTCAAAGAACTCCTCATTGAGTTTAGCCTTCTCTTGGGCATCATACAATGAAAGAGACAGGAAATCTCTTAACAGCCTCCTCTTGGGCTTCCAATACAAAGAATCACCCGCGCTAAGATAGAACCCTGAAAGGATGGTTTCCCGGTGAAATCACTTTCAAATTCCCAAAGAGTAAAATTTCCCGGTGAAATTGCTCTTATTCAGAAAAGGATGATTTCTCGGTGAAATCCCTTTCAAGCCAAAGACAGCCATACCCTATAGCTTCCTCTTGAGCTTCATACAAGGACCCTCGATGACCCTCGATGACCCTCGGAATGCCTCCTCTTGGGCTTACAATACAAGGACCCATGGGCTTCTTAAAAGCATCCCTTTAATCCAATCAATTTCTCCTCGAGATTTAGACATCTATCATCTCTATGGAAGAAGTAGGATCGTCAGCTGATGATGCTCTGGAATGGGCTTATAGATTCCATTTGGAGAAGCTGTTACTGGAGAGTGAGTCGTACGCTAGAATCTGTAGTTGCCTTTTGAGTAGAAGAGACAACGGAGATGGGCTTAGGATGCCATTTGGAGAGATGAAGACATGTAGTCGAAGATAGGCTTAAGACACCATCTGGAGAGGCTGAGTCGTACGCTAGACTCGCTATTTGTTTGAGATGGGCTTATGATGCCATCTGGGGATGTTGACAATAAGAGAGAGTCAGAATAAACCTTCGTCTTGGTTATTCCCGAGGTGAATATTTGGCACGATGTGGATAGCTTTCCCGTCTTGCTTCGGGTGTTAATCCATAATCAGTTGCTTGGAAATAATTTGTGTGGTCTTTCAGATAGATTTCTCGTCTTGTTTCGGGCATTAATATTTGACCTTCGGTTTGGACAATAGATGTTACCTGTTGGGGAAATTTAACTCAAAAGAATATGGTTAGTCTTATGCAGATTATGATGCATGCGAGTGTATGACAATTTTACTATGATGTATGCATATGTTATGACTTTTTATGTAGATGTATGAATATAGATATAGATGTAGATGTATTTTAAAACATATCCATCTTGAAGAAGATGGGAACGTCCTGCTGGAGATTTCTGATGTTTGCTAGGGGATAGGGTTGTTGCGAACCCTAACTTAGAGAGAAAAAGAGATGCTTCTGATTCCTTCGATGCACTATCTGACCAAATCTCGAGTCTGGATATTAATGTTGTTGGAATAATAGCCGCGATCAAGAGATACTCTGCTGGGGATCTTGTGCATAGATCCTGCTAGGGAATGAGGTGATATGAAATAACCAGTTACTGCTCGGAGACTGATGTAACGTGGCAAAGCTGATAGGGTTATTAAAGCTGACGAGGCTTGTAGGATTTTTAGAGCTGATGAGGCCGATAGGGATCACTTGAGGTGTGATAACACGGATTTATATAACATATTTGACGCAATTTTCATAGACAATGTTACTATTTTTATTTAATTATATTACTTTATTTTTGTATTACGTTGGTATTTTTAATGTTTCAGGTATTTGTATTAGATAAAGATAAATTGAGCAAAGAAGTAAAATCGAGGAAAATCGGATTAAAAAGCAAACGAAATGAAGCAAAGGGGTGATATAGCAAAAAGGAGGAGTTATAGAAGAAGAAAATAATTATTCACGAAGCAAAGACTAAGCCCAGCAAAGTCAGGCCCAGAAGTAAGCCCAGGACGCACCAGCTTCCAAGTCACGGGTGAGACGGTCGTCTCACTCCTCTCACATAGCATGGAGGCCCGCCTCAAGTGGGGCCCATAATCCTCTAACATCTTGAGACGCACGTCTCAGTCTTCTCTCTCCACGTGGAGGCGTCCGCCTCCTACTCTTAGGCAGTTATATTCTCACACGATGGCCACTTATTTCGGTACGAGTTTAGGAACGGGAAGTTACAAAGTGAAGCTATAAATAGAAATTCAAGTTTCAGAATGAGGGTCGGCATTTTTACCGAACAATCGTTCTTTCGTTATTTTGCAATTTTATTTCAGTTTTGTACTTTGAATTTATTTTAGTTTTCAGCTTCTTTGTTTAAGTTTTATTTTCAGTTTTTCACTGATCTAACCTTACGTTAGATCTAGTGCTTTTTATTCCTTGTCGTATTTTCTTTTCTTCGAGTTCAAGAAGTCTCCGAGCAGATCCAACCGACTTGTGGTGGAGTGCTCGTTTATTTCGAAGAACAAGATTATTTCAAGTGTTCTTATTTTCAGGTTTTTTATTTAATTATTTTATTTTATATACTGTTGCCTGATATTATTATTTGATTGTGGAAATGTTTAAATATATCGAATCGTATTATTTATGCATGTCTGAATTAATTAATATGTCTGGCTAAGTCTTTTTGATATTGGTATGTAAATTAATCGAACCAAAGGAATCCTAAATAAATTGGCATAATATTACGTTGTTAAAAATATTCTTTCTGACTTAGATATCTAATTTAATTTATTAAAAGGTTTAGAAACCAACAGAGCGAAAGTTTGAGGTTAATAAACTGGACTAAGGTTAGAAACCAACAGAGCGAGAGTTTGAGGTTTAGAACCAGATAGTGGACACTAGGTATTATTTTTAAAGATTGCGAAAGCGTTTTAAAACTGATTAAACCTTATTTATTTTCAAAAAGTGTTTTTAAATTCGGCAGGATAGCGAGAGCATACCTTAGGATTTAATTACGTGATCTGATTCGACAGAGCGAAAGTTTGAGATAAGATCTTTAGATGAATATTGTTTGCTGAAATAGGATTTTTATCAACTTGAGTAATAAGTCAGTGGAAATTTGAATCCCCTAGGTTAGACGAACTACATACCGATATCTGTTTAATTATTATATTTTCCTTAATCAATTTCTTAAAGAATTATTCGCCTTAGCTGTATACCGTAACTTAGGATAACAATAGATCGATTTATAGTCTCTGTGGGTTCGATATCTTTTGAAACTACGCGATAGGACTGTGCACTTGCAGTCTGCTGATTAATAGACGATAAAGTCGCGATCAAGGTGACGAGTCTAAAGTTTGTTGAAGACTCTAACTGGGGTTTAAGAGAGATGTATGTTCTTCCAATGCACTATCTGACCAAGTTTCGAGTCTGGATATTGCTGTTGTCGGGGAACGATAATCATTGGGAGATACTCCACTGGTGATGAATATCTTGCGTGCAGACCTTGCTAGAGGCGATGTGATATGGAATAACGTGTTACGGCTTGGCGTAATTGGCTGATGTGTTACTGCTCGGGACCAATGTGATGGAGCTGATAAGATCACTGCTCGGGGACTAACGTGATAGAGCTGAAGCTTGATGAAGCTGTTAGGATCATTGCTCGGGGACTAACGTAATGAAGTTTGAAGTATTGATGAAGTTGTTAGGATCACTACTCGGGGACTTACGTGATGAAGCTTGATAAGATCACTGCTCGGGGACTAATGTGATAGAGCTGAAGGTTGATGAAGCTGTTAGGATCACTGCTCGGGGAATAACGTGACGAAGCTTGAAGTATTGGAATACTTGCTGGGAGGAGATTAGCATTTCTTCGGAGAAGATTTGTCTTGGTAAGGAGTGCGATGGATCCGTGGGGATAGATGATCCTGTGGATGCATTTCTTGTGAAAGTAACTTTGTGGGGGATGTATTGGTGACTTTAGTCGTCATCTTAATTCCTAGAGTCTGTAGTAATTACGGTTTCTATTCGCTTTTCATATTTTTGTGAATAAATGTTTATTGTTAGATGCATATAATCATTCAAGGCAAACATTGGACTTTATGCAAAAAAACAATAAAATTAACAATGTAAAAAGGGAATTTGCATTAATTTTGAAAAGTGGCGTATCGCCAAGTAGTTTGTATACAAGAGACGAATATCCTAATAAGAGTAAATTGTCAGAATAGTAAAAAGCTATGCGGAAACAATCCTGTCGAGTTTCAACAGTGCTATTGCTCATATATTTTCGACTATCTCATCTCCTTGCTGTCACTAGAAGGTGAGTGAATTGATTTTCGCCATTTGAATCTTGAATGCTGATAGTAGCGTGGTCGGTAAGCAGGTGATATGGACGAGACATAGTTGTACGCTTAAATCCCTAACTTTTGCCTAGACCTCCCTTTCGGGTTTTCGGTCTACCGGGATACCCTATTTTGCCCAAGCCGCCTTTACATGTTTTCAACTTGCCGGTGTAATACGGTGAACTGACTTTGAGATTTTTGTATCGCAAATGTGCGGATAGCAAGAGTCGCCACCGACTTTTCTTTTATCCAATTAATGGAAGGTGAAAAGAACAGGAAAAGACCTTCGTTAGATTCTGAGTAAGGGAGAAGGTTATGAAAAGGGAAGGTATTAGCACCCCTTTTCATCCGTAGTTATCTACGGGCTCTTAGTTGCTCTTAGATCATTTAAAAGAGTGCTTTCTGTGTGTTTGAAAAATATGTTTTGAAAAGGCTTTTCGCTTTGACTTTGTAAAGATTCATGTAGGAATGTATACAAAGTGTTCGGAAATGTTTCGTTTTGAAAAGAGTTTGAACTTTGACAAAAGTGTGAGGTGTGAAAAGTATTTGATTTGAGCAAGCAACTAAAAGTCTTATTACCTACTCAGAATGGTCGTTTTCGTGTTGTTTTACATTCCTTTAGAATAGCGCTATCCATACCATTAGTTGGTAGGTAACCCTATTCGTTGGATGTAAGCGGGACATTTGAAGGGACATCGGATGGTCATAGAAGGCAACTTGTAGGAAGTATCCTAGCACATTCGAAGGGACTATCATCATTTTTCGTAGGCGACAATTGAGGGTCAAGATCATGTATTCGTAGGCGACATCGTGGGTCTATGATCTTTGTATCGAAGGGACTATGATGATTTGTTTTGAAGGCAACGGTGCTAGAATACCTCTACGTTCGAGGGACTTGACCATTTTTATTCGTAAAGGCAACAAGAGAGAATTACCCTAAGGGGTGCATGTGTGAAAAAAGTGTGTCGATTTCAGGTATTTTATCTTGGAGTTATGAGTGATCTATGTCCAATATTATCTTGCCATACACGCCTAGTTACTAGCAGTTTATAGGGTGCAGAAAGTAAATTGCGGAAATGTAAAGTGCGGAAAGATAAAGTCCTACGCTATTACATGGCTTTGGGGTAGGTACATAATAGGAGGTGCGGAAAATAAAAGTCCTAATTAAACTATTACAACCCATAGGCAATTACATAATTGAAAAAAGAAAGCGAGAAAAATCGTCCGAAACGTTACAACCTGTGAACAGATACATAATCGGAAATACGAGAAAATTGCATAAGAAGAAAATGTTTGTAAGAACAAATATTTTTGAATGAGGAAAAAGTTTTTATGTTAGTAATGACATTAATATGATAAGATAAATTTTTATTAATTTTTGGAATCGATTTGATAATTTAAAAACAATTAAAAGTCATTTAAATGATTAATTAGTAATTAAATTAAATATGCATGCAAAAATAATAATTTTAATTTTAAAAATTAAATAAGTATTTTTCTGATGATTATGCAAAAAATAAATATTTTTGGAGTTTTTTAGATGCATGATAAAAATGTTTGAAGATAAATTAAAATAGCATGAAAATATTAAAGAAAATAGAAAATATAAGTTAGTTTGCAAAAGAGTAAAAATAAGATGGTCTTGCCAGGGATCGAACTGGTGACCATTGAGGGAATCTCCACGCTGCTTGCCTTTACCACTGAGCCAAAGTGCTTTTGATGTTTAGGAATTGGAAAGAATGCATTATATGTGATAACGTGTCATGATTATAACTCAAAGCCCAGTCAACACGCGTGGACCCCAGCTGGAACGGATGGGTGAATCAGAATGAATGAACATGCCACGCAAGCTGTCAACCGGAGTCAACAAGTCAGCGACGCCGGAGCCCTAGCTCCGGTCGTCTTCTCCGGCCACTCAATTTTTCAAACCTGCAAAAGACGTGAAATCAAAGGCTATGGTTAAGGCTGTGACACTCCGATTTAATTCAATATTAAATAAGTGAGAATTAATTATTTAATTGATTTAAAGTCTTAAATATTTAATTCATCTGGATTAATTGGATCATTTAATGAGGAAAGGCCTGGAGGTGTGTAGAGTAAATGGGTGTAAGAGTAAATCACTCTACTAATTACTAAGTATTGATTAATTATTTTATTGGAATATTAGAAGGAAATATAAAAGGAAAAGAAAGGAAAAAAGAGAAGGTTTTGGAGAAATCATTTCACGTAGAGTTGGAGAAAGAAGAGAAAAGAGGAAAAGCCGACGCCGAGAGAAACCGAAGAATCATCGCGAGGTAAGGGGTGATTTTATTTGATTAATATGTCTTATGGGTTTTGGGAACCAATGGGATGATTGGGTATGTTAGGAATTGGAATTATAGGTTTATAGCATGAAACCCTATTTGTGTCAGTGGATGGAAAATTGATCACTAGTGTGTCAGATAATAAATAGGAATGGGTAAATTATGTTGGTTGATGTCAAAATGGTGTAAAATGGTGTTAGAATGGTGTTCATGATATCACAATTCGTGTTTGAAAGGTTGGAAATGGTTATGGATGCATAAAGCTGTCAAAGATGTCAAATTTTGCTGTTACAGGTCGTGGAAACCGGTTCCCTGTTGGAAGGAACCGGGTTCCAGGGTAAAATTTCAAATTCTGGGAATTTTTGTACATGGGAACCGGTTCCATGTGGGGAGGAACCGGGTTCCCCATACAAAAATCCAGGGGGACTCAATTTTGAAAACCTGGGAACCGGTTCCCTGTGGGGAGGAACCGGGTTCCCTATACATTTTTCCAGGAAGCGTGTATTTTCAAATTGTTGGAACCGGGTTCTCCCAGTGAGGAACCGGTTACCACAGTGTATTTTTCCAAAACTTCTAAAATTTCAAAAACTCATATTTTCTAAACCGTAACTCCGATTCGAGTGCCGTTTTCGGCGTTATTTCTTAAATTTAAAATTCTATCTCTTGGAAAGGAAAAAATATTATTTTATCGAAAATTATTTTAAAAGAGCCGAGTCCCCGATTTTGAGAATATGGATTGAATTACGGATGATGGGTAATTAATGCGAATGGTCTGAGTACCGGATGAGAACTAATGCATACCATGTTATATTTTGATATCCATTATGATTTGAATGTGATATAATTGGTGAAATGACATCGTGTGATTATGTTGATTATTATGATCAGTGGAATAATGTTGCATGCTTATATGATTGCATGCATGAACATTGTTAATTGGTTCATTCCCATTGTGCGGAAGTGAGCTTGCAGAGCCAATAGACTGACCTGGTTGGAGGTAGTGAGGCTAGATTCTTGACCCAATGGTGTGGGCGAATCATGGATTACACTGTCATTCCACGAGTAAACGGAGCAGTAGGGGAACGCGGTTCACGTTTGGTACCACATGCATAGAGTCTGCATTGCATATGGAATTGTAACATGTTAGGATGGTTTCCAGTGTTGCAATTGCCATTGTTTGATATATACATGATCATTGTGTGAACTGTTCCTTTTGTATTGTTTATGATCTTGTGTTTGGTTGATGAACTGATATGTTCGATTATTCTGTTGGATCTAAGAACGTATAATACATATTATATTGAATTGAAATCTCACCCTTACTTTAACCATTTCGATCCAGTGATTAGCCGATTGAGTTGGTGAGGATAACTCTCTAGATTCGAGTCAGTTTATTGGTCCGCGTGCCAGTGTCGTGCTCTGGTAGATGTAACACTGGGGAAACGATTGTTTGGAATCCTTTAATGGATATTTTAAATAGTTTTGAGTTATGTTGATTTAATATCCTGGAATGACTATTGATTGATATTCGGGATTAAATTATGTTTCATTTCCGCTGTTAAACATAATTTTGGGTATGATTTAATTGATGAATGTTCTTCGAAAGCATGACGTGCTTGGTTAAATTTTATGATTTAAATTGTGACGCCTCTTAATTGCGGATAAACTCTGATTATTTAATTCTATAAAACGCGGGTATTTAGAAGGGGTGTTACAATAGTGGTATCAGAGCATAGTCGGTCTTGTCTTAGTGTCGTTATCCCTTTAGTATGCGACTAGTGTAAGTAACACTGTCGATACTTGTGTGCTGATGTAGATTGTTTTGTGATGTTACAGAATAATGGCTGGAAGAGGTAACGGAAGGAATGATGATGCTATTGCTGAGGCTTTGGGAATGTTAGCTGGAGTGCTCGGAGGGAATCAGCAGGGAGCTGCGATTGGTGCTGACAGACAATTGGGGAATTTTCAGAGGAATAATCCTCCATTGTTCAAGGGTGCACATGATCCCGAGGGTGCTCGTGGAAGGAGATCGAAGAGTTATTGATTGTCGAGGGGAGGTGAGGTATGGTACTCACATGTTGGAAGAGGAGTGGACCTAGGATCGAATTGGAAGAAGATGGGATTGCATTGACTCAGCTTTTCGAGAAGGTTTTCATTCGGGTGGAGATAGAAGCTGGCAAGTCCTGAGTGAGTATGCGACCAAGTTTACCGAAGTTAGCAAAGTATTATGCTAATTATCCTAACGATGCAGATGGGGAGTTTTCCAAATGTATCAAGTTTGAGAATGGTCTACGAGATGAGATCAAGCAGGGTATCAGGTATCAGCGTATTAGAAGGTTTCCTGATTTGGTTGACTGTAGTAGGATTCTGGAGGAAGATCTTACTAGTACTAAGGCGAATGCTCAGAGTTATGTTGACCGTAAGGGTAAGAGACAGATGGATCGCGGTAAGCCTTATGATAGGAGTAATCATAGATCTGGAGGTTGGAAGAAGCCTAGTGGGGGAGACTCTGGTTCTTCTGGTTCTTCCGTAAAGTGCTACAGATATGGTGAATTGGGTCACCGAGCTCTTGAATGCAAGGCTGATGCGAGGAAGTGCAACAATTTTGGGAGAGTTGGTCATTTAGCTGCTGAGTGTAGATCCTGAAGAATAACTTGTTACAACTGTGGCGAAGAAGGACACACCCGTCCGCAGTGTACTAAGCCAAAGAAAGAGCAAGCCGGTGGGAAAGTGTTCGCTTTGTCAGGATCAGAGGTTAAGCCGGATGATCAGTTGATTAAAGGTACATGTTTTATTAATGGCATACCTTTAATTGCAATTATTGACACTGGAGCGACACATTCTTTTATTTCTTTGGACTGTGCTAAGAGATTGAATCTAGAAATTTCTAATTTGGATGGAAGTATGGTTATTGACACTCCTGCGTCGGGTTCAGTGACTACTTCGTATGTGTAGAAATTGTCCTATCGTTATTTTCGATAGAGGGTTCGGTATGGATTTAGTGTGCCTACCGTTAGAACAACTTGATATTATCCTTGGAATGAACTGGTTGGTCTTCAACCAGGTTCATATCAATTGTTTTGAGAAGACGATTATATTTCCTGAAGTAGCTAAAGTTGAAGATGCGATCATGTCGGGCGGTGAACTCACCGCCGAGATGGTGCTGTAGTGTTCATGTTATATTCTTCAACGGAAGTGAAAGGGAAGGCTAGGAGTGGTGAGTTACCTGTTGTGAATGAATTTCCAGAGGTGTTTCCGGAGGATGTTAATGAGTTACCACCGAGAAGTGGAGTTTGCTATAGATTTGATTCCTGGAACTAGTCCGGTGTCGATGGCGCCTTATCGCATGTCGGCATCTGAGTTGTCTGAACTGAAGAAATAGTTGGAAGAGTTATTGGAGAAGAAATTTATTCGGCCTAGTGTTTCACCGTGGGGTGCGCCGGTGTTGTTGGTTAAGAAGAAGGAAGGTACGATGAGACTGTGTGTTGACTACAGACAGTTGAATAAAGTGACGATAAATAATCGGTATCCACTGCCGAGGATTGATGACTTGATGGATCAGTTGGTTGGAGCTTATGTGTTTAGCAAGATTGATCTGAGGTCTGGATATCATCAGATTCGTGTTAAGGCGGAAGATATTCAGAAGACTGCTTTTAGAACGAGGTATGGGCATTATGAATATTCTGTTATGCCATTTGGAGTTACTAATGCACCTGGTGTGTTTATGGAGTATATGAACAGGATATTTCATCCGTACCTTGACAAGTTTGTGGTGGTGTTTATTGACGATATTCTGATCTACTCAAAGGATGATGAGGAGCATGCAAAGCATCTCAGAGTTGTATTGGAATTATTGAAGGAAAAGAAACTTTACGCAAAATTGTCGAAGTGTGAGTTTTGGTTAAGCGAAGTGAGTTTTCTTGGCCATGTGATTTCCAAGAATGGTATTGCTGTTGATCCTACAAAAGTAGAAGCGGTATCTCAGTGGGAAGTGCCGAAGAATGCTTCGGAGATTCGTAGTTTTCTTGGTCTGGAAGGTTACTACAGGAAGTTCATTGAGGGATTTTCGAAGTTAGCTTTACCGTTGACTAAGTTGACGAGAAAAGGTCAAGCATTTATTTGGGATGCAGATTGTGAGAAAGGATTCCAAGAATTGAAGAGGAGGTTGACTAGTGCTCCGATTTTGATTTTTCCAAATCCGGAAGAATCTTTTGTGGTGTATTGTGATGCGTCTTTGATGGGTTTAGGAGGTGTTTTGATGCAAGATAAGCAGGTTGTGGCTTATGCTTCGAGACAGTTAAAGGTTCATGAAAGGAATTACCCGACTCATGATTTGGAGTTGGCGGCTGTGGTGTTTGTGTTGAAACTATGGAGGCATTATCTGTATGGTTCACGGTTTGAAGTGTTCAGTGATCATAAGAGCCTGAAGTATCTCTTTGATCAGAAGGAGTTGAATATGAGGCAGAGGAGATGGTTAGAATTTCTCAAGGATTACGATTTTGGTTTGAACTACCATCCTGGTAAGGCAAACATCGTAGAAGATGCGTTGAGTAGGAAATCCTTGCATATGTCAATGTTGATGGTTCGGGAATTGGATTTAGTAGAGCAGTTCAGAGATTTAAGTTTGGTATGTGAGACTACCCCGAATAGTGTGAAGTTGGGCATGTTGAAGCTGACTAGTGGTATTTTGGAAGAGATTCGAAATGGGCAGAAGTTTGATGTTGGTTTGGTAGATAAGCTGACATTGATTAACCAAGGTCAAGGAGGTGAGTTCCGAATTGATGAGAATGGTGTTATGAGATTTGGTGATAGAGTGTGTGTTCCGGATGTTGCTGAGATCAGAAAGAGTGTCTTAGAGGAAGGACATCGAAGTGGGTTGAGTATTCATCCCGGTGCTACTAAGATGTACCATGACTTGAAGAAGTTATTTTGGTGGCCTGGAATGAAGAAGGAAATTGCCGAGTTTGTGTATGCGTGTTTGGTTTGTCAGAAATCGAAGATTGAGCATCAGAAGCCGTCAGGATTGATGGAACCGTTATTCGTTCCGGAATGGAAATGGGATGGCATTTCTATGGATTTTGTGTCTGGTTTGCCTAGAACAGCGAAGAACTGTGATTCTATCTGGGTGATTGTCGATCGATTGACGAAGTCTGCTCACTTTATTCCGATAAGAATGGATTATCCGATGGAGAGGTTGGCAGAATTGTATGTTGAGAAAGTTGTAAGTTTGCATGGTATTCCGTCTAGCATTGTGTCGGATAGAGATTCGAGGTTTACTTCTAAGTTCTGGACAGGATTGCAAGAAGCTCTGGGTACTAGGTTATGATTGAGTTCCGCGTATCATCCGCAGACGGATGGTCAGACGGAGAGGACGATTCAGTCGTTAGAGGATTTGTTAAGAGCTTGTGTGTTAGAGAAAGGTGGAGCTTGGGATATCTATTTGCCATTGGTAGAGTTTACCTACAACAATAGTTTTCATTCGAGCATTGGTATGGCTCCGTTTGAGGCATTGTATGGTAGGAGATGTCGGACACCTTTGTGTTGGTACGAATTTGGAGAGAGTGCTGTGATTGGACCAGAAATCATTCAACAAACTTCAGAAAAGATTAAGATGATTCAGGAGAAGATGAGAACTTCTCAGAGCCGTCAGAAGAGTTATCACGACAAGAGGAGGAAGGATCTTGAGTTTGATGAAGGAGACCACGAATTTATGAGAGTTACTCCGATGATCGGTATTGGTCGAGCTTTGAAGTCAAAGAAGTTGACTCCGCTTTATTGGTCCGCTTCGATTACCAAGAGAGTTGGGAAAGTTGCTTATCAGATTGCTTTACCGCCATCACTTGCGAATTTGCGTGATGTTTTCCATGTATCTCAGTTGAGGAGGTACATTGCGGATCCGTCTCATGAGATTCAAGTAGATGATGTTCAGGTACGAGACAATTTGACTATTGAAGCAGTGCCTGCAAGAATTGAGGATCTAAAAGTGAAGCAATTGCGAGGTAAAGAGATAGCACTGGTACGAGTAGCTTGGGGAGGACCAGCTGAAGGAAATGTAACTTGGGAGCTGGAGAGTCAGATGAAGGACTCGTATCCCGAACAGTTCGTCTAAGGTATGTTTTCGAGGACGAAAACTCTTTTAGTGGGGGAGAGTTGTGACACCCCGATTTAATTCAATATTAAATAAGTGAGAATTAATTATTTAATGTATTTAAAGTCTTAAATATTTAATTCATCTGGATTAATTGGATCATTTAATGAGGAAAGGCCTGGAGGTGTGTAGAGTAAATGGTGGGTGTAAGAGTAAATCACTCTACTAATTACTAAGTATTGATTAATTATTTTATTGGAATATTAGAAGGAAATATAAAAGGAAAAGAAAGGAAAAAAGAGAAGGTTTTGGAGAAATCATTTCACGTAGAGTTGGAGAAAGAAGAGAAAAGAGGAAAAGCCGACGCCGAGAGAAACCGAAGAATCATCGCGAGGTAAGGGGTGATTTTATTTGATTAATATGTCTTATGGGTTTTGGGAACCAATGGGATGATTGGGTATGTTAGGAATTGGAATTATAGGTTTATAGCATGAAACCCTATTTGTGTCAGTGGATGGAAAATTGATCACTAGTGTGTCAGATAATAAATAGGAATGGGTAAATTATGTTGGTTGATGTCAAAATGGTGTAAAATGGTGTTAGAATGGTGTTCATGATATCACAATTCGTGTTTGAAAGGTTGGAAATGGTTATGGATGCATAAAGCTGTCAAAGATGTCAAATTTTGCTGTTACAGGTCGTGGAAACCGGTTCCCTGTTGGAAGGAACCGGGTTCCAGGGTAAAATTTCAAATTCTGGGAATTTTTGTACATGGGAACCGGTTCCATGTGGGGAGGAACCGGGTTCCCCATACAAAAATCCAGGGGGACTCAATTTTGAAAACCTGGGAACCGGTTCCCTGTGGGGAGGAACCGGGTTCCCTATACATTTTTCCAGGAAGCGTGTATTTTCAAATTGTTGGAACCGGGTTCTCCCAGTGAGGAACCGGTTACCACAGTGTATTTTTCCAAAACTTCTAAAATTTCAAAAACTCATATTTTCTAAACCGTAACTCCGATTCGAGTGCCGTTTTCGGCGTTATTTCTTAAATTTAAAATTCTATCTCTTGGAAAGGAAAAAATATTATTTTATCGAAAATTATTTTAAAAGAGCCGAGTCCCCGATTTTGAGAATATGGATTGAATTACGGATGATGGGTAATTAATGCGAATGGTCTGAGTACCGGATGAGAACTAATGCATACCATGTTATATTTTGATATCCATTATGATTTGAATGTGATATAATTGGTGAAATGACATCGTGTGATTATGTTGATTATTATGATCAGTGGAATAATGTTGCATGCTTATATGATTGCATGCATGAACATTGTTAATTGGTTCATTCCCATTGTGCGGAAGTGAGCTTGCAGAGCCAATAGACTGACCTGGTTGGAGGTAGTGAGGCTAGATTCTTGACCCAATGGTGTGGGCGAATCATGGATTACACTGTCATTCCACGAGTAAACGGAGCAGTAGGGGAACGCGGTTCACGTTTGGTACCACATGCATAGAGTCTGCATTGCATATGGAATTGTAACATGTTAGGATGGTTTCCAGTGTTGCAATTGCCATTGTTTGATATATACATGATCATTGTGTGAACTGTTCCTTTTGTATTGTTTATGATCTTGTGTTTGGTTGATGAACTGATATGTTCGATTATTCTGTTGGATCTAAGAACATATAATACATATTATATTGAATTGAAATCTCACCCTTACTTTAACCATTTCAGATCCGAAGTGATTAGCCGATTGGAGTTGGTGAGGATAACTCTCTAGATTCGAGTCAGTTCATTGGTCCGCGTGTCAGTGTCGTGCTCTGGTAGATGTAACACTGGGGAAACGATTGTTTGGAATCCTTTAATGGGTATTTTAAATAGTTTTGAGTTATGTTGATTTAATATCCTGGAATGACTATTGATTGATATCCGGGATTAAATTATGTTTCATTTCCGCTGTTAAACATAATTTTGGGTATGATTTAATTGATGAATGTTCTTCAGTGAAAGCATGACGCTGTTTGGTTAAATTTTTATGATTTAAATTGTGACGCCTCTTAATTGTGGATAAACTCTGATTATTTAATTCTATAAAACGCGGGTATTTAGAAGGGGTGTTAAAAAGGCTACCCCCCCTAAATCGGGGTCTGCGAATCCAATGGTGATGCTCGTTTTCCCTGAAAGTGCCTGTACAAGCCGGTTCGAAGAAGACAGTTCAAGAAACCCTAACTATGGAAAATCGATTTCTGGACGTTCAAGCATCAAAACGATGGCCCAGATCTTTCATATGGAACCTCATGAACACATTAGAGTGGTTAGTTTCGATTAAAACACGCAGATAATAAAAATGCAAAATCAAGAAAAATATGAATATGTATGATCATGTATGGCTCGATTCAGGCTGTTTCAACCATGGTTCTTGGTGTATACTTACTCAAACTTACCCTAGGAACACAATGGAATGATTGAGAGAGGCTGAAAGTGGCTGGAGCAAGAATTCGAATTTTACAACTTTGAAGAATTTTTTGAGAAAAATAAGGGTTGTTGTATGGCTAGGGTTTCGTCCTTGGCTTTGTGCAATAAGCTGAGTATTTATAGAGTGAGGAATGAGAGCAAAAAGAAGGAAAAAAGATATGCCATTCAATGTGAAATAATTTCCTTTCAAATAAAATCAAATCTTTTGAAAATTTGATTTTCTCTTCCATATGCAAGCTAGCACGAATTTGGCAAGTTGTGTGGGCTATCTTGGACCTCAAGTTTGATAAAAATCCAATCCATTTGAAAATATATCTTGTTTTCATATTTTATATAATTTAAATTTGAATTTAATGCTTTTAAATTCAAAAATAAATGAAAAAAATAGAATGTGGTCATGGCAAAGCATCAATAGGTCACAAATAATATTATGAACAAGTTTGGATCATAAAATTATAGGCCTATTTGGAAAAAATTGGATTTTGACAAATATCTCTTTTTGTGCAATTGTCCAAAAATGCCCAACTTGCACAAGGTGTATTTTGCTCAATTTTCCATCTTCATGGACGGTTTCTCTGGTTATAATCAGATCAGAATGGCTCCCGAAGACATGGAGAAGACATCCTTCATCACGCCGTGGGGCACTTTTTGGTACAAAGTAATGCCGTTTGGATTAAAGAATGCAGGCGCAACTTACCAAAGGGCGATGACTACTCTCTTTCATGACATGATGCACAAAGAGATCGAAGTCTACGTGGACGACATGATAGCAAAGTCTGACACTGAAGATGGGCATATAGACTATCTCTTAAAGTTGTTTCAACGACTAAGGAAATTTCAGCTCCGCCTGAATCCTAACAAATGCACCTTTGGGGTAAGATCTGGAAAACTCCTAGGTTTCATCGTCAGTCAAAGAGGTATTGAAGTTGACCCTGACAAAGTCAAGGCTATTCAAGAAATTCCTACGCCACATACGGAAAAGCAAGTAAGAGGATTTCTTGGACGATTGAATTACATCTCCAGATTCATCTCTCAAATTACTGCTACCTGCGGGCCGATATTCAAACTTCTCCGCAAAGATCAAAAGGTTGTATGGACAGAAGATTGCCAAAAGGCTTTTGACAGTATCAAGGAATACCGTCAGAACCACCAATCCTGATCCCTCCGGTCGAAAAAAGACCGTTAATCCTATACCTTACCGTGCTAGAAGAGTCCATGGGCTGTGTACTTGGACAGCAAGATGACACCGGTAAGAAGGAGCATGCCATCTACTACCTGAGTAAAAAGTTCACAGACTGTGAAACTCGTTACTCCATGCTCGAGAAAACATGTTGTGCTTTGGTGTGGGCTTCAAAACATCTCCGCCAGTACATGATCAATCACACAACTTGGTTAATCTCCAAAATGGATCCAATCAAGTATGTCTTTGAAAAGCCTGCCTTAACGGGAAGAATTGCTCGATGGCAGATGCTGCTATCTGAATATGAAATCCAATACCGCTCTCAAAAAGCAGTTAAAGGAAGCATTCTCGCCGATCACTTAGCTTATCAGCCGCTCAACGAATACCAATCTCTCAAATTTGACTTCCCAGACGAGGATGGTATGTACTTAAAGATGAAAGATTGCGACGAACCGCTACCCGAAGAAGGACCAGATCCGTAATCCGCCTAATCTTTGATGGAGCATTAACGTTTTGGCAATGGAATTGGGCGCTATTATCCCCGAGGGTTCTCATATCCCATTTTCCGCCAGATTGCTATTTGATTGCACCAACAACATCGCAGAGTACGAAGCTTGCATCATGGGTATCGAAGAAGCCATCGACTTGAGGATCAAGATCCTTGATATATATGGAGACTCAGCCCTTGTGATCAATCAAATCAAAGACAAGTATGAAACTCATCATCTTGGTCTAATTCCATACAGAGATTATGCAAGACGTTTGTTGACTTTCTTCAACAAAGTTGAGTTGCATCATATCCCTCGAGATCAAAATCGAATGGCAGATGCCTTGGCCACTGTATCTTCCATGTTCAAAGTCAACGATTGGAATGATATGCCCAAGATCCGCATGAAAGACTTTGAAAGATGTGTGTCGAATCTTTGACGATAAACCGTGGTTTCACGACATCAAACGTTTCCTACAAACACGAGAGTACCCACTCGAGGCATCGTACAAGGATAAGAAAACCCTAAGGAGGCTTTCTAGAAACTTCTTCCTCAATAAAGATGTGCTATACAAAAGAAACTTCGACATGGTCGATGCACGACAAGAAGCAGACACGATCATCCATGAAGTGCATGAAGGATCCTTTAGAACCCATTCAAATGGGCATGCAATGTCTAGAAAAATCTTGAGAGCAGGATACTATTGGATAACGATGGAATCTGATTGCTGTAAATACGTCAAAAGATCACAAGTGCCAGATCTACGCAGATAAGATCCATGTGCCACCGAATCTACTCAACGTTCTTTCATCTCCGTGGCCTTTCTCCATGTGGGGCATCGACATGATTGGGATGATCGAACCAAAAGCGTCCAATGGACATCGCTTCATTCTAGTGGCTATTGATTACTTCACCAAATGGGTCGAAGCAGCGTTACGCCAACGTCACAAGACAAGTGGTTGTGAGGTTCATCAAGAACAACCTCATTTGCCGATATGGAGTTCCAAGTAAGATCATTACAGACAATGGATCAAACTTGAACAACAATATGATGAAAGAACTATGTGAGGAATTCAAGATCGAGCATCATAACTCGTCTCCTTACCGACCAAAGATGAACGGCACCGTTGAAGCTGCCAACAAGAACATCAAAAGGATAGTCCAGAAAATGGTCATCACTTACAAAGACTGGCACGAATGCGCCATTTGCTGGGTATCGTATTCAGACGCACTTCAACAAGGGCAACCCCTTTCTCTCGGTATACGGATGGAAGTGGAAGTTGAGATTCCGTCAATGAGAGTTCTCATGGAAACCAAACTATCTGAGGTTGAATGGTGTCAAAGCAGATACGATCAATCAACTTAATCGAAGAAAAGCGATCGCGTGTCACGGACAACTCTATCAAAGAAGGATGAAGAAAGCAAAAGGTCCGACCTCGTGAATTCGAGAAGGAGACCTCGTGCTTAAAAGATTCTTTTTCAACCGATTCTAGGGCAAATGGACTCCTAACTACGAACCCATACAGAAGCTTTTTCGGCGGTGCTATGACTCTCACAACCATGGACGGTGATGAACCTCGCATCCCGTAAATGTTGATGCAACAAGAAATACTTTGTCTAAATAAAACAAAAGAATCGGTAAGTCGAAACCCGAAAAGGGCGGCTTAGGCAAAATGAGCGCTCGGTGGATTGGATTGAAAAATCGAAGCAGCAAAATTAGAGACAACAAACTGAAAATATCTCGATAGATTGAAACGAAAAGGCAATCTAGGCAAAAATAAGGATACAAAATGACAAAGTAATCAGTCCTCAGACAAACTGAAGAATCTTCCATCAATGGATCTTCATTCAAATCTTCTAAAGCAACAAGCACAGTGGAAATTTCAAGGTTGTTAGGGATAATAGCGGTTATTTGTTTTCAATGTAGCCTTTTCCCAATAAATTATAATTTCCAACTCTTGTAAATAGCTCATGGAATCACGCCTTTGGCTGATTACCATTCTATCAATAAATTTGAGCCTTGTGCCTTTTGTTTGCAATTCCTACTTTATTCTGTTTTGCAAAATAACGCTTTTTATTGTGAAAATCACTTTTTGAAACTAAAATGTTTTAAATGAATTTTTACTTCAAAATTTTGAAACAAAAGCAAAATTTCCTTTGAACTATGAACACAGAAAGAACTTCAACAGTTCCTCCACGAGTGTTTCGATCTCCAAAGGATAGAATGACTACTCCAGAAGTCTTCTCCTCAGCAGAAATCATCAAAGGACGGTATTCTTATCCAAAAAGAATTCCCAACAAAGTTGTCAATAAAATGCCTTTCTCCGAAAGTTTAAAGCATGCAACTCAGATCCTTCATCAGCAACATCTACACCATTGCTGCGGATTTTGTTGAGTATTTGTTCGAACTGTGACGCGGTCCTTTTCCCAAATACCTCTTTAGTGTCTTTGTCAAGTATTGTTAGCATGCATATAACATTCATGACATTCATACATAATAGCATCATTCATGCATATTTGCATTCCTCAAAATGTTTGCTTCCATATCACTGGTTTAACTCAAACTTACTCATGTAAGTACAATCATATCCCCATTAGATTATCCCAAAGCAGAGAAATACATCTTTTCTCTCTCCTGTTCCCCAGCTGAGATCATTCCTCATCAGGAACAAAGTCTTGATTGACCCTTTCTTTCCAGTTCATTCCTGGATAGAACCCCGTCTATAATCAACAAAGCAGTAAGCAATAGCCTCATCATTTGAGCCGCTTATTTCTTTTTTCATTCTTAAACTTGTCATGAAAGTTTGGTCTTCTCAACAAAGTCAAATCACGACTGCATTTAGAAATAGCTTGTTCTTCGCTTAAAAGAAAACCTGTGTCTTCCAATCAAAATGCCCGCGTCTTCTCAAAAGAGATCTCCTCGGCAGGATTATATCTAAGAAAATAGAAACTCATTTGAGTTCTGTTTCTTTCACTGTCTGTTATTCACAAAAGCTGAATACACAGCAAGTTTTCTAAAGATTTACCTTGTTATAGTTATCACTTTGCTGATAATTGGTAATATCTTCAAGAACTCATTACCATAAAATATCACAAGGCTGATTATTGGTAATATCATTTTCACTTACCTTAAACATTGTCACGAGGCTGACAGAAGGTAATCTCTTTGTTTCCTAAAAACGAAACAGATGTTCACATGTTTTGTGAATCTCTTTTCCCCAGCGAGACATATTGCGTGTTTCCCAACAAACAGGATCCTCTTTTCTTAAACAGATCAAGTCATCCTCACAAGTTTTTTCCACCATGTCATTTCTTTGATATCATCTAGTTAAAACTTTTACAATCATTTTGCATCATCTGCATTTTTGGTATCTTAGGTCCAAAATTTGCGTATTCTGATATTTAAGTCTCTTTACACCTATCAAAACAAAGATCTTCATCTTCATCTCTCAGGTTAAAGAAACTTAAATAGGGGCATCTGTGATACCCCAATTTTTGACCTAATATACCACCTTACATTTGCATCATTGCATAACTAACAGTTCAGACAACATTAATCGGGTGTAGCATTCACAAGTCAAAATTAGGGTTTCATCAGATTTTCATCTGATTCAAGAGGCAACCAATTAGGGTTTGAGTTTTAATCAACTCATTTGACCTATCTTGATCAAAATATCAACCTTCAATCCTCAGATATCCAATTTTTCTCATAGATCAATCAAGGATCGACCAATTAGGGTTTTGATCGAGCATGAGGATTCTCTGACTTTTTGAACATTAAATGACTTTTTTGGATAGATATTGGTCATTATATCTTAGATACAACATCTTGACCTAATTTCTGTATTCAAAACATCACAAAAGTTCACAGACTTCATCAGTCAATTTCTGAAACATCTGATGAAATTTCATCTGCACAGAATAGTCAAACTTTGACTTTTGGTCAAATTTTTCAAAACAAAACTTTTTCAATCATCAAAATACTTCAAATGATCCATCATGATCATAAAAAATCAAAGAATTTGGAAAAGTCAACAAAAAGTCAAAATTTTCAACACTTAGAAAAATTTCTAAGTGTTAAAATTTCTTATTTTTTCCAAACTTCATGCCATTTTTTCACCTAGTTCCATTTTGAATTGGAAAAAACTCAAAACATGAAAGTTGTAGCTCTTGAAACAAGCTTTCCAAAATGTCCAAGAACTCTCAAATCCATGGAGTCTAGCTATACTTTTGAAATTGAAACATAAGGCTCCATGAACATGGTTTTTCAAGGTCAAAACTTCACATTTATAGGTCATTTTGTGATTTCTTCATCTAGAAGCAATGCCACCTTGCCAAATGGAGATTAGAGCTGATAAATATCAGCTAGGAATAATTGAGATGAGATAAGATCAATTTGATATTTTCACACATGGTAAAAAGAGGAAGCTTCCTTTTTCCTTTTGAAAAGTCCCTTTAAGTTATCTTTGAATTTCCAAAAGCCTTGTACTTGTGCCTAACATTTCAGAACCATTGGCCTATAAATAGAGCATCATTTCAAGTTCAAATGACACCAAAGCAATGCAAAGTTATGCTTTCTCTCTTCTTCCTTCAAAATCAAGAAACATAGTTCAAAATGGAGAGATCATGCAATTTTGAAAAATTGTGAATGAACATAAGATCTTTGGTGTCTAACATGTTTTAATGTCAACATATAACTAGTTTGCAACTTAAAATCAAACTGAAAGCAAGTAAAAATCAGAATTGCATTTTCCATTTTTCAAACTTGCAAAACTGCCTAAGAGCTCGAATTCATGGTTTTGTTTGAACAAGTTGTGTTCTAATCACTCAAACATCATCCATGAACATCATAGGGATGATCTAAATCATAAACAACTAACTGTAACTGCTTAAACATAGAATTCTAGTTTCCATTCTCAGTCCGTGCAGGTGGACTTGGCTGGAGTAATTCAAGAGGATTCAAGGCAAGCAGACCATCCCTATAGCTTCCACATAGGCCGATGATGCTACATCAATCATAAAACAAGCGCTGGAAACACTCAATCACCTTCTTCGATTTCAACTTGAACAAGTTAGAACTCGAACTTGGATGTCATGATTCTTTGAACTTAAATGCAAAAACTCTTGGCCAATCTCTTTCTGCACCTAACACGATCATAAGCCCTCAAACAAATTGAAAAATCATCAACTACACATCATTTAATTTAGAAAATTCAATTTTAGGGTTCTTCACGATTTCTGGAAATTTAATTGTGTTAGGCTAAAAATAAATGCAATTAACAACCACCTTCGTGTTCCTTGTGAAAAATCGAGCAACTTTCATGTTTACTTCATCTAATTTCATTGAGAAACGAAGATTATAGCATGGATTGTTGAATCTGAAAATCAAAAACGAAGAACATGGCTGCGCGCGTGTTCTTGAGTTTTAAAAATGCAAATTTTCCAATACTTTGTTTACACGTGTTTTTGGTTCACAAAGAGAAACGCGCGTTTGTCCCAATGGTTGCCAGCATGCCTTTAGTTCTCTTTGCCACGTATGCCACCCAATGGGCATGGGTTCAACTCTCCACAAGACCATTTTTTTTCAAAACCTTCATATTTTTTCATGTTTTCTTCATAACTTCAACATTTTTTTAACCAATCAAAACTCCTCATTTTGAGATGATTTTTTGAACACTTGTCAATAAATGTATCTATTTTATGATAGTGCAAAAATTTTCAGAAAAAATTTTCATCTGATTATATTTTAATCGAGCCGAAAACGACGCTCCGAGTACTTTTCAAAACACCTTTAAAAGGTGAAATTTTCAAACTTTCGACTTCCGATTCTTTTCAAAACTTCTCATAAATGAATCTCACATTTCAAAAACACTTTCAAAAATCATTTTTCAAAACTTTTTGTCAAACTTGCATCTTTTTGCCATGATCGATCCAATTTAAACGATGAAACCGATTTCGTTTTCTCTCGAATTTCTTAATCGACCATGGGCCTCCCTCACGGTGTAAGTCCCATAACATTCTTTTATGTACATAATATTTCTTTGTACATATCAAACTCTCTTCAGATACATACAAATTTTTATCTGTACATAACACAGATACTTTTTATACTCAAGTACAGACAAACTTCGATCGTTTGTTTTCACTTCACTTGTGTATACACAAACAAACATTCTTTATGTACATACATATTTTCTTTGTACATATTAAAATCTTTTCATACAAATCTTTATCTGTAGATAATACAGATACCTTTTACAGATAAACTTCAATCATTTGTTTTTGTTTCGTCTGTACATATACACTGAATACCATTGGTATTGAAAGGAGCATTATTCCCTGTGAAACTGCTTTCAAATCAATGGGCCTCCCTTACGGTGTAAGTCCCAATCCTCCTCTGTACATCCACCTCTCTGTACATAAATACTCGTTCGTGTACATATTCACTTCCTTGTACACAATCCAAACTTGTAAATAATCAAGTTGCGCTCGTTTTAAACGTTCGTTTCACAGACACTTGTTTATATTTACTTCATAAACTTTTGTAAATAAACATCATGCATTGTTTATATTTCCTTCATAAACTCCTGTTAATACATAGCACACACACACACACCTGTTTATACAACCGTCTAATAAATAACATAACAATTAGACTAATCAATAGGTTCCCCACAGTATAGCCTCCGCTAAGGCTTCATACAAGATAATTCATCATCAGCATGAGTTAGCCTCCGCTTGGGCTTCATACAAGACAACTCATCACCAGTTGAGTTTAGCCTCCGCTTGGGCTTCATACAAGATAACTCATCCCCAGCATGGGTCAGCCTTCTCTTGGGCTTCATACAAAGAAACTCTCCCAACAGAGTTAGCCTCCGCTTAGGCTTCGTATAAGACAACACTCCCCTGTTGAGTCAGCCTCCTCTTGGGCTTCGTTCAAAAGAACTCCTCATTGAGTTTAGCCTTCTCTTGGGCATCATACAATGAAAGAGACAGGAAATCTCTTAACAGCCTCCTCTTGGGCTTCCAATACAAAGAATCACCCGCGCTAAGATAGAACCCTGAAAGGATGGTTTCCCGGTGAAATCACTTTCAAATTCCCCAAAGAGTAAAATTTCCCGGTGAAATTGCTCTTATTCAGAAAAGGATGATTTCTCGGTGAAATCCCTTTCAAGCCAAAGACAGCCATACCCTATAGCTTCCTCTTGAGCTTCATACAAGGACCCTCGATGACCCTCGATGACCCTCGGAATGCCTCCTCTTGGGCTTACAATACAAGGACCCATGGGCTTCTTAAAAGCATCCCTTTAATCCAATCAATTTCTCCTCGAGATTTAGACATCTATCATCTCTATGGAAGAAGTAGGATCGTCAGCTGATGATGCGCTGGAATGGGCTTATAGATTCCATTTGGAGAAGCTGTTACTGGAGAGTGAGTCGTACGCTAGAATCTGTAGTTGCCTTTTGAGTAGAAGAGACAACGGAGATGGGCTTAGGATGCCATTTGGAGAGATGAAGACATGTAGTCGAAGATAGGCTTAAGACACCATCTGGAGAGGCTGAGTCGTACGCTAGACTCGCTATTTGTTTGAGATGGGCTTATGATGCCATCTGGGGATGTTGACAATAAGAGAGAGTCAGAATAAACCTTCGTCTTGGTTATTCCCGAGGTGAATATTTGGCACGATGTGGATAGCTTTCCCGTCTTGCTTCGGGTGTTAATCCATAATCTGTTGCTTGGAAATAATTTGTGTGGTCTTTCAGATAGATTTCTCGTCTTGTTTCGGGCATTAATATTTGACCTTCGGTTTGGACAATAGATGTTACCTGTTGGGGAAATTTAACTCAAAAGAATATGGTTAGTCTTATGCAGATTATGATGCATGCGAGTGTATGACAATTTTACTATGATGTATGCATATGTTATGACTTTTTATGTAGATGTATGAATATAGATATAGATGTAGATGTATTTTAAAACATATCCATCTTGAAGAAGATGGGAACGTCCTGCTGGAGATTTCTGATGTTTGCTAGGGGATAGGGTTGTTGCGAACCCTAACTTAGAGAGAAAAAGAGATGCTTCTGATTCCTTCGATGCACTATCTGACCAAATCTCGAGTCTGGATATTAATGTTGTTGGAATAATAGCCGCGATCAAGAGATACTCTGCTGGGGATCTTGTGCATAGATCCTGCTAGGGAATGAGGTGATATGAAATAACCAGTTACTGCTCGGAGACTGATGTAACGTGGCAAAGCTGATAGGGTTATTAAAGCTGACGAGGCTTGTAGGATTTTTAGAGCTGATGAGGCCGATAGGGATCACTTGAGGTGTGATAACACGGATTTATATAACATATTTGACGCAATTTTCATAGACAATGTTACTATTTTTATTTAATTATATTACTTTATTTTTGTATTACGTTGGTATTTTTAATGTTTCAGGTATTTGTATTAGATAAAGATAAATTGAGCAAAGAAGTAAAATCGAGGAAAATCGGATTAAAAAGCAAACGAAATGAAGCAAAGGGGTGATATAGCAAAAAGGAGGAGTTATAGAAGAAGAAAATAATTATTCACGAAGCAAAGACTAAGCCCAGCAAAGTCAGGCCCAGAAGTAAGCCCAGGACGCACCAGCTTCCAAGTCACGGGTGAGACGGTCGTCTCACTCCTCTCACATAGCATGGAGGCCCGCCTCAAGTGGGGCCCATAATCCTCTAACATCTTGAGACGCACGTCTCAGTCTTCTCTCTCCACGTGGAGGCGTCCGCCTCCTACTCTTAGGCAGTTATATTCTCACACGATGGCCACTTATTTCGGTACGAGTTTAGGAACGGGAAGTTACAAAGTGAAGCTATAAATAGAAATTCAAGTTTCAGAATGAGGGTCGGCATTTTTACCGAACAATCGTTCTTTCGTTATTTTGCAATTTTATTTCAGTTTTGTACTTTGAATTTATTTTAGTTTTCAGCTTCTTTGTTTAAGTTTTATTTTCAGTTTTTCACTGATCTAACCTTACGTTAGATCTAGTGCTTTTTATTCCTTGTCGTATTTTCTTTTCTTCGAGTTCAAGAAGTCTCCGAGCAGATCCAACCGACTTGTGGTGGAGTGCTCGTTTATTTCGAAGAACAAGATTATTTCAAGTGTTCTTATTTTCAGGTTTTTTATTTAATTATTTTATTTTATATACTGTTGCCTGATATTATTATTTGATTGTGGAAATGTTTAAATATATCGAATCGTATTATTTATGCATGTCTGAATTAATTAATATGTCTGGCTAAGTCTTTTTGATATTGGTATGTAAATTAATCGAACCAAAGGAATCCTAAATAAATTGGCATAATATTACGTTGTTAAAAATATTCTTTCTGACTTAGATATCTAATTTAATTTATTAAAAGGTTTAGAAACCAACAGAGCGAAAGTTTGAGGTTAATAAACTGGACTAAGGTTAGAAACCAACAGAGCGAGAGTTTGAGGTTTAGAACCAGATAGTGGACACTAGGTATTATTTTTAAAGACTGCGAAAGCGTTTTAAAACTGATTAAACCTTATTTATTTTCAAAAAGTGTTTTTAAATTCGGCAGGATAGCGAGAGCATACCTTAGGATTTAATTACGTGATCTGATTCGACAGAGCGAAAGTTTGAGATAAGATCTTTAGATGAATATTGTTTGCTGAAATAGGATTTTTATCAACTTGAGTAATAAGTCAGTGGAAATTTGAATCCCCTAGGTTAGACGAACTACATACCGATATCTGTTTAATTATTATATTTTCCTTAATCAATTTCTTAAAGAATTATTCGCCTTAGCTGTATACCGTAACTTAGGATAACAATAGATCGATTTATAGTCTCTGTGGGTTCGATATCTTTTGAAACTACGCGATAGGACTGTGCACTTGCAGTCTGCTGATTAATAGACGATAAAGTCGCGATCAAGGTGACGAGTCTAAAGTTTGTTGAAGACTCTAACTGGGGTTTAAGAGAGATGTATGTTCTTCCAATGCACTATCTGACCAAGTTTCGAGTCTGGATATTGCTGTTGTCGGGGAACGATAATCATTGGGAGATACTCCACTGGTGATGAATATCTTGCGTGCAGACCTTGCTAGAGGCGATGTGATATGGAATAACGTGTTACGGCTTGGCGTAATTGGCTGATGTGTTACTGCTCGGGACCAATGTGATGGAGCTGATAAGATCACTGCTCGGGGACTAACGTGATAGAGCTGAAGCTTGATGAAGCTGTTAGGATCATTGCTCGGGGACTAACGTAATGAAGTTTGAAGTATTGATGAAGTTGTTAGGATCACTACTCGGGGACTTACGTGATGAAGCTTGATAAGATCACTGCTCGGGGACTAATGTGATAGAGCTGAAGGTTGATGAAGCTGTTAGGATCACTGCTCGGGGAATAACGTGACGAAGCTTGAAGTATTGGAATACTTGCTGGGAGGAGATTAGCATTTCCTCGGAGAAGATTTGTCTTGGTAAGGAGTGCGATGGATCCGTGGGGATAGATGATCCTGTGGATGCATTTCTTGTGAAAGTAACTTTGTGGGGGATGTATTGGTGACTTTAGTCGTCATCTTAATTCCTAGAGTCTGTAGTAATTACGGTTTCTATTCGCTTTTCATATTTTTGTGAATAAATGTTTATTGTTAGATGCATATAATCATTCAAGGCAAACATTGGACTTTATGCAAAAAAACAATAAAATTAACAATGTAAAAAGGGAATTTGCATTAATTTTGAAAAGTGGCGTATCGCCAAGTAGTTTGTATACAAGAGACGAATATCCTAATAAGAGTAAATTGTCAGAATAGTAAAAAGCTATGCGGAAACAATCCTGTCGAGTTTCAACAGTGCTATTGCTCATATATTTTCGACTATCTCATCTCCTTGCTGTCACTAGAAGGTGAGTGAATTGATTTTCGCCATTTGAATCTTGAATGCTGATAGTAGCGTGGTCGGTAAGCAGGTGATATGGACGAGACATAGTTGTACGCTTAAATCCCTAACTTTTGCCTAGACCTCCCTTTCGGGTTTTCGGTCTACCGGGATACCCTATTTTGCCCAAGCCGCCTTTACATGTTTTCAACTTGCCGGTGTAATACGGTGAACTGACTTTGAGATTTTTGTATCGCAAATGTGCGGATAGCAAGAGTCGCCACCGACTTTTCTTTTATCCAATTAATGGAAGGTGAAAAGAACAGGAAAAGACCTTCGTTAGATTCTGAGTAAGGGAGAAGGTTATGAAAAGGGAAGGTATTAGCACCCCTTTTCATCCGTAGTTATCTACGGGCTCTTAGTTGCTCTTAGATCATTTTAAAATTGTTTTTTGTGTGTTTGACAAAAAGGTTTTGAAAAGGAATTTCGCTTTGACTTTGTAATGATTCATGTAGGAATGTATACAAAGTGTTTGGAAATGTTTCATTTTTGAAAAGAGTTTGAACTTTGACAAAAGTGTGTGGTGTAAAAAGTATTTGATAGAGCAAGCAACTAAAAGTCTTATTACCTACTCAGAATGGTCGTTTTTGTGTTGTTTTACGTTCCTTTAGAATAGCGCTATCCATACCATTAGTTCGTAGGTAACCCTATTCGTTGGATGTAGAAGGGACATTCGAAGGGACATCGGATGGTCATAGAAAGCAACTTGTAGGAAGTATCCTAGCACATTCGAAGGGACTATCACCATTTTTCGTAGGCGACAATCGAGGGTCAAGATCATGTATTCGTAGGCGACATCGTGGGTCTATGATCTTTGTATCGAAAGGACTATGATGATTTGTTTTGAAGGCAATGGTGCTAGAATACCTCTACGTTTGAGGGACTTGACCATTTGTATTCGCAAAGGCAACGAGAGAGAATTACCCTAAGGGGTGCATGTGTGAAAAGAGTGTGTCAATTTCAGGTATGTTATCTTGGAATTATGAGTGATCTATGTCCAATTTTATCTTGCCATACACGCCTAATTACTAGCAGATTATAGGGTGTAGAAAGTAAATTGCGGAAATGTAAAGTGCGGAAAGGTAAAATCCTACGCTATTACATGGCTTTGGGGCAGATACATAATAAGAGTGCAGAAAATAAAAGTTCTAATTAAACTATTACAACCCATAGGGAGTTACATAATTGAAAAAGAAAAGCTAGAAAAATCGTCCGAAACGTTACAACCTGTGAACAGATACATAATCGGAAAACGGAAGAAAATTGCATAAGAGGAAAATGTTAGTAAAAACAAATATTTTTGAATGAGGAAAAAAGATTTTCATTAGTAATGATATTAATATGATAAGATAAATTTTTGATAATTTTTGGAATTGATTTGATAATTTAAAAACAATTAAAAGTCAATTATATGATTAATTAGTAATTAAATTAAATATGCATGCAAAAATAATAATTTTTATATTAAAAATTAAATAAACATTTTTCTGATGATTATGCAAAAAAGAAATATTTTTGGTGTTTTTTAAATTCATGATAAAAATATTAAAGATAAATTAAATGCATGAAAATATTAAAGAAAACATAAAATATAAGTTAGTTTTCAAAGAGTAAAAAAAGGATGGTCTTGCTGTGGATCGAACTGTTACCATTGAGGGAATCTCCATGCGCTCGCTTTTACCATCGAGCCAGCGTGCATTTGGTGTTTGGAAAATACAAAGAATGGATTATAAGATAATACGTGTCATAGTTTTGGATTTTCAACGCACAGTCAGCCGCGGGCCCCAGGTTATAATGCGAGAGCCAATTGAAACACACCATTGTGCCACGCCAGGGTCAGACATTCAACGCCGGAGTCCCCGACGGAGCTAGGGCTCCGGTCATCTTCTCCGGTAGCTTATCCACCTAAAAATCCTACAAAACGCATCAATCAAAGCAAAATAAAAGCCCAGATTGCCTAATTCGACCCTTGCGATCACGATGGTGAGGTCCTTTTGTTCTGAAACGACCTGGATCCTGAGTTTCGAATCCCACAGTTCTTGGAACCCTAACAATGGCAGTATGAGTTTTCTACGTGAAACTTCACATGTAACGCATCAATCATGATCTAATGAATGCCCTGAGTGTATACAATCAATAAAAAACAATTAGCAATGCATGAAATATGAGAATCGAAATTAAGAAAATTCCAAACCGGTGAGAGCTATATGGCACGATCTGGGATGATTTAGCTTCGTGCAAGGGTTGGGAATGATTGTTGGGATGTCAAGGAACACGTTTGAGTGCTTAGAACACCTGGAAATTGGCTGCAAATTGAAATTCGAATTTCACAACTTTGTGAAATTTTTGAGCAAAATAAGGGTTATTGTAAGGCTAGGGTTTCGTGTGATCAACCCTTGAGGAATCCTTGAGTATGGATGTATGGGATGTCTTGAGAAGTAGGAGGGAAAATTTTGGGGTATGACACACAGTAACAGAGCTAACATGGATATCTTGGACGGAGTTTGTCCCAACTGTTCCACAATATTGTAGTGGCTTTTCTTGATGATCTTTAAAATTTCCTCCATTTCTTGCTTGGAGGTACCCTCGGCAACTTCCTTTGGCACTTCTGTATGAGCAGGATGAGTTACTGGTTCTTTGCCTCTAGCTTCGGGAATTGGTTCGATAGCTAGAATGCAAGCTGGAATCGCAGTGTCTTTTGGTGGAGAGATCTTTGGAGAAAATACTCTTTCGGTTCTGGTTACCTTGCTTGATCCGATGATGTTGTCGATGTCGAGATCAGAAGCTTCTACTACAATATCTTCAATGGTCAAAGGTTCTTGCTTGACGCCATGATAGTAAACTTCGGCTCCATAATTCCACGGTATAGCTTTGTCAGAGGAATATGGAATTGGTTTGGAAGAAGTAATGAGAGAGGTGCCACTCTAGGCGCAGGATCGGCAGAGGAGATCCTTATCGTGTTTACATCAGCATAGTCTTCTGGGAAATCGTCTCCCCATCCGGTTGCCTTGACATCTTCAATAGGAATCTTGTAGCTTTCAGGAGCGATAAACTTCACCATGAAATCCAACTTTCCACTTGGCTGCCCCAAGGTATCCCAGACTTTTGGTAAGGCTTCGTCTACATCTTCGATCTTCAGATTCTTAGAAATGTCTTAACACAAATTCTCCACAGAGGGAGGTTTCAGAAATAACACTTCTCAGTTGTCCATCATGCGTTGAATACGCCTTTTCAACCAAGCACATCCGTCAGATTCAGTTGCACACCAACGACAATCATCCGGGCATCCTGGAAATACACCGGCTCACAACAAATCTTTCTTAACAGTCATTAGAGGAATAGTCAGCTTGCTCACATCATAAACATAGGAGTCTTCGTCAATAGCATTGGAACTTTTACCATGGTCAGGCATTGGTGCGTTGATCACATTCGGAGTCTCGATAGAAGGGTCAAATTCAATTTCTCCGGCTTCAATCATGTCTTGAATCTTGTTCTTCAGAACCCAACAGTTGTCGGTGTCGTGCCCTGGGCTGTTGGAGTGGTATTGTTAAGGACCAAATTGTAGTTATTTTGTACATTATATTGTGGTCCTTAACAATGTCTTTTTATTTAATTTGTATATTTATTCTAGTATTTTGTTTTAATTAGGTTTTTATTTAGTTTTCGTTTAATATATATTATTTAACTTATTTTACTCTTATTTTTAGGAATTTATTGACTACTTCTCCCAAGCTTGGATTCAAGGGCACTTGAAGAGCTTTAGGGATGATTCTTTTGAAGATAATTTTGGGTGAAGGAAGCATGCTACAGGTCGCGCTCAGCGCGGTGCCAGCATGATCGCGCTCAGCGCGCGTAACCGGGCTTAGCGCGGTCTGCGAAAAAAGCAGAAAAAGGACATAACCCATGCTTTCACTTTTGAGCCACCAACCCATCATTTCAGCTGACTTTTTGGCTTGTAAAGGAAGCAAGAAACACACATCCATCATTATCTTTTCATCTTTGTAAAAATCTAGGGCAAGTAGAGAAAGAACACCATAGCTTTTCCTTCTTGATTCTTGGATTTTCATCATTCCTACCAACAATCTTGAGAGCAAGCAACCATGGAAATGAGTGGATAAGCTCTTTTTGTGTCAAGATTAGAGGTAGTTGATCTATATAGTATGTATTTCTATTAATTCATTTGTGTATGAACATGGTTGATGATTAATATAGTTGAATATCTTTGTTCTTCATCTTTATGCTTTGAGTTTTGCTTGGAAAAGAATATTTCAAAGTGACCTAGGATATTCATCCTCTAATAAACAAATGCTAGGAATAGATTTGTGTGTTAGTGTTTACAAAATATTGAACTTAATGATTATCATGTTAATAGTTGTAGTGAGGAATCATGCAAGGATTAACATGGTAACATTCACAATCTTGGTGGGAAATCTACAAGATTGAGAGGATATGTATTTGTAGAAATCATCTATTATGTTCATCACTTGATTAAATGAATATGTATGAAACTAGATCAATGAAACTAATCTTGACATGCCTTCTTAACTTGAAAACAATCTCAAACTCTCTCTAATCCAAACTATAACTCTCTTTGAAAGAATCAATTTAGTTATTGTTTGGAAACTCATGGTTCTAGTAGAGTAGATAACAAACACTTTGGTTACAATATCTTAAAATACACTTTTCTATTGAAAGACTATAACATACACCAATCCCTTTGGAATCGATAATTAAAAATACTTGTTTACGGAAAAATCCTACAACAAAATGGCGCCGTTGCCGGGGATTGGCGTTTGATGTTGTTAGTATAGCAATAGTTGTGTGTTTTAAGACTTTTTCTACTAATCTCTCTTTGTTTCTTTTGTGTGGCTAGACTTTTTCAGGAATTAGTTTATGCGGGGAAGTATTCCGGTCGACCAACTCCTTTTCGATCCCAAAATTGAAAGGACGGCTAGAAGACTTAATAGTAGTGCTAAAAGAAGAAAAAGACAAGCTAGGCAAAGGCAAGAAAGAGGAGAAAGAGGAGAAGCATCTACTTCTTCAACACCACCCGTGTTTGGAGAAGTCACCACTATGGCGGAGAATCAACCACAACCACCACCACCGCGGGGGCTGTGTGTCAATAGCCCTCGTCACAATGCCCAATTTGCTCGTCAAGCAAATGCAAAGGTTGCGGAAATGAAGACGGGCTTGCTTCAACTTCTCTATGCAAGTCCATTTCATGGCCATGACCATGAAGATCCTTACACTCACCTTACCAAGTTTTATGAGATCGCGGGAGCGGCGGGTGCTCCGGAAGACCAAGAAGAGCAATATTTCCAAAGGCTTTTCCCTCATTCTCTAGTGGGGAAGGCAAAAGATTGGTATCTTGATCAATTGCAAGAGACAATGACTAATTGGAATGTTTTGGAGGAAAAGTTTCTTGAACGCTTTTTCCCTCAATCACGTTTCATGGAGGCTAAGACGGCTATCTCGGTATTTTCGCAAGGAGTAAACGAGCCTTTGAATCGGGCATGGGAAAGATACAAGTCTATGCTTAGGAAGTGTCCTAGCCACGGTTTTGACGAGCTTACACAAATTCATATTTTCCGAAATGGTCTCCAACCTCAACACAAATTGTTGTTGGATGCCACGCGGAGGTTCTTTGATTGCAAAACACCATATGAAGCAATCCAAATAATTGAGAAGATGGGTAGGAATGATCATCAAACTCAACATGATCAAGGAGGTGTACAAGTGAAAACGGAGTTTTAGAAATTGGTTCGAGTCATGAAGCACTTCGCAAAACAAATTGTTTGCGAAACAAGTTGAAGAATTGACAAAACAAATGGCTAAACTCCCTCAACAAATCATGGAGTTACAAGGAGCATCAAATAAGCAAGCTCACCAAATAGCTTGTTGTGAATTGTGCAAAGGAGATCATAAACCGCTTTTGTCCTCCTGAGAATGAGGAAGCTAACTATATGGCCAACCAAGGCCAAGGGTACCAACAACGAGCTCCTTACCCTTATCAAAATCAAAACCAAGGTTACCAACAAAGGGGTAATCAAGGTTATCAAGGAGGGTGGAGGCAAGATAACAACAACCAAGGAAGGCAAAATCCATATCAAACACAAAATCAAAATCAAAGTCAACAACAAAATCAAGGTCAACAACAAAACCAACCTCAAAATCAAGTGAGATCTTCCAACATTCAAGACACTCTAGCTCAATTTATGCAAGCTTCTATGGCTAATCAAAAGAGCACGGAGGCGTCCATCAAGAATTTGGAGACACAAGTGGGACAACTAGCTAAGCAACTTTCCGAACAAAGTGCTTCGACATCATTTTCCCCAACTACGCAAACATATCCTAAGAAGCATTGCAAAGCCATAACAACAAGAAGTGGTAGAGTTTGTGATGAGAAAAGGAAGGTAGTTGAAAGAAAAAAGAAAGTAGTGGAGAAGGATGAAGAAGTAATAGTGGAGGAAGAGGTAGTTGAAAAAGATGAAGAGGTTGAAGTTGAAAAACATGATAATGTTGATGTGGAGGATGACTTAGTTGAAAATGAGGTGTTAGTTGAAAATGAAAAAGAAAATGGTGTAGTTGAAAAGGAGAAAGTAGAGGAGAAAAAGAAGAAAATGAAAAAGGGAAAAGAGAAGGAAGTAACTTATCCATTGAGAAGTTTACCATATCCTCACCTTCCTTCTAAAAAGGATGATGCAAAGCACTATGCTAGGTTTATGGATATTTTCAAGCAATTGCAAATAAATATTCCATTTACCGAAGCATTAGAGTAAATGCCCAAATATGAAAAATTCATGAAGGATATCTTGACGAAAAAGAAGAGGTACACGGATCAAGAAACCATAATAGTGGATGCTAGTTGTACTGCAATAATTCAACGCACTATTCCGAAGAAAGAAAGTGATCCGGGTCGTGTAACTTTGCCCGTTACCATTGGGGACGTTTATGTCGGAAAGGGATTAATTGATTTGGGATCAAGTATCAATTTGATTCCATTATCCATTGTGAAGAGGTTGGGGGAGATTGAATTAAAGTCCACAAAAATGACATTGCAATTAGCGGACAAGTCTATTACTCGCCCACACGGTGTAGCTTTAGATTTGTTGGTAAAAGTGGACAAATTCTTTTTTCCGGTTGACTTTGTTGTCATAGACATGGAGGAAGATGTGGATGCACCTTTAATTCTTGGAATACCATTCATGAAGACGGCTAGGATGATGATTGATATAGATGATGGCCTAATGAAGGTGAGAGTTCAAGATGAAGAGATTTGCTTTAATCTTTTTGAAGCAATGAAGCACCCCATGGATAAGAAAGATTGTTTCAAGATTGACGTTATTGAGGAAGCAACACAAGAGGTGAATGATGATGATGATAGTCGAGATATTGAGGAGTGTTTGGAAGGAATGGAGATTTCAAAGGAAATGCACCCTTGGGAGGAAGAGGAGGAAAGTTTAAAAAAGGATCTAAAAGATGAAGACCAAAAACTTGAGTTGAAAGAGCTACCGCCTCATTTAAAGTATGTGTTTTTGAGGAGGGAGGTAAAAGCCCGTAATCATTAGTAATACATTGTCGGAGAATGAGGAGGAAAGCTTAATTGAAGTTTTGAAATCGAACAAAAATGCGATTGGTTGGGTCTTAGCCGATTTGAAAGGCATAAGCCCAGCCTATTGTATGCACAACATTATGATGGAGGATGAGTACAAGCCGGTAGCACAACCTCAACGGCGATTGAATCCGGTGATGAAGGAGGTAGTTCGCAAAGAAGTAGTGAAGATGCTTGAAGCGGGTATGATTTACCCGATTTCGGATAGTACGTGGGTGAGCCCGGTTCATGTGGTTCCTAAGAAAGGAGGTTTGACAGTTGTATCTAATGATAAGGATGAGCTAGTGCAAACAAGAAAAGTGACGGGGTGGAGAATGTGTATTGATTATCGTAGGCTTAACAAAGCGACGAGAAAAGATCATTTTCCTCTTCCGTTCATGGACCAAATGTTAGAAAGGCTCATGGACAACAATACTATTGTTTCTTGATGGATATTCGGGTACAATCAAATATCGGTGAATCCGAAGATCATGAGAAAACGGCTTTCACATGTCCTTTTGAATTTTCACAGATAGGCGATGCCTTCGGCTTATGCAATGCTACCGACAACATTTCAAAGGTACATGCAAGCTATATTCACGATTTGATAGAGAAGACAATTGAAGTTTTTATGGATGACTTTTCCGTTTTGGAGCTTCATTTGATTTATGCTTGAAAATTTGGACACCGCCTTGAAGAGGGTGTGCAAACCAACTTGGTCTTGAATTGGGAAAAATGCAACTTTATGGTGACCGAGGGAATTGTCCTTGGCCACAAGATATCTTCAAGAGGAATTGAGGTTGACAAAGCAAAAATTGATGTTATCGAGACGCTTCCCTCACCTATCAATGTCAAAGGCATTCAGAGCTTTTTGGGTCACGCGGGATTCTATCGAAGATTCATCAAGGACTTCTCCAAAATAGCCAAACCTTTGAGCAACTTGCTCAACAAAGATAAGTCTTTCTTGTTTGATAATGATTGTTTATTAGCTTTTGAAAAATTAAAGGAGAATTTGATAAATGCACCCATAATCACTGCGCCTAATTGGAAACTTGATTTCGAATTGATGTGTGACGCTAGTTATTATACGGTAGGAGCCGTATTAGGCCAAAGGAAGAACAAAATCTTCCATGCTATACATTATGCGAGCAAAGTTTTGAACGATGCTCAAATCAATTATGCAACAACTGAAAAAGAGTTGCTCGCAATTGTATATGCATTGGAAAAGTTTCGGCCTTACCTAATTGGTTCAAAGGTTGTGGTTTTCACGGATCATTCCGCGATAAAATATCTGCTTACCAAACCAGACTCTAAACAAAGGCTAATCCGATGGATTCTTCTTTGCAAGAATTTGATTTAGAGGTCCGTGATAAAAAGGTTCGGAAAATTTGGTAGTGGATCATTTGTCTCGTTAGTGAACGAAAATTACGGACAAGGAAAAGAGGTGAAGGAGGAATTCTGATGAGAAGTTATTTGCATCCAAGAGCGACCGTGGTTTGCCGACATGGCAAATTACAAGGCCAGGATTAATGCCGGAAGATTTGACTTGGAATGAGAAGAGGAAATTTTAGCCGATACTAAGTATTATGTGGGATGAACCTTACATCTTTAGGTTGAGTAGCGATGGATTGTTAAGAAGATGTGTGAGTGATGAAGAGGCCAAAACATTCTTTGGCATTGTCACAATTCCCTTGTGGGGACACTATAATGGAATGCGGACGGCCACCAAAGTCCTACAATCGGATTTTATTGGCCTTCGCTATTCAAAGATGCGATGCTCACGCTAAGTCTTGTGACAAATGCCAAAGAAGTGGCGGATAGGAAAAGAGATGAAATGTCCTTGAGCAATATGTTGGAAGTGGAGGTATTTGATTGTTGGGGATTGATTTTGTTGGTCCTTTTCCATCTTCGCTTTCAAATGAATATATTCTTATAGTGTGGATTACGATCAAAGTGGGTAGAGGCCATTGCTTCGCCTAAGGCCGACGCCAAACCTGTATCAAATTTTTGAAAAGAAACATTTTTTCTCGCTTTGGTGTGCCTAGGTGCTCATTAGTGATGGTGGGTCGACTTTGTAATGCATTGTTACAAAAACTTTTGAAACAATTTGGTGTAAAGCATAAAGTGACGACCCCCTATCACCCTCAAGCGAATGGCCAAGCCGAGGTGTCTAATAGAGAAATCAAAAAGATTTTGGAAAAAACTGTTTCGGGTTCTAGAAAAGATTGGTCACAAAAATTAGATGAAGCTTTATGGACGTATCGAACCGCCTATAAAGCCCCTATTGGACTAACCCCGTTTCAAGTTGTGTATGGCAAAACTTGTCACCTCCCGGTAGATATGGAGCACAAAGCATTATGGGCCCTCCGATTCTTGAATTTCGATCCATCCTTGGCGGGTGAAAAGCGAAAAATACAACTTGTTCATTTGGAAGAAATGCGAGAGGGGGCATACCATTCAAACCAGAGATACAAAGCAAAAGTTAAGGTTTCTCATGATAAGAAGATAAAGATCAAGGAATTTAGGCCGGGGCAAAAAGTTCTCTTGTTCAATTCCCGGATGAGGCTTTTTCCGGGAAAACTCAAAACAAAGTGGTCCGGTCCATTTTTAATCAAAGAGGTCAAAGAGTACAGTGCAATAGTCTTGCAAGATCTTGAAAGAACAAAAGAATGGACGGTGAATGGGCAGCGGTTGAAATGGTACGGCGGAGAAGTGAGCCGCAACATAGCCGAATCCTTCTTTGATGATCAATGATCATCATGAACCGTCGAGCTCTACCGACTTTAAACAAAGCGCTTGTTGGGAGGCACCCCAACATTGTAAGTATTCTTCCTTGAACTCATTTACACTTGCCCGAACTGTCCATTTTGCTTTTTTCTTGAAATCTCAAAATTCTGCAGACCGCGCTCAGCGCGCATTTAGACCCATCTGGCAGAAAGTTTCGCGCTCAGCGCGGTCTGGGATTTTTTTAAAAAAAATATTTTGAAAATTCAGGTTTTCGAGGCCCAATTCGTGGCCTGTTCAGTTTTAATAGGGGTTAGGGTTATTTTCAACCCTTTTTCCCCTCTTTTCTTCACAATTCCTCACTCTCTCAAATCCTAAAAATCCCCAACCAAAAATCTTCGAATTTTTTGCGAATTTCTTTGTCAAATCAATCACCCAAGGCATTCTAGTAAGTATTCTACGTTTTTCCTTTCTCAATTTCGTGTACATTGCATGTTTAGGTTAGATTTTAAAAACCTAGGGTTAGGAATTTTCGAATTTTCTCTTAGAATTAGGATGTTTATTTGATAGAGAAGTATTAGGATGTCATTTTCGCTGCCCTAGGAAGTGTTTTTGTGGAGAAAAATTCTGTTTTGCAGAGGAAATTTTCTGAAAATCGCAGAGCGCGGGGTCCGTAATTTCGTAAAATTCTTCTACTGTGTTTTTCTATTTTCCGATTAATCGTAATGCTTTCGTTGGTTGATTTGCTTTGCTGTCTGCATGATTATTTGCTAATGGACACCTCGGTGTCACTTTTCTGTTGATTTTTGCGTTGAATTTTCAGATGGCACCTAAGAGACAAAGAGTTTCCTCTCTGGGCCGGGCCCTATAGCTCGCCGCCGACGCTGTTCGATTTTTTGGGACCTGCTCAGGAAGCTCGCTACAAAGAGCTTGAAGAGCGAAATATCTGGACTGAGCGAACCATCCGCCTCCGTGAGCAAGGGCACTACCACACGCCTCATGTCATCCTTGATAACTACGGCTTGGATGTTCTCTGTGAGCCTCAGCAAAAGGTGAACGTGGAGCTTGTTCGAGAGTTCTATGCCAATGCTATCCTGGCCAAGGGATGTGAGTTTAGGTTTGCTTCCGTTGTTCGAGGCAACCGCTTTTCTCTCGCACCGCAATCAGCTCGGGCATCAACTGGACAGCCCTAGAGGACCAACTGGATGTCTACCATGAGCACCTGGCTCGTGGTAATTGGGATTACAACATGCTGAGGACTAAGCTCTGTTTGTCTGGGCATTCATATGAGTTGAATCGGGCTGGTCAACCTTTGAAATTCAACAGGGCCAGTCTGAAAACAAGTGCCCGAGTTATGATGTGTGTGGCTCTTTACAATCTGAAACCTAGGAGCCACACATCTTCGATACCTATGGAGACGGCAGGTTTGATTGCTTATATGCTCGATGAGGAGCAAATTGATTTTGGCCGCGATCGCGAATGAGTCAAGAGGGTTACGCTTAGTTATACCTCCGGGGGGAGCGTATAAAGTGTGCTCTCACATATCCTGGGTTGATTATGGGTTTGCTGAAGAGGGCGAAGGTTGCCTTTCCTGCTGTGGGGCACCTAACCATTGATGGAGTTATTGATGATCACTACTGTGATCGATTTTGTAGGGCCCCGATGATAATATCGCTGCTGTGCCGTACACATGCGCACTTCCTCGTGCTAGTCCATCGAAGAATGGAATGTATGATGCATCTCGCTCATCGAGAGCATTCTTGTTTATGCATGAGAGCATGGAGCATCTTGCTCTCAGATTAGAGAGCCCGAGTGAACCATTTCACTGCACGGAGAGCAGCCTGCAGATATATGTTGGCCCGAGGTCGGGCCAAATGTCGAGGAGGAGGTGGGAGATGAGGATGATGGTGAAGAAAATTCGATTCGGTTCCGGCTCGACTGGGTCTATTGAGATTCGATTCTAGACCACCGATTGATGTTCTCTTTATTTTCCTGCTTTTATTTTACTTTCAAGATTTTCTAGTTTAGTGTTTATTTTCGCATTTTACTTTTAAACTTCTGAATTTTGTTGGTTGCCATCCATTTTTGGGGATTGGTTTGTAATTCCAATTAATATTTTGTAGGCATGGAGCCTAAGTACTTCTTTTTAAGTTTTAAACACCATTTTGGGGTATCTTTTTATTTTAGTTTATTTTCTTTTATTTTGTTCTATTTTATTTTATTTTTAGATTATAGTATTTAGTTTGAATTTACTTGTGGTTTGTCCGGATTCTTCAAACGGTTCTTCAAAGCTAGTAAGCGTGTTTCACCAAAGTGATGGTGATGATAAAATTTCGATTCATTCCACAAAGAAGGTACACATTTAATCGCTTTGTAGAAACATAACATGTCTATGAAATTTGTTCTTTATGCAAGATATTTTGGCATGTACAAAAAATTGTGTTCACATTCGAATCATTAGGACATAAACCATATATGTGAGAAACTTCCACTTTTTACCAAATATAGAGTGTCTAATAGTTGTATTAACTCGTGTGATTCATGCTTAATCTTTACTTGTTTGTGATAACTTGAAAACTAAGAAATGATCAAGGCAATTTTTTGTGCATTATGAGAAAAACCACCAATTCTAAAAGGGCTTCAATTACCCGTGAGTGAGTAAATCCTTGTGAACCCTTTTGAGCCTAAATAGTATTTGTAGGATGAATCTATCAAATCGACTAATTGTTAAGTAGGCCACTTAATAGTTGTTGATGATCTTTGAAAAATTCAATGGTAATTCATTCTATAAATTTTCTTGTTTATGAATACCAACCCTTTTGTAAATTAAACCTTGAAGAGCATGTCTTGAATAAAAAAAAAAAGGGGATTGATATAAATGAAGTTGGGGAGGTGGATCAAAAAGAACCTAGAATTGATGGCACAATGATCCTAAAGAAAGAAAAAGAATAGAGAAAAAGAAAAATACAAAAGAAGAAAGAAATTTGTTTATGTAAAGAAAAAAAAAAGAAAAAAAAAAGAGAGGATCATTGTGTGTAAAGAAAAGAGGTTGTGAATAATAAGATGGGAATTAGTTGTGAAATGCTCTTCATATCCTTTTACCCGATTCGTTTCAATGGCTTTGTACTTAAATATCCCTTGTTTCTAACCTAAGCCAAGTTACAACCTTGAAAGTCCTTAGTGATCTTCGTTTCCATTTTATCATTTAACTTGTTTCGATGAATGCATGAATTATTCTGGATGTGCATAATTATTAGTGAGAGTGTTTAGTCCTTTGTGAATATACATTTTGTTCTTTTTGAATTTTGAAGAAATGATTAGGTGATTAAAGTGTGAACATATCTTTTATTTTGTTACATGTTTTGAGATATTGTGTTTAGAACTTAATGCATGGCCATGTTGTGTTTAGAAGAAGCGATTGATGTGTGCTTTTGCACGGTATGTCGAGTTTGAACCATTATCCTTGTGTGAGTTTGCATGCTTGTATTTTGTTCTTTTTAGCTTTGTAAGATTATTGACTTTTGTTTGGGGACAAACAAAGAAGTAAGTTGGGGAGAGTTGTTAAGGACCAAATGTAGTTATTTTGTACATTATTTTGTGGTCCTTAACAATGTCTTTTTATTTAATTTGTATATTTATTCTAGTATTTTGTTTTAATTAGGTTTTTATTTAGTTTTCGTTTAATATATATTATTTAACTTATTTTACTCTTATTTTTAGGAATTTATTGACTACTTCTCCCAAGCTTGGATTCAAGGGCACTTGAAGAGCTTTAGGGATGATTCTTTTGAAGATAATTTTGGGTGAAGGAAGCATGCTACAGGTCGCGCTCAGCACGGTGCCAGCATGATCGCGCTCAGCGCGCGTAACCGGGCTTAGCCCGGTCTGCAAAAAAAGCAGAAAAAGGACAGAACCCATGCTTTCACTTTTGAGCCACCAACCCATCATTTCAGCTGACTTTTTGGCTTGTAAAGGAAGCAAGAAACACACATCCATCATTATCTTTTCATCTTTGTAAAAATCTGGGGCAAGTAGAGAAAGAACACCATAGCTTTTCCTTCTTGATTCTTGGATTTTCATCATTCCTACCAACAATCTTGAGAGCAAGCAACCATGGAAATGAGTGGCTAAGCTCTTTTTGTGTCAAGATTAGAGGTAGTTGATCTATATAGTATGTATTTCTATTAATTCATTTGTGTATGAACATGGTTGATGATTAATATAGTTGAATATCTTTGTTCTTCATCTTTATGCTTTGAGTTTTGCTTGGAAAAGAATATTTCAAAGTGACCTAGGATATTGATCCTCTAATAAACAAATGCTAGGAATAGATTTGTGTGTTAGTGTTTACAAAATATTGAACTTAATGATTATCATGTTAATAGTTGTAGTGAGGAATCATGCAAGGATTAACATGGTAACATTCACAATCTTGGTGGGAAATCTACAAGATTGAGAGGATATGTATTTGTAGAAATCATCTATTATGTTCATCACTTGATTAAATGAATATGTATGAAACTAGATCAATGAAACTAATCTTGACATGCCTTCTTAACTTGAAAACAATCTCAAACTCTCTCTAATCCAAACTATAACTCTCTTTGAAAGAATCAATTTAGTTATTGTTTGGAAACTCATGGTTCTAGTAGAGTAGATAACAAACCCTTTGGTTACAATATCTTAAAATACACTTTTCTATTGAAAGACTATAACATACACCAATCCCTGTGGAATCGATAATTAAAAATACTTGTTTACGGAAAAATCCTACAACAGGTATGCACACCTTGCATTAGGATTGTATTTTGGAGAGGAAGTGTTGACGTGTTGAGGAGGATCCCTCAAACTAATCAGCTCTGCTTTCATCATGTGTTGCAATGCTTGCGACAATGGCATGTTGATCTTCAAAATGTCTCCGTTGCTGCTCGTTACGCCGTTGTCTCTCGAGGTTGCACGGTGTAGGATCGAGATCACAAATGCCCCCATATATTGAGTACGATCAGTTTTGACATGGCCTTTCTGACCATACACATCATTGGTTTCTTTCTTACCGCCAAAAGATCTCTTCGCAGCATTTAAGATGACTCTACCTAAATCTTCCCACTCTTGATTCCAACTTGATGCGTTCGCCTATCAGTATCAGCTCAGTGAATGGATGAAGAGTTTCAAATCAGATGATTGAAGAATGGGCCTGTTAGTGTTCCCATAAACATATCAACCAACTCCCTATAGGACAAGGGTTGTTGAACTCTGCCTGCTAGATCTCTCCATTTCTGAGCATATTCTTTGAACTTCTCGTCACGACCCATAGACATGCTCTGTAATTGCATGTGGGTGGGTGCTAATTCAGCATTGTACGGCATCGCTTGTAGAAAGCATCCGCTAAGTCATTCTGTATGAATGTGGGTACTCTAGTCGATAATACCACTCCAACCGAGTTCCGATAAACTCTCTGGAAGAAATGGATCCATAGCTTCCTGTCTTCAGTGTCAGGATAGATCTTCTGAACATAGGACTTCAGATGTAACTTTGGGCAAGAGATGCCATCGTACTTGGAAAAGGTAGGAACCTTGAACTTGCAGGGAATTACCACGCCAGGAACAAGACTCAGATCATCAAAATTCAGCCCGGACATTTTCAGATTTTCCACAGCATTCAGACGGTCTTCAAGTTGCTTGTACTTGTCGTTGTCAAGAGGATACTGCTCACTTGCATAGTATTCATCTTCGTTTTCTTCCCCGTGACGGCTTCCTTCACTGTTCTTGACACTTCCCTTAGTTTCACCACTCTTGTCTGAGATTTCAAGCCGGTTGACTACTTTAGCTGGACCCTTGTGATTTCTTCCCATGTTGAGGATACCGATGGTCTTCTTCTTTCTGGTGATGAGCTTCTTCAGTCTTTTCCGCCTTGACCAAGCCGGTGAACATCTCCGAATTGAGCATTCGAGCTTGGAGATCTTTGATAGTCTGCTCAAGAGCTATTTCAAATAAACAAATGAGAGAATAAGAAAACCGTCTTGATTTATGAGATGTTATGCTATGATATGCGATGTTTATGCAATGCAATGTTTTCAAGGACCTTAGGAATTTAAATTTGTTAAACAAGCATGAACAAACTTTTTATTAGTTCCTTTTTCCTTCTTTTTTTAAGTACAAACGATAGTTTGGAAAACTAAAAGAACAAATTCCTAGAGTTTTAAGTCTCCCATGGGCGCTTCCTCTTTGTGTTGAAGTAGGTGTTGATGTTTCGCTCCTCGTGAAGTAGCTTTGTCAACTCTAGCACTTTCTTCTCGCTTGCATAGCACTGAGCTTCGAATGTGTCCCTTTCTTCTTTAAGCTGAATCTAGGATCTCTTCAAGTCTTCGAAATCATTAGGCATGTTTGGATGGAGAACAGCATAGAGTTTGTCACCTATAGCAACAAGTTCCATAATCACTGGTAGCACAGGTGTAAACGACATTATGAGGTTTTGAGCTCGAGCTCGCACCCATCTGAGGTAAGGTTCCCAAGGAATGGAATTCTTGTGTCCCAAAGTCATGGTATATGTCTTCTTTACCATGCCCCAAGCGTGTACAAATCTTCGACAATAGTTCTGGAGATCGTTGTTGTAGTCAAACACAATATCTTGGAGAAGCATATCACAAGAACCATCTCTTTGAGCATAACCAAACTGTCAAAGAGCTAGAGAAGGGTTGTAAGTGATACCTCCCCTTATTCCAAGGAGTGGTACATTGGGAAATTCCCCATAGCTCTCAATGAAAGTGAAGTCCTTTTGAGAGAAAAGACACCAACGAATATCTGAATGAGGGAGTGACATCAGTGTTCGCGTTAAAAAGTGACGTGCTAGAGGATTCGAATGTGAATTCAGATCCTCTGGCTCGAAACGATTTACTCTTTTGATTTGTTTATAAAGATGTCGCGAGCATCAAGCTTTATTATTTTCAACACAAGAAAACATGATTTAATGATTATGAAAAAGGGGAAAGTTGTTAATACCCTCAATTGATTTTGATATGCGTAACGACTAGCGCAAACTAGACGCAACGCATTGGGGAGATTCTGAGTAAGGGGGTTTGTTATATAAAGGGATTAGATGGAGCACCCTAAATATATATAGTTATCTATAGCTTTATATATGAATATGTTTGATATGTTTGTGTGTTTTAATTGCTATTTCAATGATTGGGAAAGTTTCTCCTTTGGGATTTTATGAAGGATAGATTATGTGGGATCCTAGTGTTTGTTATTATTGTGCTCGCAAAGATCTTTGGATCTTCTGCATACATATCCCCTAGTGGGAATCAGAGCATTTGTAGCTCGGATCTAAAGGGATCTATGGTTTGTTTGGTTTGAGAGAGAAAGAAATTTGCTCGCCAAGGATAAGACCTTGTGCCTACGTATTCTCAAAAGGATGTTGAGAAAGTCAGAGCAATCGTAGTTCCCACTTATGCTAGTGGAAGCAACGAGATGTAAGTAAGAGACACAGACAAATGTCATCTTAATGAAAAATGTATCTAATCTATTTCATCACATACATTTTTGAAAAGTTTGACTGATTAAAATCTTTCATCGTAAGTTATAGGTGTTTTGCTTGAGTGTACAAGCGTTACCACTTACAATTAAGAGATGTTTTTTGTTTGAAAACAGTTTGAAAAGAGTTTGAAAAGTTTTTGACTGTATGTGATGTGATAGATGAGATACTTCTTCCATAGAGATGATAGATGTCTATATCTCGAGGATAAATTGATTGGATTAAAGGGATGCTTTTAAGAAGCCCATGGGTCCTTGTATTGTTAGCCCAAGAGGAGGCATTCCGAGGGTCATCGAGGGTCATCTAGGGTCCTTGTACGAAGCTCAAGAGGAAGCTATAGGGTATGGCTGGCTTTGTCTTTAAACGGGATTTCACCGGGAAACCATCCTTTTGGAATGAAGAGCAATTTCACCGGGAAATTATACTCTCAGGGGTTCTATCCTAACGCGGGTGATTCTTTGTATTGGAAGCCCAATAGGAGGCTGTTAAGAGATTTTATGTCTCTTTCATTGTATGATGCCCAAGAGAAGGGTAAACTCAATGAGGAGTTCTTTTAAACGAAGCCCAAGAGGAGGCTGACTCAGCAGGTGAGTGTTGTCTTATATGAAGCCTAAGAGGAGGCTAAACTCAGATGAATGAGTTTTCTTATATGAAGCCTAAGAGGAGGCTAACTCTGTGGGGAGAGTTATCTTGTATAAAGCCCAAGAGGAGGCTAACTGTGGGGAACTTATTGGTTAGACTAGTTGTTATGTTATAACTAGACAGTTGTATAAACAAGTGTGTGTGTGATATGTATTCACAGGAGTTTATGAAGGAAATATAAACAGATGCATGATGTTTATTTACAAAAGTTTATGAAGGAAATATAAACAAGTGTCTGTGAAACGAACGTTCAAAACGAGCGTAACTTGATTATTTACAAGTCTGATTTGTGTACAAGGAAGTAAATATGTACACGAACGAGTATTTATGTACAGAGAGGGATAGATGTACATAGAAGGGTTGGGACTTACACCATAAGGGTGGCCCATTGGTTTAAAAGCAGTTTCACCAGGAATAATGCTCCTTCTAATACCAATGACATTTAGTGTATATATAGATGAAACGGAAACGAACGATCGAAGTTTATCTGTGTTTGAGTATTTACAGAAAGTATCTGTATTATGTACAGGTAAAATTTTGTTTGTATATGAAAAGAATTTGATATGTACAAGGAAAATATGTATGTACATAAAGAATGTTGGTTTGTGTATACACAAGTGGAGTGAAAACAAACGATCGAAGTTTGTCTGTACTTGAGTATAAAAAGTATCTGTATGATGTACAGATAAAAATTTGTATGTATATGAGAAAGTTTGATATGTACAAAGAAATAATTATGTACATAAAAGAATGTTTTTGGGACTTACACCGTGAGGGAGGCCCATGATTGATTGAGAAATTTGAGAGAAAATGAATTCGGTTTTATCGTTTAAATCGGATCGATCATGGCAGAAAAATGTAAGTTTGATGAAAAAGTTTTGAAAAAATGATTTTGAAAGTGTTTTGAAATGTGAGGTTTAGTTATAAGAAGTTTGAAAAGAATCGGAAGTCGAAAGTTTGAAAAAATTCACCTTTTAAAGTGGTTTTGAAAAGTGTTCAAAGTGTCGTTTTTGGCTCGATTAAAATATAATCAGATGAAAGTTTTTTCTGAAAATTTTTGCACTATCATAAAATAGATGTATTTATTGACAAGTGTACAAAAAATCACCTCAAAATGAGGAGTTTTGATTGGTTAAAAAAATGTTAAAGTTTGTAAAAAACATGAAGAAAATATGAAAAGTTTGAAAAAAATGGTCCATGGGAGGTTTGAACCCAGGACCTGTGGGTGGCATACGTGGCAAAGAGTCTTAAGGGCGAGCTGGCAACCGCTGGGACAAGAGTTCATTCGTGTATTGAAACAAAAACACGTGTTAATGTTATATTGGAAAATTTAAATTTGAAAAAAACAAAGAACACGCGCGTAGCCCTGTTCTTCATCTTCAATCCTTGATCAATGCTAGAATCCTTGTTTCTTGATGAAATTGGACGAAGTAAACATGAAAGTTGCTCGAAATTTAACAAGGAACATGATGCTGGTTGTTAATTTCATTTATTTTTAGTTTAACATGGTTGAATTTCTGGAAAACGTGAAGAACCCTAGAACTGGAAATTCTAATTGAAATGATGTATGATGGATGATTTTTCCAATTGATTGAGGGTTTATGATCGTGTTAGGTGCAGAAACAAAACGGCCAAGAGTTTTTTCAAAATGAATCAAAGAATCATCAGATTGAGTTTTGTGTTCTTACCTGTTCAAGCTGAGATCGAAGATGGTGTTGGAGTGTTTCCATAACTGATTTTATGATTGCTATAACATCATCGGCCTATGTGGAACGTGTAGGAATGGTCTGCTTGCTTCGAGCTTGCCTGGATCACTCTACCCAAGTCCACCTGCACAGGCTAAAAATGGAGCTTCGATTTCTGGGTTAGAGTTGTTACAGATGTTTGCTATTGATCTGCATCATGTCTATGATGTTCATGGATGGTATTTGGATGCTTAGAACTCAAGTTACTTCAGCCAAGCCATAAATTCAAAACTTAAGGCAGCTTTGGCAAGCAAAATGACATGAGATGTGATTCTGAATTCTAGCCTTGCCTATGTTGATTTTAGTGTTCAAACAAGTTTCATGTAGATGTTAAAGTATATTAGACACCAATTTGATCAAAGTTTTTCATTAATTTTCAAAAATGCAAGTTTTGGCAAATTGAACTATGATTCTTTGAATTTTCAAAGATGAAGAGTGAAAGCATGACTTGGCATTACTTTGGTGTGGTTTGAACTTGAAAAGAATGCCTCTATTTATAGGTCATAAGTTCTGAAATGTTAGGCACAAGTACATAACATTTGGTAAATCAAAGTTACCTTAGAGGGCAAGAAAGACATTTGCCTTAAAAGGAAACTTCCTTTTTTCACCATGTGTTAAAAATCCAACTTGATCCATATCTTTCAATTATTACCTCTAGCTGATATTTATCAACTCTAATCCTCAATTGGCAAGGTATCTTTGCTTCTAGAAGAAGAAATCACAAAATGACCTATAATTTGAAGTTTTGAACTTTGAAAATCATGTTTATGGAGCCTTATGTTTCAATTTCAAAAGTATAGCTAGACTCCATGGATTTGAGAGTTCTTGGACATTTTGGAAAGCTTGTTTCAAGAGCTACAACATTCACGTTTTGAGTTTTTTTCAAATCAAAGTGGAACTATGTGAAAAAATGCCATGAAGTTTTGAAAAAGTAAGAAATTTCAACACTTGAAAATTTTTCTAAGTGTTGGAACTTTTGACTTTTTGTTGAATTTTCCAAATTCTTTGATTTTTTATGATCATGATGGATCATTTGAAGTATTTTGATGATTGAAAAAGTTTTGTTTTGAAAAATTTGACCAAAAGTCAAAGTTTGACTTTTCAGTGCAGATGAATTTTCATCAGATGATCCAGAAATTGACTGATGAAGTCTGTGAACTTTTGCGATGTTTTGAATCCAGAAATTAGGTCAAGATGTTGTATCTAAGATATAATGACCAATCTCTAACCAAAAATGTCATTCAATGCTCAAAAAGTCAGAGAACACCCATGCTCGACCAAAACCCTAATTGGTCGATCCTCGATTGATCAGTGAGAAAAGTTGGATATCTGAGGATCACTGGTTGATGATTTGATCAAGATAGATAAAATGAGGTGAGTAAAACTCAAACCCTAGTTGGTTGCCTCTTGAATCAGATGAAAATCTGATGAAACCCTAATTTTGACCTGTGAATGCTACACCCGATTAACTCTGTTCTGAACTGTTAGTGATGCAAATGATGCAAATGTAAGGTGGTATATTAGGTCAAAAATTGGGGTATGACAGATGCCCCTATTTAAGTTTCTTTAACCTGAGATATGAAGATGAATATCTTTGTTTTGATAGGTGTAAAGAGCCTTAAATATTAGAATACGCAAATTTTGGACCTAAGATACCAAAAGATGCGAGTAATGCAAAAATGATTGTAAAAAGTTTCACCTAGATGATATCAAAGAAATGACATGGTGGGGAAAAATTTGTGAGGATGACTCGATCTGTTTAAGAAAAGAGGATCCTGTTTGTTGGGTAACATGCAATATGTCTCGCCGGGGAAAAAGAGATTCACAAAACATGTGAATATCTGTTTTGTTTTGGGAAACAAAGAGGTTACCTTCTGTCAGCCTCGTGTCAATGTTTAAGGTAAGTGAAGATGATATTACCAATTATCAGCCTTGTGATAGTTTATGGTAATGAATTATAAAGATATTACCAATTATCAGCAAAGTGATAACTATAACAAGGTAAATCTTTGAAAAGAAAATTGTTGATCATCCAGCCTTGTGAATAACAAACAATGAGAGAAACAGAACTCAAATGAGTTTTGAAGACATTACCAATTATCGAAAGTGATAACTATAACAAGGTAAATCTTTGAGATATATTAATCGAGTATTCACTTTGTGAATAATACCAATGAGAGAAAACTCAAATGAGTTTCTATTTTCTTGATACAATCTTGCCGAGGATCTCTTTCGTAAGACGCGCCATTTTGATTGAAGACATGATTTTCTTTAGACAAAGACAATCGCTGGGAATTTCTCAAGGTCGTGATTTGACCTTTGTTGAGAAGAACAAACTTTCATGACAAGTTTTGGAATGAAAAGAAATAAACGGCCTAAATGATGAGGCTATTGCTTATCACTTTGTTGATTATAGATGTGGTTCTATCCAGAATGAACTGAAAGAAAGGGTCAATCAAGACTTTGTTCCCAATGAATAATGATCTCAACTGGGAATAGGAGAGAGAAAAGATGTATTTCGCTTTGGGATAATCATCGGGATATGATCAAACCTACATGAATAAGTGTGATTTAAACCAAATATATGGAAGCAAACAATTGAGGAATGCAAATGCATAAATGATGCTATTATGTATGAATGTCATGAATGTTATATGCATGCTAACAATACTTGATGTAACACTAAAGAAGTATTTGGGAAAAGGACCACGTCACAGTTCGAACAAACATTTAACAATATCCGCAGCAATGGTGTAGACGTTGCTGATGAAGGATCTGAGTTGCATGCTTTAAACTTTCGGAGAAAGGCATTTCATTGGCAACTTTGCTGGGAATTCTTTTTGGATGAGAATACCGTCCTTTGATGATTTCTACTGAGGAGAAGACTTCTGTAGCAGTCGTTCTATCCTTCGGAGATCGAAACACTCGCGTAGGAACTGTTGAAGTTCTTTCTAAATTCAGAGTTCAAAGGAAAATTTTGCTTTTTGTTTCAAAATTTTGAAGTAAAAATTCATTTAAAACCGTTTTAGTTTCAAAAAGTGATTTTCACAATAAAAAGCGTTATTTTGCAAAAACAGAATAAAGTAAGGATTGCAAACAAAAGGCACAAGGCTCTAATTTATTGATAGAATGGTAATCAGCCAAAGGCGTGATTCCATGAGCTATTTACAAAAGTTGGAAATGATAATTTATTGGGAAAAGGCTACATTGAAAGCAAATAACTGCTATTATCCCTAATAACTTTGAATTCCAATGTTGGTTGCGTAAGATTTGATTGAAGATCCGTTGATGGGATTTCTTCTTCGATTGACGATGCATCGATTGCTTTTTGTCATTTTTGTATCCTTATTTTTGCCTAGATTGCTTTTTCGTGTTTTCAATCTATCGTGATAATTTCGCTTATTGTCTCTATTTTTTCCTTGATCGCTTTTCGTGTTTTCAATCCACCGAGACGCCATTTTTGCCTAAGCCGCCTTTTCGGTTTTTTTCCGAAATGTTTTGTTTTTTTTTAGACAAAATATTTCTTGACCGTCAAGATTCTGTGATGCGGAGGTCATCACCGTCCATGGTCATAGTGAAGCTTTTTTGACGATGTATGGGCCTTCGTAATTAGGAGTCCATTTGCCTTAGAATCGTTGAAAAGATGTAATCTTTTAAGAACGAGGTCACCTTTCTCAATTCACGAGGTCGGACCTTTTGTCGAATGCTTTCTTCATCCTTTTGATATAGTCGTGACACAAAGCGGTGCGCTTTTCTTCAATTAAGTTCCCGGTCGATTCGCTGACACCATTTGGCCTCGATAACTTAGCTTCCATGAGAACTCTCATTGACGGAATCTCAACTTCTATGGGGAGCACTGCTTGCCGCTAGAGAGAAAAGGAGTTGCCCATGTTGAAGTGCGATCAAGCACGATACCCATGCAGAGCAAATGGCAAGATTTCGCGGGGTTGTAGGTGATGACCATCTTCCGATGATCTTTTGATGTTTTTGTTAGCTTCAACGGCGCTGCTCAACTTTGGCCGGTAAGGAGAGTTATGATGCTCGATCTTGAATTCCTCACAAAGTTCTTTCATCATTTTGTTGTTCAAGTTTGATCCATTGTCTATAATGATCTTGCTTGGAATTCCATATCGGCAAATGAGATTGTTCTTGATGAACCTCACAACCACTTGTCTTGTAACGTTGGCATAAGACGCTGCTTCGACCCATTTGGTGAACTAATCAATAGCCACTAGAATGAAGCGATGTCCGTTGGACGCTTTTGGTTCGATCATCCCAATCATGTCGATACCCCACATGGAGAAAGGCCACGGAGAAGAGAGAACGTTGAGTAGAGTTGGCGGTACATGGATCTTATCTGCGTAGATCTGGCACTTGTGACACGTCTTGACGTGTTTACAGCAATCAGATTCCATTGTTATCCAATAGTATCCTTCTCTTAAGATTTTTCTCGACATTGCATGCCCATTTGAATGGGTTCCAAAGGACCCTTCATGCACTTCATGGATGATTGTGTCTGCTTCTTGCCTGTCGACGCATCTGATCAGAACCATGTCGAAGTTTCTTTTGTATAGTACATCCTCATTCAGGAAGAAATTTCTAGAAAGCCTCCTTAGAGTTTTCTTATCCTTGTACGATGCCCCGAGTGGGTACTCTCGCGTTTGAAGGAAACGTTTGATGTCGTGAAACCACGGTTTATCGTCGAAGACTGCTTCAGTTGCGAACACATATGCAGGTCTTTCAAGGTGTCTGATGCGGATTTTAGGCATATCATTCCAATCGTTGACTTTGAACATGGAAGATAGAGTAGCCAAAGCGTCTGCCATTCGATTCTGATCTTTAGGGATATGATGCAGTTTAACTTTGTTGAAGAAACTCAACAAACATCTTGCATAATCTCTGTAAGGAATTAGACCAAGATGATGAGTTTCATACTTGTCTTTGATTTGATTGATCACAAGGGCTGAGTCTCCATATATATCAAGGATCTTGATCCTCAAGTCGATGGCTTTTTCGATACCCATGATGCAAGCTTCGTATTCTGCGATGTTGTTGGTGCAATCAAACAACAATCTGGCAGAAAATGGGATATGAGAACCTTCGGGAGTGATGATGACTGCCCCAATTCCATTGCCGAAGATATTAACTGCTCCATAAAAAATGAAGCCCCATCTAGATTTCGATCGTGACCTTCACGGCGTGGTTCGTCACAATCTTTCATTTTTGTACATAACATCCTCGCTGGAAGTCAAATTTGAGAGATTGGTATTCGTTGAGCGGTCGATAAGCCAAGTGATCGAGAATGCCTTTGACCGCTTTTGAGTATCGATGTCATATTCGATAACAAGATTCGCCATCGAGCAATTCTTCCCATTAAGGCAGGCCTTTCAAATACATACTTGATCGGATCCATTTTGGAGATTAACCAAGTCGTGTGATTGATCATGTACTGGCGGAGACGTTTTGAAGCCCATACCAAAGCACAACATGTTTTCTCGAGCATGGAGTAACGAGTTTCACAAATGTGAACTTTTACTGTGTAGTAGTTGGTATGTTCTTCTACCGGTTTATCTTGTGCCCAAGCACGCAGCCCTTGGACTTTTCTAGTACGGTAAGGTACATGATTAACGGTCTTCCTTCCACTAGAGGGATCAGTATTGGAGGTTCTGACAGGTATTCCTTGATACTCTCAAACGCTTTTTGGCAATCGGCTGTCCATACAACCTTTTGATCTATGAGAAGTTTAAATATCGCCCGCAGTAGCAAGCTATTGAGAGATAAACTGAGATGTAATTCAAACGTCCGAGAAATCTCTTACTTGCTTTTCCGTATGTATGTAGGCATTTCTTGAATAGCCTTGACTTTGTTAGGTCAACTTCAATACCTCTTGATCGACGATGAAACCTAGGAGTTTTCCAGATCTTACCCTAAAGGTGCATTTGTTAGATTCAAAGGGAGTCGAAATTTTTTAGTCAAACAACTTTAAAAGATAGTCTATATGCTCATCTTCGTCGTTTGCTATCATGTCGCCTACGAGACTTCGATCTCTCTGCATCATGTCATGAAAGAGAGTAGTCATTGCCCTCGTAAGTTGCGTATTCTTAAATCCAAATGGCATTACTTTGTAGCAAAAGTGCCCCATGGCGTGATGAAGGAAGTCTTTCCATATCTTCGGAGCCATTCGACCGATTGTAGCGAGAAACTGCCCATGAAGGAAAAGACGTTGAATTTCATAGTTGTTATCCACTAGCATGTCAATATGCGGTAGGAAATCGCTTTTTGACTTGCTTTGTTCAAGTCCCGTAGTCAACACACATTCGACTTTTCCATCTTTCTTGGAGACAGTACTATGTTGGCTAGCCATTGAGGATATTCAGAGGTGACGAGGAAACCGGCGTCAAGCTGTTTTTGAACTTCCTTTTTTATTTTATCACCATATCGTGGTGAACTCTTCTCCTTTTGCTTAATAGGTGGACATCTGCTTTAATGGCAAATGATGCTCTACGATGCGGTATTCAATCGCATGTCCCGGTAGGACCAAGCGAACACATCAACATATTATTTGAGAAGATCTATCAGTTTGCTCTTGACGTTGATGTCGAGTGAAGCTCCGATATTTACTTCTTTTTTGTCTTCTTCAGAACCCAAGTTGATTGCTTATAGAGGCTCTTTGTGAGGTTGAATGATTCTTTCCTCGTGCTTAAGTAATCGAGAAATCTCATCCGGGATCTCTTCTTCAACTTCTTCCTCGGTGACTTCACAGGGGATTTCAAAGTTGGGAGAGAGCATAGAGTTATTGCTTTCAATGGATTTGTCCATCTGTTTAATCTGCATGTTTGATTTATGTTTGATTAATTGACTTCTTATCATTTTTTTTGAAAAAGGTTAATGTGAAAGTGTATGCAGATTAAAAGTTTTTTTTTTGAAGATTTTTTTATTGATTTTTATTGGGTTTTTTAGGATTATCATTTCCAAGAAAGGGTAAAAATAAAACAAACACAAAGTGTGGAATCAAAACAACGCATTTTATTTATGATTCACAATATGAAACAGGGCCCTAAAATACAAACTCATTTGTCTTGGGCAAGACAAAGAGAAATTATTTAAAAGCTAAACCCTATAAAACATCTCTTCACTTTGGGCGAAGTGAGAATTCAAAACAAAAGCAAAGATAAACTACTTAGAACTAGGAGCGTTAGTCCGAACTTCAACAGGTTTCCAGTAGTGACGAACTCCTTGGAAATCGAGGTACTGTAATTTTCCACTTGGTTTAACCTTGAGTAGACCTTGGTCGTTGGTTGAGGTGTTTTGAAGACTCGACGACGGACTTTGTTTTCGTGTGCTAAAGCGCCTTCTTTAGTTTGATTAATGATCGGAAGTACGGGATACAACATATGTACTTCCTCTGGTCTCGTGGTAGAATTCTGGGGATGTATCCTCCAATCTTCTGAATGGAGAGACTCGTTGTCGGCGACACTTTCAAAATCGTATCCCGAATCGCATTCCTGATCTTCGGATCATGTTGATATAGTGATAATCTAGATCCGCTTAACAATTTCCATGTGTGTCAAAGTAGATCCTCGCTCGAACCTCAATTGGTTGATTAGATCGGAAGATGAGTACACCTCCTCCGTTGACTAGGGTACTGAAAGAATCACCCCATCCAGCAATGGATATCTTCAATTCGATTCGATTTCGCGCAATATATTTCACCATGTAGTCAAATTTACCACGGTTCTCCCAAGGTATCCCAAACTTTAAGGAGTGAATTTTCATGTCGCTGGGACATGTCTTGAATCGATCACGGCGCATAATTCCTCTTGAGACACATATTCGTATAAGTACTAATCTTTCGATGAGGGATCGTCATCATCTTCAATGGTGACAACGCTAACCTCTTGGAGAAGTGGTTCAAGAAACCCCACCGTTGAATACTTCCTTAATTGGACGAAGTGCTTCATCCTTTGCTTGTTTTGAGAATATGTGAACCCGAGTCCGCTTTTGTTTCGTTGTTGACAGTTTGATTACTTGTCCCTAACCTTCGCTGCCATCTTTGGACAATCTGGTGCTTTATACGAAGAGATAGATGATCTATTTTTGCTGGTAGATTCATCTTCTAACGGATGTTCGGGAGATGTTTCTTCAACGCTATTAGCGTGATGAAAGAGAATGGATAAATGGCAAGCAAAGCTTGTTCACCGATGGTCACCAACTTTTTTACTGTGAATTTTAATTTCGATGGAGAGTAGAAGTTATCGCCCGCTGTGGATCCAAGGTCTTCCTAGTAGACAATCAGTAGCTGGTACGTCCATGACTTGGAAAGTGATCTGAAAGTATGCGGACAATTGTCATCGGGAGATCAACTTCCCAATAATCGACTTTCTTGCCGAAAGCTCTTACTACTATGTCATTGAACTTCATTGGTGTCCTTTGTAAGCTAAACGAGCGAAAGTGTCGTTTTCGATATGCTCAAAGATGAACCAAGATTACCAACACATTGGATAGGGAATTTGACAAATCATTGAGATGTGCAAGTTGTGATCTTTCCTTCTTCTCGAAGTTCTCATCGAAACTTAGATTATTACAAGTCATATGTTGGCGATAATACTCCAAATGTTTTAGTAGTCACATCATGGTCTATAGGGTTGGTCTAATACTTTCATTAAAGCCTCTGGTGAGCTTCAATAGTAGAGATGATAATCTTGGAGGAGTTTCACCGATCCACGACCGGTATTCGCTTTTTGATTAATTTCAAGATCTCATCAAATGGTTGGTTCTATCAGAGGACCAACATTTGTTGGTTAACAGCGGAATCGCAGGATTCTGAAGATATATTAACTGGATTTTGTCTCGACAACAGAACTGCAGCGGTCTTGGTGGTAACGGAGTGTACTGCTCACTTCGTGTTACCGTCCGATTTCTATTATATTGACATTAGAAGAAGTAGGCATGGGTTTCTCCTTCCCATCCTCTATTAGGTTGCATTATGGTTGGGAATTGAATTGTTGGTAGAATGTGATCGTAAGCAAATTACCAAAGGAGACTCGATGCCGGAATGCTGTATTCAATCCACATGCTTGGGTACATTGAAACAATGGATGATGACGTTACGGGATTTTCCGAGTTGATATCGAGACTAAAGCTCATGCGGAAAATGCCCTATCGTATTTATGTCATGGTCATTCTATTTCGTAGATTGTAGGTCACCGATGTTCAACAATCGCGAATGTTCTGCTTTATGGTGGGACATCCTTGAAGATGTTGTGATGTTGCAAGCTGTAATCATGCTTAGTGAAGGCACTCATTGCGCTATATGCATCATGGAGATGTACTAAGTTTCCTTCGATCAAGTTTACGCTGGATGGTAGGTATTTCAAGACGTATGATGCACTAATGTTTGAAGCGGATTGGCTTGCACGCGGATTTGTATTTGGGAAAGAAGATTAGATCTCACTAATCTGACCGCTTTCAATGCTATACAATGCTCAAGGTGATGGGCCGGTGCTTGGTGAAAAGGGCAAGATACGTTTTGCTTTGTACCACCATGGCTTTTGAACCGAGGTGGTGACCTTGTTCAGATAGTTTTTTGTATAGTGTGGGGTCGAATTATGTGACCCGAGGCTATGTGATTGAATCTGCTGACGAGGCGTTGAGTTTGTTGATTTTGTTGAAATTGTGGAGCAATTTCGTGTTTGATTGTGTTAACGGCGGGTGCTATGGAAGCTACCTCGTTGTTGATCGACATTTCTTCGTGGTTTTGGGGATACCATTCCTATGTCGTGCTATTTTTCTTTGGAAAACTGGTTCCAATCTTTCTAGTTCCACTAGAAGATCCTTTTGGTTAGGCGTTTCGGCCTCTTCTAATCGCATTCCATGCTTACCATCTCGGTGAAATCTCCGGAGCGATCATTCGCGTAGTAGAATGAGCCAAGAGTGTTTAAGAATATCTTAGTCATCTCTTTTCTTCCAAGGGCGGTTGACTGGGCAGCAATTTCCTCCATTGAGCGCAGTGAAGGTCTCTTTTGGGACATGGAGTAGTTGATCCCGATCCGGAGCCATGTCCAAGTTGAACTTATATTGTTGTACAAAGCTTCACCTAAGTCATTGAATGTTTGGATACTTGCGCTGCCCCATGACCACGGCAAAGACCGGTAAGACTGCCTTGAAGTAGTGGATTAACAACGGTGATCGCTGCTGTAGAGACATTTTTCGGCATACATCGTGAGATGACTTTGTGATGGAGTTTTGTACTTTACAAAGTCGGGACTTTGAATTTTGTGTATCTTACGCGAGGAATAAGCATGATTTCGGCGCTTCTTTTCCTCGAATTTTTTATCTCAAGTGCATTTTGAGGAGTTGTTTCCGGAGATTCTCCATCGAACCACGGAATTTGTGTTATTGCTCGGAGTATGGTGAACTTCTTCGCCTATAGTAGTGTGCACTATGGAAGCGAGTTCGCCATGATCGTTGAGAAATCGGAATTGTTATTAGGAAGAGTTACTCCACGCTATGGAGTAAATGTAGAGTTTTGCCGCAGGTAGGTGGTTGTTTGCACTTGAGAAGTCGGTTACGTAAACTGCCAAAGTTGAAAGGCATGCCCATGGATAGCTTTCTCGCATACGGAAAGGTGATTTATCGATCGCGAAATTAAACCGAGTAGTAGTGTCTTTCGATATCGCTGCTTGGTTTTGACCGCCGATGTCGCTGTTGACTTTGCGCTGCCAATGAGTTGACCAAAGATGTGAGTCTCTCCCCTTCTTCTTGTAGTGTTGTTACTGTACTACGGAGTTCAACATTTTCTTGTTCAAATCCTTCCATTACTTTTCTTCTTTTGATCTTGTATCGACGCTCGAGTTGGTCGTGGACGCGTCGAGAAACTCTAAGACGCGATAAATGATTTTTTTCCTATTTGTTCAAACTGCTCAAAGATCAGACTCTAGACAATAGACTTAAATGCAAAGTATGATGCATGATTATGATTGTAAAGAAAAGGAATTTCCAAAGAATTTACGCTAAAAGAGAAATTTCTGGCAAATATTTGGATGGAAAACACGAATTTATTAATTAATGAAAGAAGATTACATCAATTCAGTTTTTTTTTTAGCATTGCTCACACAAATGATAAAATAAATGATAAAAATTTCAAACTAAACTAATTAAACGTCCTCGTCGGATGAAGATCCAAAGGCTTGATGCAACTTCAACTTCAGGATTTCCTTTCCATAGTGAGCTTTTAGTTCGGCTTTCTCGGCTTTTAGCTTGCTAATGACTTTCTTCCACTGTCGGGAGCAGGATCGGTTGTCATTTCTCAAGTTTTATTTTCCTTTCTTTGACGTATCTTTTGATCGTTATCCTTCCGACGAATCTTCTCATCTTTCCATGAGCCATTCATCCCGAAGTAAAGCGCCTTTTCATGATCTTTGACTTGCTTTTGAGTTTTCATTCTCAAGATTAGTCTTAAGAAATTTGTTTTCCAAAGCTTCTTTCTCAAGCCTCATCTTGGCCAAAGCTTCTTGGTATTCCCCCATAGTTTCGACGGGAAAAATTGTTAATTTGGAAGCGGTTGAGAACATGGGTTCTTCATAAGCGTAAGGCATCCGAAATTCCTTCGCTTCTTTTCTTTACCCAAGAAGTGTAGGTTTCCATGGCTACACAATTCGTTGCTTTCCCTTTTTCTTTCCTTCGGATGTGATGCCAAGCTCTGATCATTCTGGCCTTCAAACCTTGAGAATCATCTCCTTCATGATAGAAGTAGCTTTCCACTGTAAATCCAAGAGGTTTACTAGAGTTTACGTATCCGAGTTGACGCCTCGCCAGAATGGGTTGTAGTTGATTCCTCCTTTGTACCTATGAGAGGTAATGCTGGCAAATTCTCCATGCCTCAATGATTTCCATCTCATTGTCTTCCAAGGTATACCAATGGATATCGCTGCTTGTAAGAGACATGAGTCTTCTTGACCAATGCCACTCGCCTTTGTTTTCGGAAGATAGGAGATTTAGTGTGTGAGATAATCCATTTGAAAAACAGAGGTACGCAACACACGATAGTTCCGTCTCCTTGATGATTCCTATGATGAATGGAAAAGTATGTGTCACCAAGAAGAGTGGGAACGGGATTTCCAATCAGAAAGATCCTTATGGCGTTAATATCAACGAAATTTGGGACGTTGGGAAATAACACCAATCCATAAAGGAGTAAAGCTAAAATAGCTTCAAAGGCTACCATACTACCAGCTGCAGAGAATTTAAGGGCCTTTTCCATTAGGAACTTTGAAGTTAGTCCTAAGAGTTTTCCTCTGGTAGTTAGGTTTTTGTCTATCTCAGATTTCTTTAAATGAGTCATCGTTGCAATGTCTGGTGACTTAGGAATGGCTTCCAAATCATTGAAAGACACTTTGTCCGATACTGAGATACCTAGGATATGCGCGTACTCTTCCAAAGTAGGCATCAACTGATAATCAGGGAAAGTGAACAATGATAGATCGGATCAGAAATCGAACGAAAGTTTTGAGAAGTCCTTCATCAACATTAGTGTTCAGAATAGTTAAAAGAGTTCCATAGCGTTTTCTGAAATCCAAGGGATCTTCTACCAAGGATGCTACCTCTTTCAACTTTCCTATGTCAAGAATTCTAAAATCAGATCTTGGTGAATCTTCCTCCGACGTCCATCACTCTAACCTAAAATATTTACATAGAAAAACTCTAAATTTTGGAAATGGGAATAGAAATGAAGTTTTTTTGAATGAATGAATGCATGAATGCGGCAAACATGGTTAGTAGTTATACACACTCAAGCCGCTCAAGTCACGAGCATGAGGCCAACGATAAGAATCAAACGTGGGTAAGTTCTAAGGGCTTATTCATTTGTGAAACGGTTCTATCGATAATACAGCTCAACACCTCTTTGAAATATTATCGGATTTGTTGAATACCGATGGTCCAATAATATTTTCAAGAGAAACTCACGATCGTAGTCTCGCATGACACTACTCAGGCTTACGCCCGAATAATCTCTCGCACTACATCCTAAATGGCCGGATCGGTTATGTGTTCTACAGCCACTCAGCATCGTAAGTTCCTTGAAAGCAAAATGTCTTCACAAATACTTGCTAAACACAAATACCCTCAAGACAACCTCCACTGAGAGAGAGAGATATTAACTTTGTAAGTATTGAGACTTCTCACAGGTTAATACCCCCACCTAGATCTTAAAATGTTTCTTAAATCGGTTAGGATTTCTTTCTATCGATGAAATCGCGAAACAAATAATAAATAAAAACAGACATATATATGAAAGCTTAACCCCTTTTATTTCTTTTTGAAAACATAAAAAGCTTGATGCTCTTGAGCAGAGTCACATTTTTTTGAAAATCAATGTTGCAGCGATCCACAAAATGAGTCGCCATTTTTTCCGTCGCTAAAAGTGACGCTAGTGGATTCGAATGTGAATTCGCATCCTTGGCTCAAACGATTTACTCTTTTGATTTGTTTATAAAGATGTCATGAGCATCAAGCTTTATTATTTTCAACACAAGAAAAGATGATTTAATGATTATGAAAAGGGAAAGTCATAATACCCTCAATTGATTTTGATATGTGAACGACTAGCGCAAACTAGACGCAACGCATCGGGGAGATTCCGTAAGGGGTCCGTTATATAAAGGAATAGATGGAGCACCCTAAATATATATAGTTATCTATAGCTTTATATATGAATATGTTTGATATGTTTGTGTGTTTTAATTGCTATTTCTATGATTGGGAAAGTTTCTCCTTTGGGATTTTAAGAAGGATAGATTATGGGATCCAAGTGTTTGTTATTATTGTGCTCGCAAAGATCTTTGGATCCCATACATATCCCTAGTGGGAATCGAGCATTTGTAGCTCGGATCTAAAGGGATCTATGGTTTGTTTGTTTGAGAGAGAAAGAAATTTGCTCGCCAAGGATAAGACCTCAGGCCTACGATTCTCAAAAGGATGTTGAGAAAGTCAGAGCAATCGTAGTTCCCACTTATGCTAGTGGAAGCAACGGGATGTTAGTAAGAGACATCGACAAATGTCATCTTAATAAAAAATGTATCTAATCTATTTCATCACATACATTTTTGAAAAGTTTGACTGATTAAAATCTTTCATCGTAAGTTATAGGTGTTTTGCTTGAGTGTACAAGCGTTACCACTTATAATTAAGAGATGTTTTTTGTTTGAGAACAGTTTGAAAAGAGTTTGAAAAGTTTTTGACTGTATGTGATGTGATAGATGAGATACTTCTTCCATAGAGATGATAGATGTCTATATCTCGAGGATAAATTGATTGGATTAAAGGGATGCTTTTAAGAAGCCCATGGGTCCTTGTATTGTTAGCCCAAGAGGAGGCATTCCGAGGGTCATCGAGGGTCATCTAGGGTCCTTGTACGAAGCTCAAGAGGAAGCTATAGGGTATGGCTGGCTTTGTCTTTAAACGGGATTTCACCGGGAAACCATCCTTTTGGAATGAAGAGCAATTTCACCGGGAAATTATACTCTCAGGGGTTCTATCCTAACGCGGGTGATTCTTTGTATTGGAAGCCCAATAGGAGGCTGTTAAGAGATTTTATGTCTCTTTCATTGTATGATGCCCAAGAGAAGGCTAAACTCAATGAGGAGTTCTTTTAAACGAAGCCCAAGAGGAGGCTGACTCAGCAGGTGAGTGTTGTCTTATATGAAGCCTAAGCGGAGGCTAAACTCAGATGAATGAGTTTTCTTATATGAAGCCTAAGAGGAGGCTAACTCTGTGGGGAGAGTTATCTTGTATAAAGCCCAAGAGGAGGCTAACTGTGGGGAACCTATTGGTTAGACTAGTTGTTATGTTATAACTAGATAGTTGTATAAACAAGTGTGTGTGTGATATATATTCACAGGAGTTTATGAAGGAAATATAAACAGATGCATGATGTTTATTTACAAAAGTTTATGAAGGAAATATAAACAAGTGTCTGTGAAACGAACGTTCAAATCGGATTATTTACAAGTGTCTGCGTAACTTGATTATTTACAAGTCTGATTTGTGTACAAGGAAGTAAATATGTACAGGAACGAGTATTTATGTACAGAGAGGGATGGATGTACATAGAAGGGTTGAGACTTACACCATAAGGGTGGCCCATTGGTTTAAAAGCAGTTTCACCAGGAATAATGCTCCTTCTAATACCAATGGCATTTAGTGTATATACAGATGAAACGGAAACGAACGATCAAAGTTTATCTGTGTTTGACTATTTACAGAAAGTATCTGTATTATGTACAGGTAAAAAAATTTTTGTATATGAAAAGAATTTGATATATACAAGGAAAATATGTATGTACATAAAGAATGTTGGTTTGTGTATACACAAGTGGAGTGAAAACAAACGATCGAAGTTTGTCTGTACTTGAGTATAAAAAGTATCTGTATTATGTACAAATAAAAATTTGTATGTATATGAGAAAGTTTGATATGTACAAAGAAATAATTATGTACATAAAAGAATGTTTTTGGGACTTACACCGTGAGGGAGGCCCATGATCGATTGAGAAATTTGAGAGAAAATGAATTCGGTTTTATCGTTTAAATCGGATCGATCATGGCAAAAAAATGTAAGTTTGATGAAAAAGTTTTGAAAAAATGATTTTGAAAGTGTTTTGAAATGTGAGGTTTAGTTATAAGAAGTTTGAAAAGAATCGGAAGTCGAAAGTTTGAAAAAATTCACCTTTTAAAGTGGTTTTGAAAAGTGTTCAAAGTGTCGTTTTTGGCTCGATTAAAATATAATCAGATGAAAGTTTTTTCTGAAAATTTTTGCACTATCATAAAATAGATGTATTTATTGACAAGTGTACAAAAAATCACCTCAAAATGAGGAGTTTTGATTGGTTAAAAAAAAATGTTAAAGTTTGTAAAAAACATGAAGAAAATATGAAAAGTTTGAAAAAAATGGTCCATGGGAGGTTTGAACCCCAGGACCTGTGGGTGGCATACGTGGCAAAGAGTCTTAAGGGCGAGCTGGCAACCGCTGGGACAAGAGTTCATTCGTGTATTGAAACAAAAACACGTGTTAATGTTATATTGGAAAATTTAAATTTGAAAAAAACAAAGAACACGCGCGTAGCCCTGTTCTTCATCTTCAATCCTTGATCAATGCTAGAATCCTTGTTTCTTGATGAAATTGGACGAAGTAAACATGAAAGTTGCTCGAAATTTAACAAGGAACATGATGCTGGTTGTTAATTTCATTTATTTTTAGTTTAACATGGTTGAATTTTTGGAAAACGTGAAGAACCCTAGAATTGGAAATTCTAATTGAAATGATGTATGATGGATGATTTTACCAATTGATTGAGGGTTTATGATCGTGTTAGGTGCAGAAACAAAACGGCCAAGAGTTTTTTCAAAATGAATCAAAGAATCATAAGATTGAGTTTTGTGTTCTTACCTGTTCAAGCTGAGATCGAAGATGGTGTTGGAGTGTTTCCAGAACTGATTTTATGATTGCTATAACATCATCGGCCTATGTGGAAGGTGTAGGAATGGTCTGCTTGCTTCGAGCTTGCCTGGATCACTCTACCCAAGTCCACCTGCATAGGCTAAAAATGGAGCTTCGATTTCTGGGTTAGAGTTGTTACAGATGTTTGCTATTGATCTGCATCATGTCTATGATGTTCATGGATGGTATTTGGATGCTTAGAACTCAAGTTACTTCAGCCAAGCCATGAATTCAAAACTTAAGGCAGCTTTGGCAAGCAAAATGACATGAGATGTGATTCTGAATTCTAGCCTTGCCTATGTTGATTTTATTGTTCAAACAAGTTTGATGTTGATGTTAAAGTATATTAGACACCAATTTGATCAAAGTTTTTCATTAATTTTCAAAAATGCAAGTTTTGGCAAATTGAACTATGATTCTTTGAATTTTCAAAGATGAAGAGTGAAAGCATGAATTGGCATTACTTTGGTGTGGTTTGAACTTGAAAAGAATGCCTCTATTTAGAGGTCATAAGTTCTGAAATGTTAGGCACAAGTACATGGCATTTGGTAAATCAAAGTTACCTTAGAGGGCAAGAAAGACATTTGCCTTAAAAGGAAACTTCCTTTTTTCACCATGTGTTAAAAATCCAACTTGATCCATATCTTTCAATTATTACCTCTAGCTGATATTTATCAGCTCTAATCCTCAATTGGCAAGGTATCTTTGCTTCTAGAAGAAGAAATCACAAAATGACCTATAATTTGAAGTTTTGAACTTTGAAAATCATGTTTATGGAGCCTTATGTTTGAATTTCAAGAGTATAGCTAGACTCCATGGATTTGATAGTTCTTGGACATTTTGGAAAGCTTGTTTCAAGAGCTACAACATTCACGTTTTGAGTTTTTTTCAAATCAAAGTGGAACTATGTGAAAAAATGCCATGAAGTTTTGAAAAAGTAAGAAATTTCAACACTTGAAAATTTTTCTAAGTGTTGGAACTTTTGACTTTTTGTTGAATTTTCCAAATTCTTTGATTTTTTATGATCATGATGGATCATTTGAAGTATTTTGATGATTGAAAAAGTTTTGTTTTGAAAAATTTGACCAAAAGTCAAAGTTTGACTTTTCAGTGCAGATGAATTTTCATCAGATGATCCAGAAATTGACTGACGAAGTCTGTGAACTTTTGCGATGTTTTGAATCCAGAAATTAGGTCAAGATGTTGTATCTAAGATATAATGACCAATCTCTAACCAAAAATGTCATTCAATGCTCAAAAAGTCAGAGAACACCCATGCTCGACCAAAACCCTAATTGGTCGATCCTCGATTGATTAGTGAGAAAAGTTGGATATCTGAGGATCACAGGTTGATGATTTGATCAAGATAGATCAAATGAGGTGAGTAAAACTCAAACCCTAGTTGGTTGCCTCTTAAATCAGATGAAAATCTGATGAAACCCTAATTTTGACCTGTGAATGCTACACCCGATTAACTCTGTTCTGAACTGTTAGTGATGCAAATGATGCAAATGTAAGGTGGTATATTAGGTCAAAAATTGGGGTATGACAATCAGCCTTTGAGACCACTTCAATCTTTGCTCATTATTCATTATTGATTGAGGAAGGTGCGAAATAAACCACCTAGAATGTAACGGTATGCAACACATGAGAGTTCCTTTCCTTTTGATGGTACGAGTGTGGAGAGAATGTAGAATGTCTCCAAGTAAGGTAGGCACAGGATTACGAGTGAGTAATATTTTGATGGTGTTCACGTCTATGAACTGATCTGGATTAGGAAATAGCACCAAACCATAGATTAGTAAGGCCAAAATGTATTCGAATGCATGGAAACTCATAGCTTTGAGGAATTCTCGAGCTTTCTTCTATATCAGGAACTTAGCAAGAAAACCCTTAACTCCGCTTCTTGTTTCCCAATTGGCTTCAATGTCTAATCGCTTTAGATGTAACGCTGATGCGATGTCTTCATACCTCGGAGCTCTTTCTGAACTAGTGAATGGTATCTGATCAAGGATAGGTATCCCAAGTAGCTTAGAGAACTCTTCTAATGTAGGCACCAACTGATAATCTGGGAATGTAAAGCAGTGATGTTTCGGATCGAAGAATTGGAATAAGACGTGCATCATATCTTCTTCAAAACCGGAGATAACCAAGTCAGGTAGATAACCATGTCTTTTGATGAACTGAGCATGATCGGGAATTTTTGAAACAAATTCTTTGAGTTGAGAGGGTATACCCATGAAGTTGATTCAGATAGTCTTTCTGGAACCCATGATACCTACAAAACAGAGCAAAGATAAATTCCTAGGTCCATGAAATAGTTAGAAATGATTATGTGATGTTATGATATCATGATGTCATGTTTAAGCAAATAGAAATCACAAGCAATTCACACAGTAGCCCTAGGTGTAAGGCTTGCATGAGGTATAGGTGTCTACCCTACCAAGGTTTGAGTGGTTCATCCTGTCCTATAATAGTAACCGAGTTATAGGAATCTCATTTCATTGATCTTTCTCGTAGGCTTTATTTCAATACGACTACCAAGTGGTCGACCGAAATATCCCAAAAGTCTAATCTTAATGAGCGTAGCATCGAGTATCAACCAACCTTAGTCTACACCAAAGCCAGCCACCTCACTACCTCCTAATGGCCAAGATAGGTCAATTAGGGTTCTAGAAGTTGAGTTAGTGCTGATGACACCACGCAGAAGCCAAATACTTTCCTCAACTAGAAATGAGGAGCATCGGGACATCCAAAGTGTCGCACTAACGTAGCCATCATGTTGACCGTTTTGGTATACGCATAACGGTCGCGATGATTTATTGCTACTTACCTAAGGAAACCTGGATTCGGGTATAGGATCCCCCACAAGTATAATACCCAAGCAACCCTTAAGATAAAGCATACAAGTCAAACAAAAAGCAATAAAGTTATCTAAAATCCTCAAGGTATCCTCTCTTTTAGGGTGTCTCCCCAGCAGAGTCTCCGCTTCTATAACACGTGGAGAACTAACTTGTTTTGTTTTATGCTTGATCGCAAATGTTATGGATAGCAATAGTCGCCACCAACTTTTCTTTTATCCAATTAAGGGAAGGTGAAAAGAACAAGAAAAGACGTTCGTTAGATTCTGGGTAAGGGGGGTGATTATGACAAGGGAAGGTGTTAGCACCCTTTCCATCCGTAGTTATCTACGGCTCTTAATTGCTTTAGCTCACTTTATGACTTGCTTTTGTGTGCGTGTTTGAAAATGTTTTGAAAAGGCATTTCGCTTTGACTTCGTAATGATTCACACGGAATGTATACGAAGTGTTCTAAATGTTTCATTTTGGAAAAGTGTTTTAACTTTGTCAAAGTGTGAGGTATAAAAAGATGTTTTGATAGAGCAAGCAATTAAGAGTCTATTACCTACTCAGAACGGTCATTTCCGTGTTATTTTACTTTCCTTTAGAATAGAGCTATCCATACCATTAGTTGGTAGGTAACCTTATTCGTTGGATGTGAAGGGACATCAGATGGTCATAGAAGACAACTTGTAGGAGTATCCTAGCATATTCGTAGGGACGATCATCACTTTTCGTAGGCAACAATCGAGGGACGAGATCATGTATTTGTAGGCAACATCGAGGGACTATAATCTTTAATTCGAAGGGACTGTGATGATATGTTTGTAGGCAACCGTGCTAAGATAGCTCTACATTCGAGGGACTTGACCATTTGTTCGAAAGGCGACGAGAGAGAATACCCTAGGGGTGCATGTGTGAAGAGAGTGTGCTGAATTCAGGTAATGTCTCTTGTGATTAGAGTTAGCTATGTTGATTTTATCTTGCCATACACGCCTAGTTACTAGCAGTTTATAGGTGCGGAAAGTAAATTGCGGAAATGTAAAGTGCGGAAAGTAAATCCTATGCTATTACATGGCTTTGGGAAGATATAATTGAGGAGTGCGGAAAGTAAAACCTAATTAAACTATTATATCCCATGAGCGCTATATAATATTGAAAAGAAAATGCGAGAAAATAGTCCTAACTATTACAACCTGGAAGTAGTTACAACAATCGGAAAAAGAATCGAATTGCAAATAAGAGAAAATAACGTTAGTGAAAAGATTTGAGTTAGGAAATTTTTTTTAGGGTTAGTAGACTTAATTAGATGAGAAAATATTTTTTGGGAATTTTCTGGATTGATTTTAGTATAGAAATACTTGCCATGGTGGATTTCGATTCAGGTACCTAAAATGCAATTAAACTATGCAGAAAGCTTCGAAACTCCATTCTAAACACAAAACAAACATCAAAACATGTTAAATATGCATGATAATCAAAAATCGATTTTGAAAAAGAATGGACAAACTGAAATCTGGAATTCATGATTCTTGATGGTTTTGTGATTTGTAAGGGTCTGGATCGATTCAGGAGACCTCCAGGGATGCAATGGAATGCTTAGAATCGATTGAAACAAGCTGAAACTAAGGCTGCAAGTAACTTGAAGGCACGATTTTTGAGTTTGGAATAGGTTCTTGAGGCAATTTTTCCGTTTTTTCATGTGTATGCATTGTATATATAATAGATGGATCTAGGTCAGAAATCAAGAGAAAATAATGAATCAATCAATGTAAAAAATTTGATTTGGTATGAAACCAAATCTTTCCTTTTTGATCCAATTTTCATCAATTCTCTTGCCAATCAATGTTAATTTCGAAATTGCCAGCTCTTATGAATTGCTTGGACCTAAAGAATGAGAGAAAAATCCAATTTGCATTTAATTTTGATTTTCTACCATTTATTTTAATTTAATTAGCTTTTAAATGATTAAAATCCAAATTAAATAGAAAAATAAAGATAAAATTCGTGGCCTTGGGCTTGAAGGTTTCAAATTAGCTGAGGAACAAGTTTGAACCAAGAAAAATTAGGCCCATTTGCAAAATTTTGGATTTCGACAGTATTTCTCTCAGGCACCTCTTCAAAAATGCCCAACTTGTGCAAGGTGTAAGTTGCTCAATTTTTATAGCTTTGAGTGTTCTTGGACTTTTAGAAAGCTCTAGATGTCCTCTAAACAACCTCTTTGTTTAATCTCAATTGAGTTTCCATGCTCAATAACACTTTTTAATAAGTCGACTTTTTGTTGACTTTGAAAAGGACCGTAATGTTTTGATCCATATCTTCAAATGAAGCATTACCATGCATGAGACATGAAGTTGTAGATAATTGAATTGTGTTCAAATGAGTGGTGGAAAATCGATAGTATGAGAAAGTTATGTTCAAATTGACTTTTCCATAAAACCCTAATTTGAAAGTTTGACTTTTGATCAAATCTCTGAGTTTTCTTGATGAATCATGATCAACCCTTGATGAAATGATGAATGTCACTTCAAAATATGGATGTTGAATAAAAATCATGAAGTTTGATCAGAGTTGACCACGCTGACTTTTTGTCCAATACAATGACAACCATCCGAGCAATTGTTCGAGTAAACTTGACTTAAGGATTGAAACTTGGCATGGAGATTCTTTGAAGCATATGAGGAGGCATAATGAACATTGGAGATGTTGGAAGTCCATCTTGATCTGAGGATATCTAAACCTTGGTTTGGGTTGATTGCCTAGGAGAGGGTTTGTCTGATCAACCCTTGAGGAATCCCTGAGTATGGATGTTTGGAATGTCTTGAGAAGTAAGAGGGCAAATTTTGGGGTATGACAGTTGCCCCTGTTCAATCTTCTTGTACTAGAAGGGTTAGATTGGCATGCTTCGCCGGACCGGAGGTGGAAGATGATTGAACACTCGAGTACACCTGAAAATTTGCACTCGTCGTTGATTGATGATGCGGGAATGGGCTTACGGATGCCATTTGGAGAAGCTGGAGACCTCGTTGAGGAATGAGTCGTACGTTAGACTCAAGAATGTCGCCTGGATAGGAGAATCTTCGGGGATGGGCTTAAGATGCCATCTAGAGAGACCGATGCTGGGGAACGAGCCGTACGCTAGGTGTCATAACCCAAAATTTTCCCTCCATCTACTCAAGAGATTTCATACATCTGTACTCAAGGGTTCCTCAAGAGTTGATCAGACAAACTCTCTCCTAGAAAATCAACCCAAACTAGGGTTTGGTATCTCTCAGGGTAAGATGGACTTCCAACATCTCCAATGGTCTTCATGCTTCCTCATATGCTTCAAAGATTCTCCATGTCAAGTTTCAAGCCTCACAAGTCAAGTTTTCGCATAATTGCTCGATGGTTGAAAATCGTATTGGACAAAAGTCAATCGTGGTCAACATACAACAAACTTCATAATTTTGGTCAACATCCTCATTTTGAAGTTACATTCATCATTTGATCAAGGGTTGATCATGATTCATCAAGAAAACTCAAGATTTGCTCAAAAGTCAAACTTTCTAAATTAGGGTTTCTAGTGAAAAGTCAATCGAACTTTGACCGATCATAACTTTCTCATAATTTCTTAGAAATTTTTCCACCACCTCTTGTTTTGAAGGAAATTCAATTCTCTACAACTTCATGTCTCACAAGAATGTCCAAAAAATGCTTCATTTGAGAGGTATAGCTCAAAACATTACAGGTCATTTTCAAAGTCAACAAAAAGTCAACTTTTTGCTTTGAAGATATATAGAGCATGGTAACTCCAATGGAGATGAGACCAAAAAGGTTGGTTAGAGGACTCTTAGAGCTTTCCAAAAAGTCTAAGAACACTCAATAATATGGAAAATTGAGCAAGATACACCATTCACAAGTTGGGCAATTTTGAAAGAATGCACAAAGAGAGATACTTCTAAAAATCAAATTTTTTGCAAATGGGCTTGCTTTTTCTTCATCCAAACTTATTCCTTATACAATTAGGAATATCCAAGCCCAATGCCATGAATTTTTGATTTATTTTTCTATTTAATTTTGAATTTATTCATTTAAATACAAATTAAATTTTAAAATAAATTATAAAATAAAAATTAATTGAAAGATTGATTTTATTCCTTCCTTGAGATTCATGAAACTCACTAAAGTCCAGAAATTTCGAAATTTGACAAAATGGCAAGATTGGATTGAATTGATCAAGTTTTGAAAATTTGATTTTATACAAAAATCAAATTTGATTTTCATTGAATGGTGATTGATTCTTGCCAATAATGATCCCAAATCCATCCAAGATTTATACCGATGCATACCAATCAAAAGAAAACGAAAAATTGCCTCAAGAAACCCTAACCTAGAGCCAAAAACCGTGTTCTTCAAGCTACTAGCAACCCTTCCTCCAATAAGTTAATCAATTTAAGGTGTCAAACACATTCCTTGGCATCTCCAGAGTCGATCCACTTTACATCATTCAAAACCACCTAAACAAGAAATTGAATCGGTTTGCTCACACTTTTTCAAATTCAATTCTTCATTCATGCATTATTAACTTGATTTGTTGTTGTTTTGTGTTTAGTGAGGTGTTTGCAAGCTTTAGCCAATTGAATTTCCATGGCCGAATCGTGTTACACCATGATTAGGGTTTCGTGAACGAATTAGGGTTTCCTTAATAGGACAAATTGGACAATAGGACCCATGTTCGAACGCCCAAGGAATCGAACCATGGCCTTAGATTTTATTTATATTATGTATGTCGGATTTTTATTTTGTTGGGGACCTTAGCGTCGAACAATGGCCGACGCTTAGCTTCAAATATTTGAATTGGGACGATGAAGTGCATGGACGAGGAAACCAGAAGCAACACTTGTCTTTCTTCTACTCACGCCGGCTTTCAAAGAACGCTACTGCTCGATGGCAAAGGCAAAGGGACTTGTTTGAAAGCAAGGTCTCCATCGAACTCGCAAGACCAATGTTTTTCCTCCTTTACAAAACTTTTTTCATATTTTCTATTTTTCTATTTTATTTAATATTTTGCATCTATTTTAATTTCTTTTCATATTTTTATTTATGCATTAAAAATTGTCAAAAATAATTTTCCTTTTGCATTTATTTTCTAAAATCTTTATTTAATTTAATAAATTAAAAACATATTTTTGCATGCATATTTATTTTTATTTATAATTTTGCATTTAAATCACTTTTAATTCATTTTAATTATTAAATTGCATCTAAAAATCCCAAAAATTATTTTAGTATATTTACATTATTTCAAAGATGTCATATTTTTTCCAATTAAAAATTTGCATTTTTTCTAAACATTTTTCTTATTTCGATTTCATCATATTTTCCGATTTCTCGCTCGCTTACAAAGTTAATCGATCGCATTTATCCTTCCGTTTTCATTTTATTTTTCAATAATGTATTTGTATAATGGATGTAATAGTTTGTTAGGATTTTATTTTCCGTATTTTAAATTATGTATCCGCCTAAAGCCTTGTAATAGCGTAGGACATTTACCTTTCGCACTTTACATTCCGATTTTACTTTCCGCACCTATAAATTGCTAGTAATTAGGCGTATGGCAAGACTAAAATTGAACATAGCCCACTAACTTCAAGATAAAATATCCAAATCAACACACTTCTTTCACACACGCATTTAGGGTAATTCTCTCTCCTTTCGAATTCAAAATGGTCATATCCCTAACGTAGAGGTATCCTAGCACCGCTGTTTACAAACAAATCATCATAGTCCCTTCGATACAAAGATCATAAGACCCACATGTCGCCTCCGAATACATGATCTTGACCTCGATTGTCGCCACGAAAATGATGATAGTCCTTCGAATGTGCTAGGATACTTCCTACAAGTTGCCTTCTATGACCATCCGATGTCCCTTCGAATGTCCCGCTACATCCAACGAATGGAGCTACCTACTAACTAATGGTATGGCTAGCGCTATTCTAAAGGAACGAGAAGTATGAAACGACCAATTCGAGGGTAAATAAGTCTTTAGTTGCTCGCCTATCAAATGCTTTTCACCACACACTTTTTTCAAAGTTTAAATTTTTTCAAAACAAAACATTTCCGAACACTTTGTATACACTCCTACATGAGTCATTACAAAGTCAAAGCGAAATGCCTTTTTAAAACATTTTGTCAAACACACGTAAAGCAATTTTAAAAGGTGATCTAGAGCAACTAAGAGCCCGAGATAATTACGGATGGAAAGGGTGCTAATACCTTCCCTTTTCATAACCATTCTCCGAACTCGTAATCTAACGAAGGTCTTTTTCTCTACTTTTACCTTCCTTAATTGGATAAAAATAAAAGTCGGTGGCGACTTGCTATCCGCACATTTGATACAAAATCCTACAAAGTCAGCTTCACCGTATCACGTAATCAACTACTGGAGAAGAATTAAAAGAGAGAATTGCCTTAGGGATTTCTAGATAACTTTATTGCTTTTTGTTTGACTTGTATGCTTTATCTTTAAGGGTTTTTGGGTATTATTTTGGGATCCTACACCCGATCCGGTTTTTTAGGTAAGTAGCATTAGATCATCGTGACCGCTAGACGATAACTAAACGGTCAACATGATGGCTACGTAGCGTGACACTTTGTTGTCCCGATACGCTTCATTCCAAAGTCAAGATAGTATTTGGCTTCTGTGGTGTCATCAAGCGCTAACTAAACTTTTAGAACCTTAATTGACCCATCTTAGCCATTAGAGTAGTGAGATGGCGGCTTTGTATAGACCGAGGTTGGTTGATACCGATGCTACGCCATTGAGATTAGACTTTGGGACATTTTCGATCGACCACTTGCCGTCAGAGCGCGCCACGAGAAAGATCTGTGATGTGAGATTCCTAGAACCCGCTACTATTATAGGACAGATGAACCAACTCAAACTTTTGGTAGGGTAATCACCTATACCTCATGCAAGCCTTAAACCTAGGCTCATTGTGTGAATTGTTGTGTGCTAAACATGACATCATGACATCATTCGCATTGCATATCATTTCTAACTATTTCAAGGACCTAGGGATTTATCTTTGCTCGCTTTGTAGGGATTATGGCTTCTAGAAAGACTATCCGAATCAACTTCATGGGTATCCCTTCTCACTCAAAGAATTGGTTTTAGAAATTCCCACCATGCTCGCCATCAAAAGACATGGTTATCTACTTGATTTGGTTATCTCGTTTTGAAGAAGATATGATGCATGTCCTATTCCAGTTCTTTGATCCGAAACACCATTGCTTTACATTTCCGATTATCGCTTGGTTCCTACCTTGAAGAGTTCTGTTACTGGGTACCTATTTTGACCAAATGCCATTCACCGTTTAGAAAAGGTTCCTAAGTACGAAGACATTGCATCACTTACATCTTAAGTGTTCGATATCGAAGCCAATTGGGAAACAAGAAGTGGAGTTAAGGGTTTACTTTCTAAGTTTCTAATTAAGAAAGCCCGAGAATTCCTCAAAGTTATGAGTTTCCATGCATTTGAAAATATTGTGGCCTTGCTAATTTATGGTTTGGTTCTATTTCCTAACTCGGATCAATTCATCGATATCAATGCCATCAAGTTGTTCCTTACCCGCAATCCAAAGGCCTACTTTACTTGGAGATATTCTACATTCTCCACACTGCATTACTAAGAAACAAGGAACTCTCATGTGTTGTATACCGCTACTTTCAAGGTGGTTTATTTCGCACCTTCCTCCAGCTTTGAAGAATGAACAAAGGTTGAGATGGTCTCAAAGATTGATGTCACTCTCATTCCGATATTGGAATCTTTTCTTTCAAAAGGACTTCACATTCATTGAGCATTGTGGAGAATTCCTAATGTACCACTTGGTATAAGGGAGGTATTACTTACAACCCTTCTCTAGCTTTACGTCATTGGTTTTGCTCAAGAAATGGTCCACATGATATGCTTCTCCAAGATGTTGTGTTCGACTACAATCACGATCTCCTAATTACCGATTAAGGTTTATACGCCTGGGGCATGGTAAAGAAGATCGATACCAAGACTTTGGGGAACCAAACTCCATTCCTTGGGAACCTTACCTCAAATGGTAAGAGCTCGAGCTCAAAACCTCATGATGCCTTTCACTGTTCTACCAAGAATTATGGAACCTGCTATAGGTGACGACCCTTATATCGTTTCTCCATCCCGACATACCTACCGATTTTGAAGACTTGAAGAGATCTTGGATTCACTTAAGGAAGAGAGGGATACCTTTGCTCAAAGGTTGTGCAAGAGAAGAAATTGCTAGAGTTGACTAAGCTACTCACGAGGAGCCAAACATCAACGCTACATCGGCACCAAGAGGAAGCGACCATGGAGACTTAGAGCTTTAGGATTTATATGTTTTTTTTATTGTTTGAACTATCTCTTGTACTTAAAAAAGAGAATAATGAAAAGAGTACTAATAAATGTTTGTTCATTGCTTGTTTAACAAATTTAAATCTCTAAGGTCCTTGAAAACATTGCATTGCATTCGCATAAACATTGCATCACATAGCATAACATTGCATCATGTGTACATTGAAGATTGGTTTTCATTCTCTCGCTATTTATTTTAGCGTAAATGGCTCTTGAACAGATCACAAAGATCTTCAAGCTCGTAATGCTGGCCCAACAGATGTTCACCACTTGGTCCAAGGCCAAGAAGATTTGAAGAAGCTCATCAACAAGAAGAAGAAGGTTGTTGGTCTCTCAACATGGGCGACGCTACAAAGGTGGTCCTAAGGTGGTCACCGATTGAGCTCTCTCAAGGAAGTGTCCATACCGAGGAAAGTAACAAGGGTGATGGTGAAGGCACCGAGCTTGAGAAGAACTATGATGATGGCCAATACCTAATGAAGATGACAAGTACAAGCAACTTGAAGATCGTTCAATGTGTGGAAAACCCAAGATGTCCGGCTGAATTTTGATGATCCGAGTCTGCTCCGTGTTGTGATTCCTCCCAAGTTCAAAGTTCCCACTTTTGCTAAGTATGATGGCATGTCTTGCCCAAAGTCGCATTTGAAGTCCTATGTCCAAAAGATCAATCCCACACCGATGATGAAAGTGTGGATGCACTATTTTCAAGAGAGTTTGTCCTAACTCAATTGGAGTGGTATTATCACCTAGAGAATGACCGTATCCATACTTGGAGTGACTTATTGATGCTTTCTATGCATGTGATGAGTACAATGTCAATTGACACCCACTGCATGCAACTACAAGCATGTCTATGGGTCGTGATGAGAAGTTCAAGGAGTATGCCTCTAAGTGGAGAGACCTAGGTGCAGAGTTCAACCACCCTTGTCCAATAGGAGTTGGTTGATATGTTCATGGGGACACCGACAGCCCATTCTTCAATCATCCGATTGAAACTCTTCACCGGATTCACCGAAATGATATTGACAGTGAGCGATCAAGCCGGTATCAAGAGTGGAAAGATTCAAATAGAGACATCTTCAAACGCGCGAAGAGATCTTTGGTGGTAAGAAAGAAGCCAATGATGTGTATGGTCGAAGCCGAGCCAAGACCGACCGTGCTCAACTGCAGGGGCCAGATCTCCAATCCTACATCAAGACAACTCCGAGACAACGCAGAACTTAACGCGCCACGAAGACAGCTTTAAGATCAACATGCCTTGTCGCAAGCCTTGCAACACATGTTGAAAGCAGTGATTGCTTTGAGGATCCTCCTAATGTCAACACTTCCTCTCCAAGTACAATCCTAATGCTAAGTGTGCTTAACATTCCAATAGCCCTGTGACATAATCGATGATTGTTGGGCTCAAGAACAAGATTCAAGATATGATGAAGCTAAGAAGATTGAGTTTGACCCTCCCTGAGACTCAATGTGATCAACGCGCCTATGCCTAATCATGACAAGAGTTCCAATGTCGTTGGTGATGATACTTATGTTTTCAACATAGATGACTTGACCATTCCTCCGATGATCGTTAAGAAGAATTTGTTGCAAGCGTGTCAACCAGATGCCCAGAGAACTTGGTGCCCATCCGCCGCCGGATGGTTGTGCTTGGTCGAGAAGACGGTTCAAGGCATGATGGATAAACGTGAGATACTATTTCAAACCACCGCGAAGTTGTGTGAAGAAATGTCTAAGTCAAGATTGACAATGCGAATGAAACAACACCATCCGGTGGGATACCTTGGGGGCCAAGTGGAAAGTATGATTACATGGTGAAGTACACGCTCCCGAGAGCTACAAGATTCCTATTGAAGATGTTAAGGCACCGGATGGGGTGACGATTTCCGTAAGATTATGCCGATGTTAATACAATAAGGATTTCCATCGCGATCCCGTGCCTAGAGTGGCACCTCTCATCATCACTTCCAAGGCCAGCCCGTATTCCTCCGATAAAGCTATCCCTTGGAATTATGGATCCGAGGTTTACTATCATGGTGTCAAGCAAGACCCTCCGACCATTGAAGATCTAACCATCAAAGCTACATTAACCTGACATTGACAACATCACCGGATCTAGTAAGGTGACCAGAACCGAAGAGTATTCTCCCATATCTCTCCTCCAAAAGACACTACGACTCCACCAGATTCCAACTGCTCAACCCATTCCCAAGCTAGAGGGAAAGAACCAAGAACTCATCCCGCCATGTAAGTACCAAAGGAAGTTGTCAAGACACCTCCAAACAAGAAATGGAGGAAATTCAAGATTATCAAGAAGAGTGACTACAATGTTGTGGGAATGGGACAGATCCGTCAAAATCTCCATGCTTGCTCGCTCTTGTGCTCGAGGCTCATGCTAACGCCTGGTGAAGTTTCAAGAATGCCCATGTACCACAAGACACTACCACCCACTCAAGTTTGTATTGCTAGCCTCGGCCGCCAACAACGGCCTAGGCTTCTCGATGATGATTTGACTCTTCCGTAAAGAAACACAACAAAGCCTTGCACATCTCTCTGTTGAATGCAAGGGCACTACACTGTCTCATGTTTTGCTGACACCGCTCGCCTCAATATCCTATCAAGATCGCTTTTGATCGACTTGATGTCGAGGGGTTGGTTCGAGACCCAGGACATAATCGTGAGAGCTTTTGATGGTTCTAAGCGAACGGTACTTTGAGAGCTCACGCTCGCAAAGTCGGTTCCTACTTTTGACTCCACTTTTGTCATGGACATCCGTCCACCTTACTCTTGCCTACTTGACGCCTTGGATACATGGGCAAGGCCGTTATTTCCACCTTACATCGAAACTAAGTACCCAAAGGGAAGGTTGTTACAAGATGTGGTGAAGAGGAGTATATGGTCACCATCTACGTCATTCCGATACCTCGAGATGGAAGGTGAATTCTTGAGACTCCGCAAGCTTTTGAAACAATACCCAGTCATGCCTCTGACTCTCCCACACTCCCGGTTGCAAAGTTCCGCTAGGATGGCCTCGCTAAAAGATGCTCAAGTCATTGAAGAAGGTAGTTCTATTTGGGGACAGCCCCGATCTTCAAACCGACAAGACCGGTTTAGGCTTCACCATCAAGGGTCAAGATGATACGCCGCGAATGCCGCCAACTTCCTTCCGCACGCCCGTAGTGGAATCCATGCTATGAAGACGATTTAACGACTTCGACATCGCAAGTGGATCTTCCCAACCAGATCATGGCTCAAGAATTGAAGATCAAGACGCTATACCAATCTCCTTTAGTCGAGTAATTGCTCTTGTTTTGTTTTGCTTTTCGATTCTTTATGTTTTGAACAATAAACTTTGAAAGCCTAGTGTCTTACCCGGGCATCATGGCTCGCTTATGAGGGTTATTATCTGTTATTATTTTCATTCAATAAATCGTTGGACTTTGCATTCAATTGTGTTTTTCTTTCTTTACTTTATCACCCCTTCAAAAGCTATGTGTTTCTTACACACACCCACGTGATACACCGTAATCACTCGAATTCTAATAACACATGCTAGTGCTAAATATGACTTATAATCCGATCTACCAACAAGACGAAGTGAGGAAGATTGTGAAGTGCCGGAGAACTTGATCTACAGAAGAAGAGCGAGTTATACACCCACACGAAGAGCAAGTCGAGGTTGTGAATTGGGTACCGACGAAGATGTAAAAGAGATCAAGATAGAGCGGGTCTTGAGAATGTTGTTAAAGAAAGGTTGGTTCAGATGCTACGAGACTATATTGAGGTTTTTGCTTGGTCATACGAAGACATGCCGGTTTAGACATTGATATTGTGGTACACCGATTGCCGATAAAAGAAGGTTTTTCCTAAAGAAATGTATGTCTGCTGACGCTGCGTCCCGAGATGTCGAAAAGATCAAAGCCGGGTTATGAAGCGCTCAATGTGTTTTTAGTCACACTTCTTATCCACAAAGGTTGCAATGTGGTGCCCGTGCCAAGAAAGATGGTAAAGTACTAATGTGTGTGGATTACGTAGATCTAAACAAAGCAAGTCCGAAAGATGATTTCACTTCCTCATATTGATGTTCGGTTGACAACACCGCCAACATAAGGTTTTCCTTCATGGATGGTTTCTCCTACAATCGATCAAATGCTCCTCAAGACATGGAGAAGACTACTGTTACACAAGGGGCACTTTCTACTACAAGGTTATGCCGCTCGATCGAAGAATGCAGCGCCACTTATCGCGCTATGGTGACATTGTTTCATGACATGATTCATCACGAGATAGAGGTCTACGCCGACGACATGATAGCTCGATCACGCATCAAGAAGAACATCTTGGTCATTTGCGTAAATTGTTTGATAGGTCAAGAACAACTGAGGCTTAATCCTAACAAGTGCACCTTGGAGTCGATCCGAAAACTCCTAGGGTTTGTTGTCGGTAAAGGTATTAGTTGATCCCGCCAAGGTTAAACTATTCAAGAGATGCCGCCCCCGCACCGAGAAGGAAGTCGAGTTTCGGGCCGATTGAACTACATTGCCGATTCATTGCACACCTAATCGCTACTTGTGAGCCAATCTTCAACTAAAGAAAGATCAAGTAGTGGAATGGAATGACGATTGCCGATCGCTTTGACAAAATCAAGGAGTACCTTCGTAATCCTCCTATCTCGATGCCGCCACCAAGGAAGACCTCTTATCATGTACTGATGTTGTTAGAGAACTCAATGGGTGTGTTGGGGCAACATGACGAGTCTGGTCGAAAGAGCATGCAATATACTACCTTAGCAAAAGTTTACCGACCGGAAACAAGATACTCATAAAGAAAACTTGCAACGCTTTTCAATGTCACCGACTAAGACAAGATATGTGACTCACACTACTTTGTTGATTTCAAGATGGATCCGATAAAATACATCTTCGAGAAACCATTCTCTCCTGAAGAATAGCAAGATGGCAAATGATCTTGACCGAATACGACATCCAAAGACACTTCTTAAAGCAAAGGAAGTGTAGTAGCGATCATTTGGCTCATCAGCCGTAGATGACTATCACCATGCATCGAATTTTTAAGATGTTTTACTAGTCACCGATTAGAAGAACCAGGCCCGCATTTAAGGACCGAACAAGGATCCCGATGGACTATGGTCTTTGATGGAGCCTCAAACGCACTTGGCAATGGCATTGGCGCCATCATTACATCCCTACAGTGACATACCCTTTCACCGCCAGATTATGTTTCAGTTGCACTAACAACATGGCTTAGTAACGGTTGCATCATGGGTCTTAAAGTCTATTGACTTAAGAATCAAGTTCTTACAAGTGTATGGAGACTCAAACTTTAGTGATCACCGACAAGGCGAGTGGGATACTAAGCATCCGAATCTCATTCCAGACGAGAGCATGTTCCGAGTTTGATTCCTCAAGAGATTACTTTGATCATATTCCACGAGAAGAGAATCACTGACGCACGACTACTATGTCGCCTATGTTCAAGGTTAGATGGGACAACGAGGCTCCCTGATCATCATTGAGAAGTTTGACGAACCAACATATTGTTGTGAGCTTGATACATAAGAGAAACCTTGGTACTACGATGTGAAGAGGTATCTCGAGGCTCGTGAATATCCCAGGGCATCTCTAATGATAAGAAGTTCATGAGAAGATTCGCTCCAAATTTTCTCAAGAACGCATCTTATACAAGCGCAACCACGACTTGTGCTTACTCAGAGACCGTAAAACAAAGAATGCGATCATGGAAGAGTTACACAAGGCACATTTGGTACTCACCCAAAGGGACACACCATGGCTAAGAAGATTTTGAGAACGGGTTACTATTGGTCCACCATGGAAGTCGATTGTCACCGCTATGCTCGATCTTGTCACAAGTGCGATATATGCCGACAAAGTGCACGTACTCCAAAGACTCCGAATGTTTTAACTTCTCCTTGGCCTTTGCAATGTGGGCATTGACATGATTGAGAAATCAAGCCCACGGCTTCCAATGGACATCTTCATCCTTGTGGCAATTGACTATTTCACCAAGTGGGTATGTTCGTCAGATCTCACATTAAGAATGTTGTGGCTCGATTCATCAAACATAACCTCATCTCTGTCGATATGGCATTCCGAAAGGATCATCACGATAACGGCTCCAATCTCAACAACAAGATGATCACCGAACTCGCACGCAATTCAAGATCAAGCATCACAATTCTCTCCATATCGCCTAAGATGAATGGCGAAGCCGCCAATAAGAACATTAAGAAGATTATACGTAAGATGACAAAGGACTTACAAAGATTGGCATGAGATGTTACCATTTGCTCTTCATGGTTATCGTGACTACAAAGATTTAACATCAATGTGGGCAACCCCTTCTTGTATACGGTATGGAAGCCGCCTTACCCATCGAGGTTCGATACCCTCAACCGTAGTCCTCCAGACGCAGAGCTACGTGAAGATGATTGGTCGCATACGGCCGACCGCATCAACTTGATTGATGAGAACGACGGCCCATCCGCCATGGATGATTTATCGAAACGAATGATCGAACATTTAACAAGAAGGTCAAGCACCGAGTCTATCAAATTGGTGACCTAGTAGTCAAGCGCATCATTCTTCCACAAGGTGATCCTAGGGGAAATGGACTCCCACCTACGAGGGACCGCTTTGTAGTCAAGACAAGATTTTCCATGAGCTATGATACTTAGCACCATGGATGGTGAAGACTTCCCACACCCTCGTGAACGCAGATATAGTCAAAAATACTACGATAAAGAGACCCGCTAGGTCGATTTAACCTAGGCAAAAATAAGGGTATCCCGCTAACCAAAAGGTTAAAAATTAAGGATATATGCAAAACATGTACACCCAAGTCGAAAACCCGAAAAGGCGGTTTGGGCAAGAAAGGGTATCCCAGACCTAAAACCCGAAAGGGCGGTCTAGGCAAAAGTTAGGATTTAAGCGCACGACTATGTCTCTTCCGTGATCACCGCCTGCACTACTACGCATTCAAGGTTCAAATGGAGAAGATCACCACTCACTTTCTATCGACAAAGAAGGAGATGAGATAGTCGAAATATATGAGTACTAGCATAGTTGGAACTTAACGAGATTGTTTCCGCATAGCTTTTTACCTTCTTGTGTATAAACTACTTGGCCATACGCCACCTTTCAAATAAATGCAAGCTTTTCTTTACAATTTCGTTGTTGTTATTTGCAATAAGTCCAACGTTTGTTTTGAATGACTATACACATTTGACAATAAGAATCTAATCACAAACATACTTAAAAGTGAATCTACAAAAGTACTTACTACAGCTCTGTGAATTGGGACGACGATTTAAAGTCACCAAAGCTGCCCCCACGAGCATGATCCCCGCAAAGGTGTCACTCACAACACAATTTCCCAGAGAGCAAAGGAATCCACGAGCAAGAATTCTCGACTAAGTAAAGTCACATCCACAAGAAGACCTCACCCCTCACCAACGATTTATCCCCACGGACATCTCTCTCCTTTCCTTTTCCCCAAAAGATTCAGACCCAAAACTTGGTCGATAGCATCGGAGGAAACTACATCTTCATTCCTCACTGATTACAACGGATTCCGACTCTTCTAACCGTGTTTCAAGAACTATCAAATGCTCTCCAATGAGATCTACACTCGGAAGAATCCCCAGTAGAGCGCCTCCTAAATTTCCTCAGCAGGATCTACATACAAGGTCCCCAACGGATCGCCTCCCAGGTTCTCCTCAGCAGGGTCTATATGTGAGATCTCCAACAACTAGCTTCTCAAATCTCTACCTTCCTCAACAATATCTAGGCCCAAGACTTGGTCGATAGGCATCTGAGGAATCCTTATCTTTCTTCCTTCAAAAGCGAGGTTCTACCTACCCCTCAACCAAGCAAATCGAAATTCAAGCAGTAAAATCCAGATCTTCTTCAAGATGGATATGTTTTGAAATACCACAACATCTATCATCCATACATTACTCATAAAGTCATAATTCATGCATATGTCATTCATACACTGTCATGCATCATACTTTGCATAAAACTAACTAAAATTCTATCAAAGTTCCTCTTGTTTTCATCAAAATAAAAATACTACCGACGCAAACGTCCGTGATTAAGCCCCGAATCGATGGAAAACTATCGAAAGACCGCCTTTGGTTGTCCTCCGACGATCGGTCTGGATTAAGCCCTAATCGACGGAAAACTATCCGAAGACCGCCTCTGGTTATCCTCTCGATAAACAGCAATGGATCTACACCCGATGCACAATGTGGAAGCTATCCACATTTTTGCCAACTACAATCTCCCTCGTAGTAATCAGACAAGATTTATTCGATTCCGATTATCAACAAAGAACTACAGTAGTCTAGCGACACTCAGCTTGCTTCGATGGCATCTTAAGCCCATCTCCGATTACTTATCAACAAAGGCTTCACTTCGTATCGCTGCATATATGGTTAAAATCAATACAAACCAATAACTTCATTCAAAAAATGAACACGAAGTCTAACGTATGACCCCTCCGATGGCATCTTAAGCCCATCTCCATGGTCCTTAAACGCTCACAGCCTAGCACAGACCCACCCCTCAAAGATCGATCTTTCTAGATGGCATCTTAAGCCCATCCCCTCAATTCTCCTATCGATATTCGAGTCTAGCGTATTACCATCTCCTTCCAACGAAGTATCCAGCTTCTCCAAATGGCATCCGTAAGCCCATTCCCCGATCATCCACCAACAAAAAATTTTGTATTCAGTGTTCAATCATCTTCTACTTCGTGTCACGAAAGACAAGCGTGTCAATCTAACCTTCCAAAGACAATAAGATTGAACAGGGCAACACATACCCCAAAATTTGCCTCCATCTACTCAAGAGATTTCATACATCCATACTCAAGGATTCCTCAAGAGTTGATCGACAAACTCTCTCCTAGACAATCAACCCAAACTAGGGTTTGTATCTCTCGTAAGATGGACTTCCAACATCTCCAATGGTCTTCATGCCTCCTCATATGCTTCAAAGATTCTCCATGTCAAGTTTCAAGCCTCAAGTCAAGTTTCCTCGCATAATTGCTCGATGGTTGAAAATCACAGATTGGACAAAAGTCAATGGTCAATATACAAATAAACTTCATAATTTTGGTCAACATCCTCATTTTGAAGTTACATTCATCATTTGATCAAGGGTTGATCATGATTCATCAAGAAAACTCAAGATTTGCTCAAAAGTCAAACTTTCTAAATTAGGGTTTCTAGGTGAAAAGTCAATCAACTTTGATCGATCATAACTTTCTATACTTTCTCGTAAATTTTTCCACCACCTCTTGTTTTGAAGGAAATTCAATTTCTACAACTTCATGTCTCACAAGAATGTCCAAAAATGCTTCATTTGAGAGGTATAGCTCAAAACATTACGTGTCATTTTCAAAGTCAACAAAAGTCAACTTTTGCTTTGAAGATATATTGAGCATGGTAACTCCAATTGAGATGAGACCAAAAGGTTGGTTGAGGACCTTAGAGCTTTCCAAAAAGTCCAAGAACACTCAAAATGTGGAAAATTGAGCAAGATACACCATTCACAAGTTGGGCAATTTTGAAAGAATGCACAAAGAGAGATACTTTAAAATCAAATTTTTTGCAAATGGCTTTTTTCTTCATCCAAACTTATTCCTTATACAATTAGGAATATCCAAGCCCAATGCCATGAATTTTGATTTATTTTTCTATTTAATTTGAATTTATTCATTTAAATACAAATTAAATTTTAAAATAAATTATAAAATCAAAATTAATTGAAAGATTGATTTTATTCCTTCCTTGAGATTCAAGAAACTCACTAAAGTCCAAGAAATTTCGATTTGACAAATGGCAAGATTGGATTGAATTGATTGTTTTGAAAATTTGATTTTATACAAAATCAAATTTGATTTTCATTGAATGGTGATTGATTCTTGCCAATAATGATCCTAAATCCATCCAAGATTTATACCGATGCATACCAATCAAAAGAAAACGAAAAATTGCCTCAAGAAACCCTAACTTAGAGCTAAAAACCGTGTTCTTCAAGCTACTAGCAACCTTCTCCACTGTCAATCAATTCTAGGTGTCAAACACATTCCTTGGCATCTCCGTAGTCGATCTGCACTTTACATCATTCAAAACCACCTGTAAACAAGAAATTAAATCGGTTTGTTCACACTTTTTCAAATTCGAATTCCTTCATTCATGCATTATTAACTTGATTTGTTGTTGTTTTGTGTTTAGTGAGGTGTTTGCAAGCTTTCCAAAGCCAATTGAATTTCCATGGCTCGAATCGTGTTACACCATGATTAGGTTTCTGAACGAATTGGGTTTCCTTAATAGGACAAATTGACAATAGACCCATGCCGTGTGTTCGAACGCCCAAGGAATCGAACCATGGCCTTAGATTTTATTTATATTATGTATGCCGGATTTTTGATTTTGCGGGGACCTTAGGCCGAATAATGGCGACGCTAGCTTCAAATATTTGAATTGGGACGATGAAGATTGAGGAAACTGTGAAGCAACACTTGTCTTTCTTCTACTCGCCTTGCTTAAACAAAGAGAACGCTACTGCTCGATGGCAAAGGCAAGGGACTCAAGGTTTGAAAGGTTCTGGCTCAACTCGCAAGACCAATGTTTTTCCTCCTTTACAAAACTTTTTTCTTCATATTTTCTATTTTTCTATTTTATTTAATATTTTGCATCTATTTTAATTTCTTTTCATATTTTTATTTATGCATTAAAAATTGTCAAAAATAATTTTCCTTTGCATTTATTTTCTAAAATATTTATTTAATTTAATAAATTAAAAACATATTTTTGCATGCATATTTATTTTTATTTATAATTTTGCATTTAAATCACTTTTAATTCATTTTTAATTATTAAATTGCATCTAAAAATCCTAAAAATTATTTTAGTATATTTACATTATTTCCAAAGATGTCATATTTTTTCCAATTAAAATTTGCATTTTTTCTAAACATTTTTCTTATTTATTTTCATCATATTTTCCGCTCGTTCGTTTACAAAGTTAATCCGATTCGTATTTATCCTTCCGCTTTCATTTTATTTTTCAATAATGTATTTGTATAGATGTAATAGTTAGGATTTTATTTTCTGATTTTAAATTATGTATTCGCTTAAAGCTTGTAATGCGTAGGGACATTTACCTTTCTTGCATTTTACATTCCGCTTTTTCCGCACTATAAATTGTAGTAATTAGGCGTGTATGGCAAGACTAAAATTGAATATAGCCCACTAACTTCAAGATAAAATATTCAACACACTTTCTTTCACACACGCACTTTAGGTAATTCTCTCGTTTTTGCGACCAAATGGTCATGTCCTCGAACGTAGAGGTATCCTAGCACCGCTGCTCAAAATAAATCATCATAGTCCTTCGATACAAAGATCATAAGACCCACGTCGCCCCGAATACATGATCTTGACCTCGATTGTCGCCACGAAACATGATGATCGTCCCTTCGAATGTGCTAGGATACTTCCAAGCGTTTCTATGACCATCCGATGTCCTTCGAATGTCCCGCTTACATCCAACGAATGGAGCTACCTACTAACTAATGGTATGGCTAGCGCTATTCTAAACGAACGAAGTATGAAAACGACCAATTCGAGTGGGTAAATAAGTCTTTTAGTTGCTCGCCTATCAAATGCTTTTCACACACACACTTTTTCAAGTTTAAATTTTTTTCAAAACAAAAGTATTTCCGAACACTTTGTATACACTCCTACATGAGTCATTACAAAGTCAAAGCGAAATGCCTTTTCAAAACATTTTTGTAAAGCAATTTTAAAAGGTGATCTAGAGTAACTAAGAGCCTGTAGATAATTCACGGATGGAAAGGGTGCTACTTTCCTTTCATAACCATGTCCCAACTCGTAATCTAACGAAGGTCTTTTTTTCTTTTACCTTCCTTAATTGATAAAATAAAAGTCGGCGGCTCTTGCTATCCGCACATGTGGATACAAAAATCCTACAAAGTCAGTTCACCGATTACACTAGGCTCGCAGATGTTCTCAAGATAGTGAGAGTGGAGATGGCTTAAGATATCCGGAGAGAGTCGTATATTAGACTTCGTGTTGCTTTGAATGAAGTTATTGGTTTGTATTGGTTTTTTTAACCAAATATGCAGCATTCTGAAAGTGGGGAGATGTTGACAAATCGTCGGAGATGGGCTTAAGATGCCATCCAAGGCAACTTAATCGTACGCCAGACTCTGTAATTGCTGTTGATAATAAGAGAAAGTCAGAATAAATCTTTGTCTTGATTACTCTGAGGGGATAATAGGCGGTGAAATGTGGATAACTTCCCTGTTGTGCTTCGGGTGTTGATCCAATGCCTGTTGTCGGAGGACAACTCGAGTAGTCGTTCGGATAAGGTTTCCCGTCTTGTTTCGGGTATTAATCCTGGACTTGTTGTTATAGCCATTCATATTGGTTTCCCGTCTTGCTTCGAGTATTAATCTTTGACCTTTCGTTTGGAGTTGATTTCCGCCTGCTGGGGAGAAAAAAAATAGAAGAGATTTTGACAGGATATAGTTAGACTTATGCAAATTATGATGCATGATAATGTGTATGAGTATTATATGCGTATGTTATGATTTTTATGTATGAATGATAGATGTTATGGTATTTCAAAACACATCCATCTTGAAGAAGATGTGGACGTTCTGCTTGGGGATTTCTGGCTTCTGTTTGGGGACGAAACGGATGAAAACCCTAATTTTGAAAGAGAAGAAAGACATCCCTGATTCCTCCGATGCCCTATCTGACCAAGTTTCGAGATGAGATATCTATGATGCTGAGGACGGTAAAGACCAAGAGGTACACTACTGAGGATCTTGTGCGTGGACCCTGCTGGGGAAAATGGGAACTGGGAAGCACTCCGTTGGGGATCTCGCGCGTAGATCCTGCTGGAGAGTATTTAATTATTTTTAGGGGACCAGGCTAGAAGGATCTGGAGCCCATTGAAACTTCCGGCTAGGAAATAAAGATGTAGGCTTCCTCCGATGCACTATCTGACCAAGTTTTAGTCCGATATTGTTGCCGGGAAATGGTAATTGTTGAGAGATATTCATTGGGAAAAATACTCTAGTGGAGATGAAATGCTATTGCTCGTAGGTTGATGTAATCGGCTAAGTTCTAGGATCGTTGCTGTGACTAATGCGATGTTGGAACTAATGACGTAAATTGCATTCACCGGGAAAGATTTGCAGTGAGCGATGCCTCTGTGGGGATTGTACTTTGCAGGGGAACATTTTGGTGACCTTCACCGTCATCTCAATTCCTAGAGCTTGAGTAATTATCCTTGTTCGTTCACTTTTCGCATGTTTGTTAATAGATATTTATTGTCAGATGCATATAATCATTCAAAGCAAACATTGGACTTTATGCAAACAACAATAGTGGAAATTGTAAAGAGAAAGAACTTGTATCAATTTGAAATGTATCGGGCGTATAGCCAAGTAGTTTGTACACAAGAAAAAGTAAAAAGCTATGCGGAAACAATCTCGTCGAGTTTCAACTATGCTAGTACTCATATATTTCGACTATCTCATCTCCTTGTTGTCAGTGGAAAGTGAGTGAATTAATTTTCGCCATTTGAATCTTGAATGTTGATAGTAGTAGTCGGTGGGTAGGTGTTCTGGACGAGACATAGTGTACGCTTAAATCCCTAACTTTGCCTAGACCGCTTTTTCGGTTTTTAGTCTACGGATACTTTTTGCCCAAGCCGCTTTTGCGTTTTTGACTTGCCGTGTACATGTTTTGTATATATCCTTAACTTTGCCCGAACCTTTTGGTTCGCCAGATGCCCTTATTTTTCCTAGGTCACCGACCTAGCGGGTCTCTTTATGCGTAGTATTTTTGACTATGTCTCGTTTCACAGTGGTGTGGGAGGTCTTCACCATCCATGGTGCTAAGTATCATAGCTCCGCCGGAAAATACTGTCTTGACTACAAATGGTCCCTCATAGGTAGGAGTCCATTTGCCCTTGGGATCACCTTATGGGAGAATGATGTGTTTGACTACTAGATCACCGAATTGGTAGACTCGGTGCTTGACTTTCTTGTTAAATGCTCTGATCATTCGCTTCTGATAGATCTGTCCATGGCAGATGGATGCGAGCCGCTTCTCGTTAATCAAGTTGATCTAGTCAAGGCGAGTCTGGATCCAATCATCTTCGCCTAACTCTGCGTCCTGGAGGACTCTGGTTGAGGGTATCTGAACCTCAATTGGTAGGACCGCTTCCATACCATATACAAGAGAGAAGGTGGTTGCCCCTGTTGATGTTCGTACTGTAGTGCGATAGCCATGGAGAGCAAATGGAAATATCTCATGCCAATCTTTGTACGTAACTGTCATCTTTTGTATAATATTTTTGATATTCTTGTTGGCGGCTTCCACTATGCCATTCATCTTAGGCCGATATGGAGAAGAATTGTGACGCTTGATCTTGAACTGCGTGCAGAGTTCAGTGATCATTTTGTTGTTGAGGTTGGATCTGTTATCTGTGATAATCCTTTCGGGAGTGCCATACCGACAGATAAGATTATGCCTGATGAATCGAGCCACAATATTCTTGGTAACAGATGCGAACGAGGCTGCTTCTACCCACTTGGTGAAATAGTCAATTGCCACAAGGATGAAACGATGTCTGTTGGAAGCGGTGGGTTTGATTTCTTCGATCATGTCAATGCCCCACATTGCGAAAGGCCAAGGAGCGGTTAAAACATTCAACGGTACTAGAGGTACTTGCACCTTGTCTGCATATATCTGGAATTTGTGACATGATCGAGCATAGCGGTGACAATCAGCTTCCATGGTGGACCAATAGTAACCCGTTCTCAAAATATTCTTAGCCATGGTATGTCCATTGGAATGTGTACCAAATGCGCCTTCGTGTAACTCTTCCATGATATGTTCCGCTGTTTTCTGGTCCACACAGCGGAGTTAACACAAGTCGTGATTGCGCTTGTATAAGATGTCATTGCTGAGGAAGAATTTGGATGCAAATTTTCTCAAAAACTTCTTATCGTTGACAGATGCCCCTGCGGGATATTCCTGAGTCTCAAGATACCTCTTCACTTCGTAGAACCAAGGTTTCTCTTCCGTATCAAGTTCACAACAGTATGCTGGTTCGTCGAAATTTTCGATGATGATCTGGGGAGCCTCGTTGTCCCATCTGAGCTTGAACATAGATGACATAGTAGCCAATGCGTCTGCCAACTCATTCTCTTCTCGTGGAATATGATTGAAAGTGATCTCTTCAAAGTAGGGAATCAGACTCAGAACATGCTCTCGATATGGAATAAGATTCGGATGCTTCGTATCCCACTCGCCTTTAATCTGACTGATCACTAAAGCTGAGTCTCCATACACTTGCAAGAACTTGATTCTTAAGTCAATAGCAGCTTTAATACCCATGATGCACGCTTTGTATTCGGCCATGTTGTTAGTGCAGCTGAAGCATAATCTAGCGGTGAAAGGCGTGTGTTCGCCTGTAGGGGATGTAATGATGGCGCCAATGCCATTGTTGCCGCGTTGAGGTCTGGCCAAAGACCATGGTCCATCGGGATCCTTGTTCGTGTCCTTCGTCTGAACTGTTCTTCGTAATCAAGAATTAACAAAACATCTTCGTCTGAAATTAACCGCATAGTCGATAGTCATCTACGGCTTGATGAGCCAAATGATCGGCATTACACTTCCTTTGATTGCTTTTCGGGAAGTATACTAGATGTCGATTCGGTCCGATCATTTGCCATCTTGCTATTCTTCCGGAGAGAGCGGTTTCTCAAATATGTATTTTATCGGATCCATCTTGGAGATCAACAAGGTATTGTGAGTCAACATATACTATCTTAGTTTTAAGTTAAAGCTGAAGTTTTCTCGAGCCGTGAGTATCTTATTTCACAATGGTAAACTTTTTGCTAAGGTAGTATATTGTATACTCTTTTGACTGACCATCATGCTTTCAACACAAACCCCATTGAGCTCTCTAATACTGTCAAGTACATGATAAGAGGTCTTTCTTCGGCAGGCAGCATCAGGATAGGAGGATTATGTAGGTACTCCTTGATTTTGTGAAAAGCGATCTGACAATCGTCGTTCCATTCCACTACTTGATCTTTCTTCAATAGTTTGAAGATTGGCTCACAAATAGAAGTTAGATGTGCAATGAATCTGGCAATGTAATTCAAACGTCCCAAGAAACCTCTGACTTCCTTCTCGGTGCAGGGAGCTGGCATTTCTTGAACAGCTTTAACCTTGGCGGGGTCAACTTCAATACCTTTACCACTAACAACAAACCCTAGGAGTTTACCGGATCTGACTCTAAATGTGCACTTGTTGGGATTGAGTCTCATCCTGTACTTCTTCAATCTATCAAACAGCTCGCAAATACCGATGATGTTCTTCAAGATGTGATCGAGCCGTCATGTCGCCGACGAGACCCTATCTCGTGATGAATCATGTCATGAAATAGTGCCACCATGGCACCGATAAGTGGCGCCCGATTCTTCAGTCCGAACGGCATGACCTTGTAACAGAAAGTACCCCACTGTTTAACAAAAGTAGTCTTCTCCATGTCTTCAGGAGCCATTTTGATCTGATTGTAACCGGAGAAACATCCATGAAGGAGAAAACTTTATGTTGAGAGGTGTTGTCAACTAGAACATCAATATGAGGAAGTGGAAAATCATCTTTCGGACTCGCTTTGTTCAGATCTCTAATCCACACACATTCGTACTTTGCCATCCTTCTTAGGTACGGGTACCACGTTTACAACCCACTGTGGATAAGAAGTAACGGCTAAGAAACCTGCATTGAACTGTTTCATAACTTCAGCTTTGATTTTTTCTGACATCTCAGGATGCATGCGACGAACCTTCTGCTTTACTGGGAGAAAACCTTCTTTTGTTGGTAACCGGTGTACCACAATGTCAATGTCTAGACCTGGCATGTCTTCGTATGACCAAGCAAAAACCTCAATGTAGTCTCGTAGCACCTGCTCCTATCTTGATCTCTTTTCTGTCTTCATTAGTACCTAGATTCACAACCTCAACTGACTCTTCATGTGGTTGTATAACTCGCTCTTCTTGCTGTAGTAGTCTGGCAAGTTCTCCTGGCACTTCACAATCTTCCTCACCTTCGTCTTCGGCTTGGTAGATCGGATTATCGAAGTCATATTTAGCAATAGCATAGCTGTTATCAACGAGATACGGAGTGATTCTGTAGTGTATCACATGGGTGTGTGTAACAAACACATAGCTTTTGAAGGGGTGATAAAGTAAAAGAAAGAAAACAACATTTAAATGCAAAAGTCCAATGATTCTGTTGAATGAAATTATGCAAATGATAGATAATAACCCTCACAAACGAGCCATGATGCCCCGGGCAAGGCACTAGGCTTTAAAGCTTATTGTTCAAAGCGTAAAAACGAAAAGCAAAACAGAAAACAAAAGCAATTACTCCTGTCTAAAGGAGATTGGTATGACGTCTTCAGTCTTCCAATTGCTAAGTCCGTTGTCGGGAGTTGGGAAGATCCATTTGCTGATGTCGAAGTCATTGTCGCTGTCTTCTATAGCATGGACTCCATTCTTGCTGATGCGGATAGGAAGTTGGCCGAATGTCATCACGTATCATCTTCTCCTTTGATGGTGAAGCCTAAACCAGTCTTGTCGGATTTGAAAGAAAGATCGGGGAGCTGACCCCAAATAGTACTACCTCCTTCTTCAACTGCAGCTTGAGCATCTTTTAGTGAGGCCATCCTAGGCGGGGCTTGTGTAACTTCAGGAGTGACAGGAGAGTCAACAGGCATGGCTCTTGGAACTGCTTCAAAGCTTGTGGGAGTCTCAAGAATTCACCTTCCATCTCGAGATATCGAAATGACCGGTATGATCACCATGTATTCCTCTTCACCGTGATAGAACAACCTTCCCTTCACTGGGTACTTCAACTTCGATGCAAGATAGGTAATAATACGCCCCATGTATCCAAGGGCATCAAAGTAGGTAAGAGTAAGTTGACGGATGTCCATGACAAAGAAAGTGGAGTCGAAAGTCCGGAACCGACTTTACTGTGCGTAATGAGCTCCAAGTAATGTTCGTTTAGAACCGTCAAAAGCTCTCACAACTATATCACTGGGCTTCAGAACCAATCCTTCTACATCAAGTCGATCAAAAGCAGTCTTCGGTAGGATATTAAGAGCGGAACCGATATCCACCAAAACATGAGACAATGTAGTGCCCTTACATTCAACAAAGATGTGCAAGGCTTTGTTGTGTTTCTTTCCGGCAGGAGTCAAATCAGCATCAGAGAAGCCTAGGCCGTTGTTGGCAGCCAGACTAGCAATACAAACTTCAAATTGATCAGTAGTAGTGTCTTGTGGTACGTGAGCATTCTTCAGAAACTTCACCGAGGCCTTAGCATGAGCCTCAGAGCACAAGAGCAGAGCAAGCATGGAGATCTCGGAAGGAGTCTGTCCCAACTGTTCCACAACATTGTAGTCACTTTTCTTGATAATCTTCAAAATTTCCTCAATTTCTTGTTTGGAGGTATCTTCAAAGAATTCCTTTGGTACTGGCCGAAGGTGATGAGTCACCGTTCTTTCCCCAGCTTCGGGAACCGGTTGAATAGCTGGAGTGCGAGCTGGAATCCCGGTGTCTTTTGGAGGAGAGATCTCTGGAGAGAACACTCTTCCGGTTCTAGTCACCTTACTAGATCCGGTGATGTTGTCAATGTTAGGAATGGTAGCTTCAACTGTAAGATCCTCAATGGTTAGAGGGTCTTGTTTGACGCCATGATAATAAACCTCAGCTCCATAGTTCCAAGGTATAGCTTTGTCAGAGGAATTTGGAACTAGTCTGGGAGAAGTAATGATGAGAGATGCCACTCTAGGAACAGGATCAATAGAGGAAATCCTTATTGTGTTAACATCACTATAGTCTTCTGGGAAATCGTCTCCCCATCCGGTTGCTTTAACATCTTCAATAGGAATCTTGTAGCTTGTGAATGATACTTCACCATGTAATCAAACTTTCCACTTGGCTTCCCAAGGTATCCCGGCATATCCGCACGGCTTTGCTCATCCTCGATCTTCGCTTAGACATGTCTTCACATAGATTCTCCACGGTGATGGTTTTAAATAGCACTTCGGTTATCCATCATGCAATCAATACGCCTTCTCAACTAAGCACAACCGCGTGCGTATGGGCACCAACGACAATTCTCCGGGCATCCTGGATTGACACCGGCATGCAATGTATTCTTCTTAATACTATCGAGGAATGTTCAAGTCATCTATATTGAAAACATAAGAGTTCTTGTCAATAGCATTGGCACTCTTGCCATGATTAGGCATAGGTGCGTTGATCACATTCGGAGTCTCGACAGGAGGATCAAACTCAATCTCTTTAGCTTCAATCATATCTTGAATCTTGTTCGTGAGCCCAACAATCATCGATTATGTCCTGGTCATTGGTGGTAAGCATACTTAGCATTAGGATTGTATCTCGAGAGGAAGTGTTGATGTTCGAGAAGGATCCTCAGTAATCAGCCCGCTTTCAACATGTGTTGTAAGGCTATGCATAAAGGCATGTTGATCTTTGTAAACTGTCTTCGTGGCGCGTTCTGGTTACACGTGTTGTCTCGCTGAGGTTGTGCTGATGTAGGATTGGAGATCACAACTGCCCCCACAGATTGAGCACGGTCGATCTTGGCTCGACTTTTCTAACCATACACATCATTAGCTTCTTTCTTACCACCAAAAGATCTCTTCGCAGCATTTGATGACGACTCTACATGAATTTTTCCGCTCTTGATACCAGCTTCGATATGCTCTCCTGTCAATATCAGCTCGGTGAATCCGGCTGAAGAGTTCCCAATCAGATGATTGTAGAACGGGCCTATCAGTGTTCCCATAAACATATCCACCAACTCCCTATTGGACAAGGGTGGTTGAACTCTGCCTGCTAGATCTCTCCATTTCTGAGCATATTCTTTGAACTTATCATCGCGACCCATAGACATGCTTTGTAGCTGCATACGAGTGGGTACCAATTCAACATTGTACTCATATTGCTTGTTGAAAGCATCTGCTAAGTCACTCCAGGTACGGATATGGTCACTCTCTAGCTGATAATACCACTCGAATTGAGTTCCGGTCAAACTCTCTTGGAAATAATGAATCCACAAATTTCTGTCATCAGTGTGGGGGTTGATCTTCTGAACATAGGACTTCAAATGCAGCTTCAGACAAGAAATTCCATCATACTTGGCAAAAGTAGGAACCTTGAATTTGGGAGGAATCACCACACCAGGAACAAGACTCAGATCATCAAAATTCAGCCCTGACAGCTTCAGATTTTCCACAGCATTCAGACGGTCTTCAATTTGCTTGTATTTGTCATCCTCATAAGAGTACTGATCATTCTCATAATCTTCTTCCTTCTTCTCAGGCTCACGCTGGTCTTCTTCGTTGCCCTTGACAGTTCCCTCAGTTTTGACACTTTCTTCTGAGAACTCTATCCGGCTGACCACCTAAGGACCACCTTTGTGACGTCTTCCCATGTTGAGAACACCAATGACCTTCTTCTTTTTGTTGATGAGCTTCTTCAGATCTTCTTGGCCTTGAACCAAGTTGGTGAATATCTTTCGGAACTGAGCATTCTGAGCCTGAAGATCTTTGACAGTCTGTTCAAGAGCCATTTCTGCTAAAATAAATAGCGAAAAAATGAGAAAACCGATCTTCAATGTACCTGTTATGAAATGTTATGCCATGATATGCAATGTTTATGCAAATTCAATGCAATGTTTTCAAGGACCTTAGGAATTTAAATTTTTTAAACAAGCATGAACAAACATTTATTAGTTCTCCTTCTATTCTCTTATTTTTAAAAAGTACAAAAGATAGCTCAGAAAAATAAAAGAACAACAATCCTAAAGCTCTAAGTCTCCCATGGGCGCTTCCTCTTGGTGCTGAGGTAGGCGTTGATGTTCCGCTCTCCTCGTGAAGTAGCTTGGTCAACTCTAGTACCTTCTTCTCACTTGCATAGCATTGAGCTTCGAATGTATCCCTTTCTTCTTTTAGTTGAATCTAGGATCTCGTCAAGTCTTCAAAATCAGTAGGCATGTCGGGATGGAGAACAGTATAGGGTACGTCACCTATAGCAACAGGTTCCATAATTACTGGTAACACGGGGTGTAAATGGCATCATGAGGTTTTGAGCTCGAGCTCGCACCCATTTGAGGTAAGGTTCCCAAGGAATGGAGTTTTGGTGCCCCAAAGTCTTGGTATCAGTCTTTTTTACCATGCCCCAAGCGTGTATGAACCTTCGTCGATAATTCTGGAGATCGTGGCTATAGTCGAACACAATATCTTGGAGAAGCATATCATGAGGACTATCTCTTCGAGCATAACCAAATTGACGAAGAGCTAAAGAAGGTTTGTAAGTGATACCTCCCCTTATACCAAGGAGCGGTACATTAGGGAATTCTCCGCAACGCTCAATGAATGAGAAGTCCTTTTGGGAGAAAAGACTCCAACGAATATCTGAATGAGAGAGTGACATTAGTCTTTGAGACCACTTCAACCTTTGTTCGTTCTTCAAAACTGATTGAGGAAGGTGCGAAATAAACCACCTGGAAAGTAACGGTATACAACACACGAGAGTTCCTTGTCTTTTAGTAGTACGAGTGTGGAGAGAATGTAAGATGTCTCAAAGTAAAGTAGTCACGGGATTACGAGTGAGGAATATCTTGATGGCGTTGACGTCTATGAATTGATCCGAGTTACGGAATAGAACCAAACCATAGATTAGCAAGGCCACAATGTCTTCAAATGCATGGAAACTCATAGCTTTGAGGAATTCTCGCTTTTTTATTAGGAACTTGGAAAGTAAACCCTTAACTCCGCTTCTTGTTTTCCAATTGGCTTCATTGTTTGAGCGCTTTAGATGTAATGCTGATGCGATGTCTTCATACCTAGGAACCTTTTCTAAACCGGTGAATGGCATTTGGTCAAGAATAGGTATCCCAAGTAGCTTAGAGAACTCTTCCAAGGTAGGAACTAACTCGATAACTGAAATGTAAAGCAATGGTGTTTCAAATCAAAGAACCGAATAGACGTGCATCATATCTTCTTCAAAACCGAGATAACCAAGTCAAGTAGATAACCATACCTTTTGATGAACTGAGCATGATCGGGAATTTCTGAAACCAATTCTTTGAGCTGAGAAGGTATACCCATAAAGTTGATTCGAATAGTCTTTCTAGAAGCCATAATCCCTACAAAAGAGAGCAAAGATAAATCCCTAGGTCCTTGAAATAGTTAGAAATGATATGCAATGCGATGATGTCATGATGTCATGTTTAGAAAGCACAAACAAATCACACAAAAGCCCTAGGTTTAAGGCTTGCATGAGGTATAGGTGTTTACCCTACCAAAGTTTGAGTTGGTTCATCCTGTCCTATAATAGTAACCGGGTTCTAGGAATCTCATATCATTGATCTTTCTCGAGATGCTTATTTCAATACGACTACCAAGTGGTCGACCGAAAATATCCCAAAAGTCTGATCTTAATGAGCGTAGCATCGAGTATCAACCAACCTCGATCTACACCAAAGTCGGCCATCTCACTACCTTCTAATGGCCAAGATGGGTCAATTAAGGTTCTAAAAGTTGAGTTAGTGTTGATGACACCACGCAGAAGCCAAATACTATCCTCAACTTGGAAATGAAGAGTATCAGGACATCCAAAGTGTCACACTAACGTATCCATCATGTTGACCGTTTCGGTATACGCCTAACGGTCGCGACGATCTATTGCTACTTACCTAAAGGAAACCTGGATCCGGGTGTAGGATCCCCCATAAGTATAATGCCCAAGCAACCCTTAAAGATAAAGCAAGTAAGTCAAACAGAAAACAGTAAAAATGATCTAGAAATCCCTAAGGCATTCTCTCTTTAAGGTGTTTCCCCAGCAGAGTCGCCAGTTCTATAATAAGGTGAACTGACTTTGAGATTTTTGTTTTGCTTTTTATCGCAAATGTTGCGGATAGCAAGAGTCGCCACCGACTTTTCTTTTATCCATTTAAGGGAAGGTGAAAATAACAGAAAAAGACCTTCGTTAGATTCTGAGTAAGGGAGAAGGTTATGAAAAGGGAAGGTATTAGCACCCCTTTCCATCCGTAGTTTTCTACGGGCTCTTAGTTGCTTCTAGCTCGTTTTTAAAAGTGTTTTCTGTGTGTTTGACAAAAATGTTTTGAAAAGGAATTTCTCTTTGACTTTGTAATGATTCATGTAGGAATGTATACAAAGTGTTCGGAAATGTTTCGTTTTTGAAAAGAGTTTGAACTTTGACAAAAATGTGTGGTGTGAAAAATATTTTGTTTGAGCAGGCAATTAAAAGTCTTATTACCTACTCAGAATGGTCGTTTTAGTGTTGTTTTGCCTTTAGAATAGTGTTATCCATACCATTAGTTAGTAGGTAACCTTATTCGTTGGATGTGAAGGGACATTCAAGGGACATCGGATGATCATAGAAGGAAACTTGTAGGAGTATCCTAGCACATTCAAGGGACGATCATCACTTTGAGGCAACAATCGAAGGACGAGATCATGTTTTCGTAGGCCACGTCGAGGGACTCGTGATCTTTTATTTGAAGGGACTATGATGATATATTTGTAGGCAACGGTGCTAGGATACCTCTACGTTCGAGGGACTTGACCATTTATTCGAAAGGCAACGAGAGAGAATTACCCTAAGAGGTGCGTGTGTGAAAAGAGTGTGTTAAATTCAAATATTTTATCTTGGAAATTATAGGTGGTCTATGTCCGTTTTTATCTTGCCATACACGCCTAGTTACTAGCAGTTTATAGGGTGCGGGAAATAAATTGCGGAAAGTAAAGTGCGAAAAATAAAGTCCTACGCTATTACATGGCTTGGGGCGCTATATAATAAGAGTGCGGAAAGTAAAAGTCCTAATTAAACTATTATATCCCATAGGCGCTATATAATAATCGAAAAGAAAAGCAAAAAAAAAGTCTGAAACGTTACAACCTGTAAGCAGATACATAATCGGAAAATATAAGAAAACTCGCATAAGAGAAAAATGTTAGCAAAAATAATATTTTTAAATGGGGAAAAAGATTTCAAGTTAGTCATGATAATTAGATGATGAGATAATTTTCTGGGAATTTTCTGGATCGATTTTGATAATTAAAAGCAATTAAAAGTCAATTTAATGGTTAATTAGCAATTAATTAAAATATGCATGCAAAAATATTAATTTTAATGTCAAAAACTAAATAAGTATTTTTCTTATTAAAATGCAAAAGGAAAATATTTTTGGTGATTTTTAAATGCATGAGAAAATTATTTAAAGATAAATTAAATTAAGAGAAAATAATATGAAAAAAAGAAATAAAGAAAAGTGTTAGTTTTGTAAGTTGTAAAAAATAATGTCATGGCCAGGGATCGAACCAAGGACGTCCAGGGAAAACACGCGCTACCTTCACCAATCGAGCCGATCGCATTTGGTGTTAGGATATTGAAATAAAGCTTTTAAACGGATTCGATTCTCGAATGCAAATCACGCCAAGATCTTCATCTTCTTTGTTTGAATTTTCAAGCTTAGCGTCACCGAGTTCGACGCTAAGGCCCCTGCAATTTTCAAAAATCACACACAAGTAATATAAATGCATTAAGAGTACATGGATCTATTAAGAACATCATTCTAAACATGATGGTGGTCTCGATTTGGTCCAATTTTGCCTATTTTAGAAGATCCCAATTCGAACAGAGGAACCCTAGCCATGGTGGATTTCGATTCAGGTACCTAAAATGCAAATAAACTATGCATAATGCTTCGAAGCTCCATTCTAAACACAAAACAAACATCAAAACATGTTAAATATGCATGATAATCAAAAATCGATTTTGAAAAAGAATGGACAAACCGAAATCTGGAATTAACGATTCTCGATGGTTTTGTGATTTGTAAGGGTCTGGATCGATTCAGGAGACCTCCAGGGATGCAATGGAATGCTTAGAATCGATTGAAACAAGCTGAAACTAGGGCTGCAAGTAACTTGAAGGGCACGATTTTATTGAGTTTGGAATAGGGTTCTTGAGGCAATTTTTCTGTTCGTTTTTCATGTGTATGCATTGTATATATATAATAGATGGATCTAGGTCAGAAATCAAGAGAAAATAATGAATCAATCGATGTAAAAAATTTGATTTGGTATGAAACCAAATCTTTCCTTTTTGATCCAATTTTCATCAATTCTCTTGCCAATCAATGTTAATTTCGAAATTGCCAGCTTTAATGGATTGCTTGGACCTCAAGAATGAGAGAAAAATCCAATTTGCATTTAATTTTGATTTTCTACCTTTTATTTTAATTTAATTGGCTTTTAAATGATTAAAATCCAAATTAAATAGAAAAATAAAGATAAAATTCGTGGCCTTGGGCTTGAGGTTCCAAATTATGAGGAACAAGTTTGAACCAAGAAAAATTAGGCCCATTTGCAAAATTTTGATTTTGACAAGTATTTCTTTTTGCACCTCTTCAAAATGCCCAACTTGTGCAAGGTGTAACTTGCTCAATTTTTAACATTTATGAGTGTTCTTGGACTTTTTAGAAAGCTCTAGATGTGCTCTAAACAACCTCTTTGGTTTCATCTCAATTGGAGTTTACATGCTCAATAAAACCTCTTTACAAAAAGCTGACTTTTTGTTGACTTTGAAAAGGACCTGTAATGTTTTGATCCATATCTTCAAAATGAATCTGACCATGCTTGTGAGACATGAAGTTGTAGAGAATTGAATTCTCTTCAAAATGAGAGGTGGTGGAAAAATTTCTGATAAAGTATGAGAAAGTTATGCTCATTCAAAGTTCAATTGACTTTTCCTTAGAAAACCCTAATTTGGAAAGTTTGACTTTTGATCAAATCTTGAGTTTTATTGATGAATCATGATCAAACCTTGATCAAATGATGAATGTCACTTCAACATATGGATGTTGACCAAAAAATCATGAAGTTTGACTGTATGTTGACCACAATTAACTTTTTGTCCGATACAACTGATTTTCAACCATCTGAGCAATTGTCTGAGGAAACTTGACTTGTAAGGCTTGAAAATTGACATGGAGATTCTTTGAAGCATATGAGGAGGCATAATGACCATTGGAGATGTTAGAAGTCCATCTTGATCTGAGGATAGCCAAACCTTGGTTTGGGTTGATTGCCTAGGAGAGGGTTTGTCTGATCAACCCTTGAGGAATCCCTGAGTATGGATGTATGGAATGTCTTGAGAAGTAAGAGGGAAAATTTTGGGGTATGACAAAATCGATCAGAGGAACTCCAGGAATCGATTGGAAGGCTTAGAATGACTTGAATTGATCGAAAACTATGGCTGCTAGTTGCTTGCAAGTCACGGTTTTTTAGGGTTCTTTGAGGCCAGAATTTCGTTCTTGTGGCATTTGGAATCATTGTGTATATATACTAGAGTGAATTAGGTCAAGAATTGGAATCAAACAAAATATTGCCTTTTTGAGCCAATTTCAATCAAATCACTTGCCATTCTTCATTATTTCGAAATAACTAGATTAATTGGCTTGCTTGGACCTCAAGGATGAGAGAAAATCAATCTTGCACTTAATTTTGATTTTATATCTTTTATTTTAATTAAATTGGTTTTAAATGAATAAAAATCCAAAATAAATAAAAATAAAATATAAAACGTGGCCTTGGGCTTGAGGTTCCAATTCGTATAAGGAACAAGTTTGAATCAAGAAAAGTTAGGCCCATTTGGAAAACTTTTGATTTTCTCAAGTATTTCTCTTTATGCACCTCCTCAAAAATGCTCAACTTGCATCTTGTATCTTGCTCAATTTTGACATTTTTGGGTGTTCTTGGACTTTTTAGAAACCTCGAGATGCCTTATAAACAACGCTTTTGGTTTCATCTTCATTGAAGTTTCCATGCTCATGAACACTTATTTCCAAAAAGATGACTTTTTGTTGACTTTTAGAAAGACCTGTAATGGTTTGATCCATAACTTCCAAATGAAGCATTTTCTACCCAAGCTTGTAAGACATGAAGCTGTATAGAATGGAATTCTCTTCAAAATAAGCTTTGATGGAAAAATTTCTGATAAAGTATGTGAAAGTTATGCCTGGTCAAAGTTCTGTTGACTTTTGTCTGAAAAACCCTAATTTAGAAACTTTGACTTTTGATCAAATCTTGACTTTTCTTGAGGAATCATGATCAACCCTTGATCAAATGATGAATATTACTTCAAAATGTTGGTTTTGACCAAAAATTATGAAGTTTGACTGCATGTTGACCACAATTGACTTTTTGTTTAATACAGTTGATTCTTAACCATCTAAGCATTTGGATGAGCAATTTTGACTTGTAAGGATTGAAACTTGACATGGTGATTCTTTGAAGCATGTGATGAGATATGATGACCACTTGAAGCATTGGAAGCCCACCTTGACTTGAGAATGGCCAAACTCTAGTTTGGGTTGATTGCTTAGAAGAGGGTTTGTCTAGTCAACCCTTGTGGAATCCTTGAGTATGGATATGTGAATTGTCTTGAGAAGTGGGAGGGCAAATTTTGGGGTATAACATGGAGACTTCATTAATATATCCTATCATTCGATGTTCAACCGGGTGGTTTCAGTATCAACAATGATTGTTATATCTTATGCTACAACCTAAACATAGACACAATACTCTGATTTGCATTTGACAAATCCCAATTCGACTAAGGCCATATAGCGCTTTGTGCAACTTATATACTTTACTCGTTTCCTTCTGAATCACAAACCTTGGAGGTTGTGTGACATTGACCTCTTCATCTAAAGGACCATTCAGAATGATGATTTCACATCTAAATGAAATGTCGACCAGCCTTGGTTGCATACCTGCTACTACTAGTCGATCAGTTTCCAATCTTGCTACTGGAGCAAATACTTTAGTGTAGTCAAGCATTTTCTTTGAAGAAACCCTCGAGCTACTAATCTTGATTTTATGTCGTGTTACCGAACCATCAACATTGTGTTTCAACTTGAACACCCACTTAACTTTAATAGCTTTTATCTATGCTGGAATTTCGACTAACTCCCATGTGTTGTTTCTTTTGATGGTCTGTAACTCTTCGACCATAGATAACTCCCATTAGTCTTCAAAGCTTCACTACAGTTAATTGGTTCAACACCTGCAAGTAAAGCCAAATGAACTAATTCTCCATCTAGTGTGAGTTCATCGTCACCTAATACTTCATAATTACGAAGTCTTGTTTGAGGAACTCTATTTCATTGAGGTCTATGGCTTGTGCTAGCCACACCCTCTTCAACTTCGAAATTGTCAAAAATGTCAACAACTACTTCATTTTCAACTTCGACTGGATTCTCAGTAATTCCTTCGACTTCGACTTCATCAGTTTCTTCGTCGAAATTAGAGCTCATCAGTGGCTTGTTAATTGAATTATTAGAATTCCAATCCCAGGAAGAATTTTCGTCCATCACAATATCTTGACTCATCACAATTTTCTCATTAGTTGGATTGAATAGCGTGTATGCATCAGTTTTATGATATCCTACCAGAATCATATGTTTACTTTGTCATCAAGCTTTGTAGAAAAGGATATTGGTGATAATAATGTATATTATTATGAAGGAAAATAACTCCTTTTATAGGAGAGAAAATACAAAGTAACTCCTTTATTTTAGGAGTGATATAATGACTCTTAAATAAGAAAATAAATAATATTAAATAAGAAATATTTCAACACCCCCCTCAAGTTGGTGCATAGATGTCAATCATGCCAAACTTGTTGTTCAAGTATTCAAACATTGTTCTTCCCAAACTTTTGGTCAATATATTAGCGGTCTGTTGATTGGAAGGGATAAATTGAAAGTAGAGATTACTAGAGTCAATCTTTTCTTTGATGAAATGACAATCTATCTCAATATGTTTTGTACGATCATGTTGAACCGGATTATGAGTTATGCTTATAGCTTCAATTTCAATGGAGGTTCTACTTCTACCTTCAGTTTTTTTAGTACTCTAAGAATCCACATACCTTCACAAATTCCTTGGGCCATTGCTCTAAACTCAACTTCAACACTACTCCTTGCATCTACTCCTTGTTTTTTGCTTCTCCAAGTCACTACGTTCCCCCACACATATGTGTAATAACCTGAAGTTAATTTTCTATCAATAATGGACCCTGCCTAATCTGCATTGGTGTATATTGCCACATTTTTATCATGTGTCTTCTTGATGAATAACCATTTTCCAAGAGTTACTTTTAAGTATCTCAAGATTCTGTGCACAACTTCAAGGTGTTCTTCATATGGTGCATGCATGAATTGACTCACAACACTAACAGGGAAAGCAATGTCAGGATGAGTATGAGTCAAATATATTAATTTTCCAACCAACCTCTAATATCTTCTAGTGTCAACTGATGTGCCCCATTTCTCCCAAAGTTTGGTACTTTGCTCCATCGGTGTGTCGATAGGCTTACATCCACCCATACATGTCTCTTGTAAGAGATCAAGAACATATTTTCTCTGAGAAACAACAATTCCTTTCTTTGACCTTGCTACTTGTTGCTGCGGTAATGGCGGCAAGCAAAAAGTAGAGTATTTATTTTTACCGGGTGATATATAGGTTATATCATATCGTGTCCATAGAGATTGGTTATTGATTCACCGTTCGATAATTCGTTCGTTAATGAGTTTGGGATTAAATGGGTTGTATGGAAAAGTTATAAACATAAATTAAATGCAAACAAAAGTATAAAAACGATAGATAACTTGTTCGGCATGAATGCACATTACCCGTCACAGACTTAAATCTACCGTCTAGTTATACTCATCCTACGATACTTGTATGTGTCGTCACATACCTCTCAAAACCTAAGTCATTTTTAACCCAAATTGAGAATTCAACTGCATCACCTCGATAGCCATGTCTGGCCTACCTTAACAACACAGAAGTCAACCGTGTCACTCGTAACGACTCTGTCTACCTCGAAACTACTGACACGGAGGCATTAATCACAAATACTTTAAGTAAATGTCAGCTCTAAACCTATTTCTAGCATTCAGAAACTAACAGATAATCATCCTAGGTAAGAATCCATGCAATTTATTTCTAGCAAAGCTCAAATCCCTAAAACAGAGTAAAAACCTAAGACAATCACCAACACAGATTCATAAAGAAAGCTTTATACAACGCCAAGGGCGACAAATATACATGAGTTCAGAGTAAATATACATACATAACCTAACAAATAGAGAAATACATAGAGATAGAAAACATAAGAGCTAGTCAATGAGCAATCCACTCTGGATCATCCGTATGCAAGCTCTATTATGTTTCTAAGATAATCTATCAAAAGTAAAGGTTGAGGGAAATTGGGATCAAAATCCACCCCAAAACCATAACCTAAAAATGAAACAAAATGAAGTTTATAAAACAAAACTCAACAGGTCCTGCTCAGTAGTCTCAGATAGCTACACATTAAACCGCCTTAATCCCACTCAGTGGCCTCATCCCACTCAGCGGCCTCTAAAATGAAGTCTCTGCTGAACAGTGTTAACGCCCGCTTTATGCTCCACCGCCAGCCGGCCTGAACAAAACTTCCAAAAAATGGACTTTTATTGCAAAAACACGCATCCGAAGCGGTGTCTTCGACACTTTATTCCTCGATGCTCCAAATTTGCAACAAATACCTACAAAAATAAATTAAAACTAATCAAAAAGTACATTATGTACACAAAACACAATAAAATGTATTTACAACAAAAAGCGGAGTTATTCAACGATTATTAACAAAAAAGAATGAATAAGTGCCACAAAATATAAATACAAAATAACTACATTTTCGCACTTATCAACTCTCTACAACTTGACACATTGTTTGTCCTCAAACAAAGTCAACTAAACCTAATGAAACAAAAGACGGTAATCAAAGAATTACGAATCAACAAGTTTTTAAAACGGAAAACAAATGTATGGTTAAAAAAAAAACGTACACGACAAATACATACTTACCACCATACTACAATGATAACATATAACGAAACAAATCCTAAGTACAAAAATCATGCAAAACATTCTAAAACAAAACAAGCTCAATCATGAATCACACCTAGCAAAAATTCATCGGTAGATGAAGAACACAAAGGTGAGGGACTTTTGACACTCATCCATAATCTTGCAAACAAAAGACTAAATTATGCATTCATCCAAAAACTAATATTGAAAATACAAATGCAAAAATCACAAGGCTTTTCAAGGTTGTAATGTGGCTTAGTTAACGTCCTAAAGCTAATGGAAACAAAAAATTTCCTAAACCTAAGGGAGTGATCAACTCACAAAGTTCCAAACAATATAATTCCAATCAAACTTCTTCTTCATCATAAATTGTCAAACCAAGACACCTCACTTATTAAAACAAAATTATTCATACTTTTTTTTCTTTTTCAAAGCTTTTCTCCTTTTTCTTTCTTTTTATAATCTTTCTTTTTCACATTTTTTTCTTTTCTTTTTCTAAACCTAATACCAACCACAATATAAGTACATAAACATTCCTTTCCCTAACTTGAATTCAACCAATATCATTATGTGAATACTCCCTACTTTCTAAGGCAAGGTAAAAATTCATTCAACACCATATAGTTGAGGGTTCAAGAAACAAAGAAATCAACATCCATACAAAAAAAAAGATGAATTCAACACTCATAGATAAGCATCAAGTTCAAATAAACATGGATAGTGACAAAAGGTCAGAGGGGTTAACAAATGATCACACACTCACAAGGTGAATAGAAAATTTGGCCAAGGTAGTTGTGCTCAAAATCAACAAAATTCCTTGATCATTTTCATGCAATCATACAATCAACATAAAATAAAAGATTAAGCATAATAAAATCCAGTTAAAACAAGAATGTGGCCTCCAGCATATGTAAATAATGGAAAGCTTCCTAACATTTATGGGTAAAAAGGGAACTAAAGTGATTTAATCAAAAGCAAGTAATGCAAAAAGAATGAATGACATGGTAATTGTACAAATGATAAATTTCCTAAACATGTTATGCTATAGAAAGCGATAAACGAGTACCTGATGTATATCAACTTTGAAAACTATCATTACCATACATTCGCGAGTTGAAACCAAACTCGAAAAATCACAAAATGCAACCTCAAGCTACTGGACCAACATTGGAGTCCCAACAACAACAAAAGAATCAGAAAAATAATACTAATTTTATTCAATACAAATAAGACGAGGTGGAAGTGGGAAAAAGGAAAGCCAAGTGAATTTTAAAAAGAATTCACTGGTTGTGCACAGCAGAGCGCACTAAGCGGCATAGAACGCGCTACACAAGATACAGAAAAACAACAACAGGTGCATATGCAACCTCCACATAACACCCTAAATAACTCATCTACAAAAGATATATTTACAACATACAAATTTCCTCAAGCTAAACACAACAAGCTTGCAGAAAACACAAATTGACATAACAAAACAAAAGCAAATAACGATACAAAAACCGGGTGCAAATGAATTAACAAGTTGAAAAGTGAAGATTTAAAATTCAGAACATTTCCTTGTTTTAACTTATCAAAACACAAGCCACCACACACATAAACAAACATAAACAAACATGCTTGTTTTACGTCTTAAGCTCGACGCCTTTATTATGCAAGCTAGTAACCTCGTCTCGTCATGCTATGGTATTGTCACACCGTGCAAACCTAAAGAAAGTGTCCTAACATTCACACAACAAACGTTACAATACCGAATAAATCAAAACAATACATGAAAATGAAGAAAATCACAAATATGCACAAGTATGAAAAGTAAACACACAACATGTATAAGTAACAATATACAAGTTCATATACAAAGTCTATACAACATATAAATTATTACAAAACTCAAAAACAAAGTAATTATTGCGATGCAAAATCAATAAAACCAATCCCCGACAACGACACCATTTTGTTTCTACGGTAATAGCGGCAAGCAAAAAGTAAAGTATTTATTTTTATAGGGTGATATATGAGTTATATCGTATTGTGTCCACAAAGATTGGTTATTGATTTGTCGTTCGAGAATTCGTTCGTTATTGAGTTTGGGATTAAATGGGTTGTATGGAAAAGTTATAAACATAAATTAAATGCAAATAAAAGTATTAAAAGGATAGATAACTTGTCCGACATGAATGCACATTACCCGTCACAGACTTAAATCTACCGTCCAGTTATACTCAGCCTACAATACTCATCAGTGTCATCACATACATCTCACAACCTAAGTCATTTCTAACCCAAATTGAGAATTCAAACGCATCACCTCGATAGCCAAATTGAGAATTCAAACACAAATTGATAACCCAAATTGAGAATTCAACCGTGTCACCTGTAACGACTATGTCTAGCTTAAAACTCCTGACACAGTACATTAATCACAGATACTCTAAGTAAATGTCAACTCTAAACCTATTTCTAGCATTCAGAAACTAACAAATAATCATCCTATGTAAGAATCAAAGCAATCTATGTCTAGCAAAGCTCAAATTCCTAACATAGAGTAAAAAGCTAAGACAATCACTAACACAGATTCATAAAGCAAGCTTTATACAACGTCAAGGGATACAAATATACATGAGCTCAGAGTAAATATACATAAAAAAAACCCAACAAATAGAGAAATACATAGAGAAGAGAAAGAATAAACCATAAATCTTCCAGTTTGTCAGAGCCGATAAATGAGCAATCCACTCCGGATCAATCAAAAGTAAAGGTTTATTGAAATGGGGGTCAAAATCCACCCCAAAACCATAACCTAAAAATAATATAAAATGAAGTTTATGAAACAAAACTCAGCAGGTCCCTCTCAGCAGCCTCAGATATTTACACGTTAAACCGCCTTAATCCCGCTCAACGACCTCTAAAATGAAGTCTCTGTCGGAACAGTGCCAAAGCCTCATTTTTGGGCTCCAATTCCCGCTCAGCGGCCTGGCCTGAACAAAACTTCCCAAAAATGGACTTTTATTGTGAAAACGCGCACCCGGAGCCGTGTCTTTGACACTTTATTCCTTGATGCTCCAAGTGTGCAACAAGTACCTACAAAAATACATTAAAACTAATCAAATGGTAAATTATGTACACAAAACACAATAAAACGTATTTACAACAAAAAGCAGGATTATTCAACGATTATTAACAAACAAGAACGGATAAGCGCCACAAAATATATATACAAAATAACTACTTTTTGGTACTTATCACTACTTCCATGCCAAGGAAATACTTAAGGGGACCCAAGTCTTTGATTTCAAAATCTGCTGCTAAGTTTCTTTTTAATATCTGCATTTATATCTCATCATTACTGTTCGCGTTAAAAGGTGACGCGCTAGAGGATGCGAACGTGAATTCGGATTCTCTGGCTCGAAACGATTTACTCTTTTGATTTGTTTATAAAGATGCCGCGAGCATCAAGCTTTATTATTTTCAACACAAGAAAGATGATTTAATGATTATGAAAAGGGAAAGTCAAATACCCTCAATTGATATTGGTATGCGTAACGACTAGCGCAAACTAGACGCAACGCATTGAGGAGATTCTGAGTAAGGGGGATTGTTATATAAAGGGAATAGATGGAGCACCCTAAATATATATAGTTATCTATAGCTTTATATATGAATATATTTGATATGTTTGTGTGTTTTAATTGCTATTTCTATGATTGGGAAAGTTTCTCCTTTGGGATTTTAAGAAAGACAAATTATGTGGGATCCTAGTGTTTGTTATTATTGTGCTCGCAAAGATCTTTGGATCTTCTGCATACATATCCCCTAGTGGGAATCAGAGCATTTGTAGCTCGGATCTAAAGGGTTCTATGGTTTGTTTGGTCTGAGGGAGAAAGAAATTTGCTCGGCAAGGATGAGACCTTGTGCCTACGTATTCTCAAAAGGATGTTGAGAAAGTCAGAGCAATCGTAGTTCCCACTTATGCTAGTGGAAAGCAACGGATGTTAATAAGAGGCGTAAATGTCATCTTAATGAAAAATGTATCTAATCTATTTCATCACATACATTTTGAAAAGTTTGATTGATTAAAATCTTTCGTCGTAAGTTATAGGTGTTTTGCTTGAGTGTACAAGCGTTACCACTTACATGTTTAAGAAAGATGTTTGAAAAAAAGTGATTGAATCTTTTAACTGTAAGCATTGGGTGTTTTGCTTGAGTGTACAAGCGTTACCACTTACAATTAAGAGATGTTTTTGTTTGAAAAGAGTTTGAAAAGTTTTTGACTGTATGTGATGTGATAGATGAGATACTTCTTCCATAGAGATGATAAATGTCTAAATCTCGAGGAGAAATTGATTGGATTAAGAGGGATGCTTTTAAGAAGCCTGTGGGTCCTTGTATTGTTAGCCCAAGAGGAGGCATACCGAGGGTCATCGAGGGTCATCGAGGGTCCTTGTATGAAGCTCAAGAGGAAGCTATAGAGTATGGCTGGCTTTGTGTTAAATGGGATTTCACCGAGAAACCATCCTTTTGGAATTAAGAGCAATTTCACCGGGAAATTTTACTCTATGAGGATTTTGAAAGTGATTTCACCAGGAAACCATCCTTTCAGGGTTCTATCTTAGCGTGGGTGATTCTTTGTATGGAAGCCCAATAGGAGGTCATAAGAGATTTCCTGCTCTTTCATTGTATGATGCCCAAGAGAAGGCTAAACTCAATGAGGAGTTCTTTTGAACGAAGCCCAAGAGGAGGTCGACTCAACAGGAGTGTTGTCTTATATGAAGCCTAAGCGGAGGCTAAACTCAGATAAATGAGTTTTCTTATATGAAGCCTAAGAGGAGGCTAAACTCTATGGGGAGAGTTATCTTGTATGAAGCCCAAGCGGAGGCTAAATTCATGCTGGAGATGAATTATCTTGTATGAAGCCCAAGCGGAGGCTATAACTGTGGGGAACCTATTGGTTAGACTAATTGTTATGTTGTAATTAGACAGTTGTATAAACAAGTGTGTGTGTGTGTGTGATATGTATTCACAGGAGTTTATGAAGGAAATATAAACAATGCATGATGTTTATTTACAAAATTTTATGAAGTAAATATAAACAAGTGTTTGTGAAACGAACGTTTAAAACGAGCGTAACTTGATTATTTACAAGTTTGAACTGTGTACAAGGAAGTAAATATGTACACGAACGAGCTATTTATGTACAGAGAAAGATGGATGTACATAGGGGGTTGGGACTTACACCATAAGGGAGGCCCATTGGTTTGAAAGCAGGTTCACAGGGAATAATGCTCCTTTCAATACCAATGGTATTCACGATATATACGTACGAAACAAACGACCAATCGAATTTTGATCAGGAAAAGTATCTGATTATGTACGATAAAAGTTTTGTATGAAAAGAAATTGATATGCATAAGGAAAAGATATATGTACATAAAGAATGTTGGTTTGTGTATACACAAGTGAAATGAAAAAAACAAACGATCGAAGTTTGTCTGTACTTGAGTATAAAAAGTATCTGTGTTATGTACAGATAAAAATTTTGTATGTATTTGAAGAGAGTTTGATATGTACAAAGAAATATTATGTACATAAAAGAATGTTATGGGACTTACACCGTGAGGGAGGCCCATTGGTTTGAAAGCAGTTTCACAGGGAATAATGCTCCTTTTAATACCAATGGTATTGGTGTATAAACAAACGAATAAAAACAATCGAACAAAATTTGTTTATGTTTGAATATTGACCATGATGATTTAAGTATGTACAAGTAAAACTAAGTATGTACAAAAAGGATTGGGACTTACACCATAAGGGTGGCCCAAGATCGATTGAGAAATTCGAGAGAAAACGAATTTGATTTTATCGTTTAAATCGGATCGATCGTGGTAAAAGATGTAAGTTTTGATGAAATGTTTTGAAAAATGATTTGAAAATGTTTTGAAATGTGAGGTTCATTTATGAAAGGTTTTGAAAAGAAATCGGAAGTCGGAAACTTGAAAAATTCACCTTAAAAGGAGGTTTGAAAAAATGCTCAGAACGTCGTTTTCGGCTTGATTAAAATATGATCAGATGAAAGTTTTTTCTGAAAATTTTTGCACTAACATAAAATAGATGCATTTATTGACAAGTGTTCAAAAAATCACCTTAAAATAAGGAGTTTTGATTGGTCAAAAAAATTGTGAAGTTTTGTAAAAAAACATGAAAAATTGGAAAAAGAAATGGTCCTGATGGGAGTTGAACCCATGACCAAAGGGTAGAACACGTGGCAGAGAGCCTTAAGGGCAAGCAAGCTACCACTGAGCCAAACGCGCGCTGGTGTTTAGTGGACAATAACACGTGTAGACAAAGCGTTGGAATATTTGAATTTGAAAAAAAATCAAGAACACGCGCGAAGCTTGTTCTTCGTGTTTGATTTCCAGAAATTTCAAACCTAGCTACAATCCTTGTTTCTCAATGAAATTCAATGATGTAAACATCAAAATTGCTCGATTTTTCATCACGAACATGAATATGACTGTTAATTGCATTTATATCAAGCCTAGCATGTTTAGATTTCTGGGAACCACGATGAACCCTAGAACTGAGTTTTTTTAAATTAAATGATGTATGATTGATGATTCTTTGATTTTATTGAGGGTTTATGATCGTTATGAGTGCAGAAACAAAACGGCCATGAGTTTTTTTCAATTGATGCAAGGAATCATAGAGTTCGAAGTTGGTGTTCATACCTGTGTAAGTGAGAATCGAAGAAGCTGCAAACGTGTTTCCAAAACAGATTTCTTGCTTGTGTGAGCTTCAATGGCCTATATGGAAGCTGTAGGATCCCCTTGCTTGCTCAAAGATGCTCTGGATCGTGCTACTCAAGTCTACCTGCACAGACTGAAAATGGAGACTGGATTTTGATGTTAATCGTGTTACAGCTAGCTGCTGATGGTCTGGATCATGTACATGATGTTTATGGATGGTGTTTGAATGATCATAACTCAATTTAATCAAGCCAAGCTATGGATTCGATTGTTTAGGCAGTTTTGCAAGTTTATTAGCATGAAATGTGAAAACTGGTTTTCAGTGTTTCTTGGATTGGTTTTAAGTTTCAAACATGTTCCATATTGATTATAAGATGTATTAGACACCAAATTTCATCATGGTTTTCAATGATTTTCAAAATTGCAAGAATTCTCCAATTTGCACTATGTTTTATAAATTTTGAGAAAGTGGAGAGAAAGCATGAATTTGCATTGCTTTGGTGTGGTTTTGAACTTGAATTGGTGATCAATTTATAGGCAAATGGTTCTGAAATGTTAGGCAACAAGTACAAGCTTTTGGTAAATCAAAGATAGCTTAAGGGGTAAGAAAGACTTTTGGCTTTTGAAAGGAAGCCTCTTTTACCATGTGCTATTTTACTTTGATCCTATCTCATCTCAATTATTACTTTAAGCTGATATTTATCAGTTCAATCAATCCATTTGGCAAGGTTATATTGCTTTGATGAAGAAAACTCAAAATGACCTATAATTGAAGTTTTGATTTTGAAAATCAAGTTTCATGGAGCCTTATGTTTCAATTTCAAAAGTATAGCTAGACTCCATGGATTTGAGAGTTCTTGGACATTTTGGAAAGCTTGTTTCACAAGCTACAACTTTCATGTTTTTAGTTTTTTCCAATTCAAAATGGAACTAGGTGAAAAAATGGCATGAAGTTTGGAAAAAATAAGAAATTTCAACACTTAGAAATTTTTCTAAGTATGAAAACTTTTGACTTTTTGTTGACTTTTCCAAATTCTTTGATTTTTTATGATCATGATGGACCATTTGAAGTATTTTGATGTTTGAAAAAGTTTTGTTTTGAAAAATTTGACCAAAAGTCAAAGTTTGACTTTTCTGTGCAGATGAATTTTCATCAGATGTTTCAAAAATTGACTGATGAAGTCTGTGAACTTCTGTGATGTTTTGAATCCAGAAATTAGGTCAAGATGTTGTATCTAAGATATAATGACCAATCTCTATCCAAAAAAGTCATTTCTTGTTCAAAAAGTCAGAGAAAACTCATGCCCGATCAAAACCCTAATTGGTCGATCCTTGATTGATCTGTGAGAGAAATGGATATCTGATGATCAGAGGTTGATATTTTGATCAAGATGGATCAAATGAGGTGAGAAATACTCAAACCCTAATTGATTGCCTCTTGAATCAGATGAAAATCTGATGAAACCCTAATTTTGACCTGTGAAATCCACACCCGATTAATGTCATTCGAAATGTTAGTTATGCAAATGATGCAAATGTAAAGTGGTATATTAGGTCAAAATTTGGGGTATGACAGATGCCCCTATTTAAGTTTCTTTAACCTGAGAGATGAAGATGAATATCTTTGTTTTGATAGGTGTAAAGAGACTTAAATATCAGAATACGCAAATTTTGGACCTAAGATACCAAAAGATGCGGATGATGCAAAATGATTGAAAAAGTTCCACCCAGAGAAATATCAAAGAAATGACATGGTGGGGGAAATCTGTGAATACGTCCCTGCTGGGGAAAGAAAGATTCACAAAATATGTGAATATCTGTTTTCACTTTGGGGAAACAAAGAGATTACCTTCTGTCAGCCTTGTGACAATGTTTAAGGTAAGTGGAGATGATATTACCAATTATCAGCTTTGTGATAGTTCATGGTAATGAATTCTGAAGATGTTACCAATTATCAGCGAAGTGATAACTATAACAAGGTAAATCTTGAGAGAAAAAAATTGTTGTGTATTCAGCTTTGTGAACAACAGACAAATGAAAGAAACAGATTTCAAATGGGCTTTAATGATATTACCAATTATCAGCAAAGTGATAACTATAACAAGGCAAATCTTTAGAAAATTGTTGTATATTCAGCTTTTGTGAATAATGATGTGAAAGAAATGTAACTCAAATGAGTTTTGCTTTCTTGGATACAATCTTGCCGAGGATCTCTTTTGAGAAGATGCGGCATTTTGATGGAAGACACAGTTTTCTTTTAGACAAAAGACAACTGGAAATTTCTCGATAGTCATGATTTTGACTTTGTTGAGAAGACAAATTTTTGTGACAATTTTATGAATGAAGAGAAAGATAAGCGGCTCGGATGATGAGGCTATTGCTTATTGTTTTGTTGATTATAGATGTTGTTCTATCCAGGAATGAACCGAAAGAAAAATCAATCAAGACATTATTCCCAATGAGGAATGATCTCATTGGGAATGTGATGGAGAGAAGAAAATGCATTTCTCTATTTGGGAATACTCCGTTGGGGAAAAGATGTACTTTTCTCTGCTTGGAGATATTCTACGGGGATGACTTGTACTTACATGAGTAAGCGTGACTTACACCAGTGATATGAAAGCAAACATTTCATGAAATGCAAAAATGCACGAATGATGCTATTATGTATGAATGTCATGAATGTTATATGCATGCTAACAATACTTGACAAAGACACTAAAGAGATATCTGGGAAAAGGACCACGTCACAGTTCGAACAAATATTCGGTGAAAGTTGCAGCAATGGTGCAGACGTTCACTGATGAAGAATTTGAGTTGCATGCTTTAAACTTTCAGAGAAAGGCATTTCATTGGCAACTTGGCTAGGGATTCTTTTTGGGATAAGAATACCGTCCTTTGATGATTTCTGCTGAGGATAAGAGACTTCTGTAGTAGTTGTTCTTTATCCTTCGGAGATTGAAACACTGACGGAGAAAATCGTTGAAGTTCTTTCTGTGTTCATAGTTCAAAGGAAAATTTTTGCTTTTTTGTTTCAAAATTTTGAGGTAAAAATTAATTTAAAACATTTTAGTTTCAAAAAGTGATTTTCACAATAAAAGCGTTATTTTGCAAAACAGAATAAAGTAGGAATTGCAAACAAAAAGCCAAATGCGTGATTCCATGAGCTATTTACAAGAGTTGGAAATGATAATTTATTGGGAAAAGGCTACATGGAAAGCAAATAACCGCTATTATCCCTAACAACTTTGAATTCAAATTGTGCTCGTCGCTTCAGAAGAGTTGATTGAAGATTCGTTGATGGAAGATTCTTCAGATTGACGAAGTATGAACTGATGCAGTTACTTTGTCGTTTTTTTTTGTGTATCCTTGTTTTTGCCTAGATTGCCTTTTCAGGTTTTCAATCCATCACGATAATTTCTGTTTATTGTCTCTAATTTTTGCCTGGATCGCCTTTTCAGGTTTTCAATCCACCGAGACGCTTTTTTTTGCCTAAGCCGCCCTTTTCGGGTTTTCGACTTACCGATTTGTTCTTTTGTTTTTTTTTAGACAAAGTATTTCTTGACTGCGTCAGCATTCACAGGATGCGGGAGTTCATCACCGTCCATGGTTGTGAGAGTCATAGCACCGCCAGAAAAGCTTCTTTTGACGACATATGGGCCTTCGTAGTTAGGAGTCCATTTGCCCCTAGAATCTGGTTGAAAAGATAGAATCTTTTTAAGCACGAGGTCGCCTTCTCGGATTTCACGAGGTCGGACCTTTTTGTCGAAAGCTTTCTTCATTCTTCTTTGATAGAGTTGTCCATGACAAAGAGCGGTCAGGCGCTTTTCTTCAATTAAGTTCATTGGTCGATCCGATTTGACACCATTCGCCTCGATAACTTAGTTTCCATGATAACCTCATTGATGGGATCTCAACTTCTACGGGAGCACCGCCCATGCCGTATACTAAAGAAAAGGAGTTGCCTCTGAAGTGCATACCGCAAGACGATACCCATGCGCAGCAAATGGCAGATTTCGTGCCGCCTTTGTAAGTGATGACCATCTTCGGACGATCTTTTGATGTTCTTGTTATCGCCTCAACGCGCGCTCATCATTGGCCGGTAAGGAGATGAGTTATGATGCTCAATCTTGAATTCCTCACACAGTTCCTTCATCATTTTGTTGTTCAAATTTGATCCATTGTCTGTAATGATCCTACTTGGAACTCCATATCGGCAAATGAGGTTGTTCTTGATGAACCTCACAACCACTTGTCTTGTGACGTTAGCGTAAGACGCTGCTTCAACCCATTTGGTGAAGTAATCAATAGCCACTAGAATGAAGCGATGTCCGTTGGACGCTTTTGGTTCGATCATCCCAATCATGTCGATGCCCCACATGGAGAAAGGCCACGGAGAGGAGAGAACGTTGAGTAGAGTCGGAGGCACATGGATCTTATCTACGTAGATCTGGCACTTGTGACATCTTTTGACGTGTTTGCAGCAATCAGATTCCATCGTTATCCAATAGTATCCTGCTCTCAAGATTTTTCTGGACATTGCATGCCCGTTTGAATGGGTTCCAAAGGATCCTTCATGTACTTCATGGATGATTGTGTCTGCTTCTTGTCTGTCGACGCATCTGAGCAGAACCATGTCGAAGTTTCTTTTGTATAGAACATCTTCATTGAGGAAGAAATTCCTGGAAAGCCTCCTTAGATTTTTCTTATCCTTGTACGATGCCCCGAGTGGGTACTCTCGTGTTTGAAGGAAATGTTTGATGTCGTGGAACCACAGTTTATCGTCGAAGACTGCTTCAGTTGCGAATACGTATGCAGGTCTTTCAAGGCGTCTGATACGGATTCTGGGCATATCATTCCAATCATTGACTTTGAACATGGAAGATAGAGTAGCCAAGGCGTCTGCCATCCGGTTCTGATCTCGAGGGATATGATGCAGTTCTACTTTGTTGAAGAAAGTCAACAATCGCATAATCTCTCCGAAGGAATTAGACCAAGATGATGAGTTTCATACTTGTCTTTGATTTGATTGATCACTAGGGTCAATCTCCATATATGTCAAGGATCTTGATCCTCAAGTCGATGGCTTCTTCGATACCCATGATGCATGCTTCATATTTCGCTATGTTGTTGGTGCAATCAAATAGCAATCTGCGGAAAACGGGATGAGAACCCTCGGAGTGATGATGACCGCCCAATTCCATTGCCAAAGACATTTATCGCTCCATCAAAGACTAAACCCCATCTGATTCGGATCCGTCCTTCTCCGTGTAGTGTTCGTCGCAATCTTTCATTTTCAAGTACATAACATCCTCGTCTAGGAAGTCAAATTGAGAGATTGGTATTCGTTGAGCGGCCGATGAGCCAGTGATCGGCAAGAATGCCTTTGACCGCTGAGCGTGGTCGATGTCATATTCGGATAACAACATCCGCCATCATGCAATTCTTCCGCTAAGGTGTTTTCAAATACGCATTGATTGGATCCATTTTGGAGATTAACCAAGTCGTGTGATTGATCATGTATCGGCGGAGACGCTTGAAGCCCACACCAAAGCGCAACATGTTTTTTCGAGCATGGAGTAACAAGTTTCACAACTGTGAACTTTTACTCGTGTAGTAAATGGCATGCCTTCTTCCGGTGTCATCTTGCTGTCCAAGTATGCAGTCCATGGACTCTTCTAGTACTGTAAGGTACATGATTAGCGGTCTTCCTTCAACTGGAGGGATCAAGATTGGTGGTTCGGGGTATTCCTTGATACCGTCGAATGCTTTTTGGCATCGGCTGTCCACACAACCTTTGATCTTTGTGGAGAAGCTTGAATATCGCCCATGTGTAGCGCTCATCCGAGAGATAACCGAGATGTAATTCAATCGCCCAAGAAATCCTCTTACTTTCTTTTCCGTACGTAGGCATCTCTTGAATAGCTTTGACTGCTGTGGTCCACTTCAATTCCTTTTGACGATGAAACCTAGGAGTTTTCCATCTTATCCCAAAGGTGCATTTGTTAGATTCGACGAGCTGAATTTCCTTAGTCGTTGAAACAACTTTAAGAGATAGTCTATATGTTCATCTTCGTTGTCGATTTTGCTATCATGTCGCTCAGACTTCGATCTCCTTGTGCATCATGTCATGAAAGAGAGTAGTCATTGCCCTTTGGTAAGTTCTACCGCATTCTTTAATCCAAACGACATTACTTTGTAGCAAAACGTGCTTCACGGCGTGATGAAAGATGTCTTCTCCATGTCTTCGGTGCCATTCGATCCGATTATAACCGGAGAAACCGCCCATGAAGGAAAAGACGTGAATTTTGCGCTATCCACTAGCATGTCGATATGCGGTAGTGGGAAATCGCTTTCGGACTTACTTTGTTCGATCCCAGTCAACACACATTTCGACCTTTCCATCTTTCTTGGAGATAGGTACTATGTTGGCTAGCCATTGAGGATATTCGAGTGACGAGGAAACCAATACGAGCTGTTTTGAACTTCCTTTTGATTTTATCACCATTTCGTGGTGAACTCTTCTCACTTTTGCTTAATCGCTAACACTGGTTTTAACGGCAGTGATGCTCCACGATGTCGTATCTAAACCTGGCATATCCCGGTAGGACCAAGCGAACACATCAACATATTCTTTGAGAAGACTTATCAGTTTGCTTTTGACACTGCTGTTGAGTGAAGCTCCGATATTTACTTCTTTTCTATCTTCCTCAGAACCCAAATTGATTGCTTCTAGAGGTTCTTTATGAGGCTGAATGATCTTTTCCTCGTGCCTTAGCAGTCGGGAAATCTCATCTGGGATCTTTTCTTCAACTTCTTCCTCGGCGACTTCACAGGGGATTTCAAAGTTGGGAAAGAGCATAGCGTTATTGCTTTCAATGGATTTGTCCATCTGTTAATCTGCATATTTGATTTATGTTCGATTAATTAACTCTTTGTCATCATTTTTTTTTGAAGAAAGTTAAGGTGAAAGTGTATGCTGATTAATAATTTTTTTTTGAAGATTTTTTTTATTTATGTGTTTTTTAGGATTATCATTTCCAAGAAAGGGTAAAATGAAAATAAACACACAGTGTAGAAACAAAACAACGCGTTTTATTTATAATTTACACTATGAAACAGCCCTAAACACAAAATCATTCGCCTTTGGCGAGACGAAGAGAAATTATTTAAAAGCTAAAACCTATAAAACATCTCTACACTTTGGGCGTGAGAGTTCAAAACAAAAGCAAAGATAAACTACTTAGAGCTATGAACATTAGTCCGAACTCAACGGGTTTCCAGAGTGACGAACTGGAAGTCGAGGTACTCGTAATTTTCCGCTTGGTTTAACCTCGAGTAGACTTTGGTTGCTGGCTGAGCAGGCTTTGAAGACTCTGGACGATGGCCCTTGCCTTTGGTGCTGCTAAAGCGATCCTCTTGATTAACAGATCGGGAAGTATGAGATATAGCATGTGTACTCCCTGTTGATCTTTGTGTTGAATACTAGGGATGTACCTTCCAGTCTTCCGAGTGAAGAGACTCGTTGTCGGCGACACTTTCCAAATCGTATCCCGAATCGTGCTCTTGATCTTCTGTGATCATGTTGATGTAGTGGTAACGGGATCCGTTTAGTGAATTCCATGTGTGTTGAGCGAGATCTTCATTGGGGATCTCGATTGGCTGATTAGACTGAGAAGACGAGTATACCTCTTCTGTTTGACTAGGATAATGTTCGCGTTAAAAGGTGACGCGCCATGAGGATTGCGAACGTGAGTTCGGATCTTCTGGCTCGTAACGATTTAAATCTTTTGATTTGTTTATAAAGATGCCGCGAGCATCAAGCTTTATTATTTTCAACACAAGAAAGATGATTTAATGATTATGAAATAGGGGAAAGTTGAAATACCCTCAATTGATATTGATATGCGTAACGACTAGCGCAAACTAGACGTAACGCATTGGGGAGATTCTGAGTAAGGGGGATTGGTATATAAAGGGAATAGATGGAGCACCCTAAATATATGTAGTTATCTACAGCTTTATATATGAATATGTTTGATATGTTGTGTGTTTTTTTAATTGCTATTTCTATGATTGGGAAAGTTTCTCCTTTGGGATTTTAAGAAACAGATAGGTTATTTAAGATTCTAGGGTTATTATTATTGTGCTCGCAAAGATCTGTGGATCTTCTGCATACATATCCCCTAGTGGGAATCAGAGCATTTGTAGCTCGGATTTACAGGGTTCTATGGTTTGTTTTGTCTGAGGGAGATAGAAATTTTGCTCGGCAAGGATGAGACCTCAGGCTCACGATTCTCAAAAGGATGTTGAGAAAGTCGAGCAATCGTAGTTCCCACTTATGCTAGTGGAAAGCAACGGAAGTTAGTAAGAGACAGACAAATGTCATCTTAATGAAAAATGTATCTAATCTATTTCATCACATACATTTTTTGAAAAGTTTGATTGAAAATCTTTCGTCGTAAGTATTAGGTGTTTTGCTTGAGTGTACAAGCGTTACCACTTACATGTTTAAGAAAGATGTTTGAAAAAAGATGATTGAATCTTTTAACTGTAAGCATTGGGTGTTTTGCTTGAGTATACAAGCGTTACCACTTACTGTTAAGAGATGCTTTTTTGTTTGAAAACAGTTTGAAAAGTTTGAAAAGTTTTTGACTGTATGTGATGTGATAGACGAGATACTTCTTCCATAGAGATGATAGATGTCTAAATCTCGAGGAGAAATTGATTGGATTAAAGGGATGCTTTTAAGAAGCCCATGGGTCCTTGTATTATTAGCCCAAGAGGAGGCATTTCGTGGGTCATCGAGGGTCATCGAGGGTCCTTGTATGAAGCTCAAGAGGAAGCTATAGGGTATGGCTGGCATTGGCTTGAAAGGGATTTCACCGAGAAATCATCCTTTGCTGAGTAAGAGCAACTTCACCGGGAAATTTTACTCTATGGGGAATTTGAAAGTGATTTCACCGAGAAACCATCCTTTCAGGGTTCTATCTTAGCGCGGGTGATTCTTTGTATTGGAAGCCCAAGAGGAGGCTGTTAAGAGATTTCCTGTCTCTTTCATTGTATGATGCCCAAGAGAAGGCTAAACTCAATGAGGAGTTCTTTTGAACGAAGCCCAAGAGGAGGCTGACTCAACAGGGGAGTGTTGTCTTATATGAAGCCTAAGCGGAGGCTAACTCTGCAGGGAGAGTTCTTTGTACGAAGCCCAAGAGAAGGCTGACCCATGCTGGGGATAAATTATCTTGTATGAAGCCCAAGCGGAGGCTAAACTCAACTGGAGATGAGTTGTCTTGTACAAAGCCCAAGCGGAGGCTAACTAATGCTGATGATGAATTGTCTTGTATGAAGCCCAAGCGGAGGCTATACTGTGGGGAACCTATTGATTAGTCTAATTGTTATGTTATTATTAGACAGTTGTATAAACAGTGTGTGTGTGACATGTATTCACAGGAGTTTATGAAGGAAATATAAACAATGCATGATGTTTATTTACAGCAGTTTATGAAATATAAACAAGTGTCTGTGAAACGAACGTTTAAAACGAGCGTAACTTGATTATTCACAAGTTTGAACTGTGTACAAGGAAATGAATATGCACACGAATGAGTTTTTATGTACAGACGAAGGTGGATGTACATAGGAAGGTTGGGACTTACACTGTAAGAGAGGCCCATTGATTTGAAAGCAGTTTCACAGGGAATAATGCTCCTTTCAATACCAATGGTATTTAGTGTAAAATGTACAGATGAAACATAAATGATTGATCAAAGCTTTATCCGAAAAGTATTTTCAAAGAGTATCTCAGTATGTATGATAAAAGTTTTGAAAAAAAGAAGTATCTGTGTTATGTACAGATAAAAAGTTTTGTATGAAAAGTATTTGATATGTACACAGAAAATATGTACACAAAAGACTTTTTTGTTTGAGTATACACAAGTGAAATGAAAACAAATGATCAAAGTTTGTCTGTACTTGAGTATAAAAGGAATATCTCAGATATGTATGATGAAACTTTGTAAAAAGTGTTTTGACAAAAGTTTGATATGTACAAAGAAATATTATGTACATAAAAGAATGTTATGGGACTTATACCGTGATGGAGGCCCATTGGTTTGAAAGCAGATTCACAGGGAATAATGCTCCTTTCAATACCAATGGCATCGGCGTATAAACAAACGAATGAAAACAAACGAAAGAAATTTGTTTATGTTTGAATATTGAAAATGATGATTTTGAGTATGTACAAGTAAAACTAAATATGTACATAAAGGATTGGGACTTACACCATAAGGAGGCCCATGATCGATCGAGAAATTCGAGAGAAGATGAAATCGCTTTATCGCTTGAATCGGATCGATCATGGTAAAAGATGCAAGTTTGATGAAATGTTTTGAAAAATGATTTGAAAATGTTTTGAAAATGTTTTGAAATGTTAAGTTGATTTGTGAAAGGTTTTGAAAAAATCGAAGTCGAAAACTTGAAAATTCACCTTTTAAGGAGGTTTGAAAAGTGTTCGTAACGTCATTTTCGCTCGATTAAAAATTAATCAAAAGAAAATATTTTGGATTTTTGACATAATCATAAAATATATATATTAAATGACAAGTGTGCAAAAATCATCTCAAAATGAGAAGTTTTGATTGGTTAAAAAATTGTTGAAGTTTGATAAAAAAACATGAAAATATTGAAGTTTGTAAAAGGAATGGTCTTGAGAGGATTGAACCCATGACCATGGGGGGCACGTGGCAGAAAGTACTAAGACCAAGCAAGCAACCACCGGGCCAACGCGCTGATGTTTAATGGATCAAAACACGTGTTGATATGGTATTGGAAAGTTTTGAAGAAAACATGAAAAATTGAAAGCTTTGTAAAAGAATGGTCTTGTTTTCAACCCATGACCATGAGGTGATACGTGTCACAAAGCCTTAAAGGCAAGCCATGAACCACTGAGCCAAACGCGCTTGAGTTGTTAGTGGGTTAAAACACGTTAATATTATATTGGTTAATTTGAAAATTTGAAACTCAAGAACATCAAGAACACGCGCAATTTTCGGGTTTGTGTTTGATCTTCGCCACAATTCGAGCTATCTCCTTCGCTTCTCAACCAAATGGCACGATGTAAAACCAAACTTGATCGATTTTAGGCCACGAACATGAAGATGCTTGTTAATTTCATTTATATTAAGCCTAGAATGATTTAGGTTGTGAAAACACGAAGAACCCTAATCCGAGAATCTCAAATTAAATGATGTATGTTGGATGATTGTTTGATTTTATTGAGGGCTATTGTTCGTGTTAGTGCGTAAACAAACGGCCGTGAGTTTTTTCAAATGGTGCAAGGAATCATGATAACCATTTCGTGTTCATACCGGAAAAGTTGAGATCGAATTCGATGCAAACGTGTTTCCGAGCTTGTTTCTTGATTGTGTGAGCACCAACGCCATGAGGAAGCTATGTGAGTGGTCCGCTTCATCATGAATCGTGAATCATCTTGCCCAAGTCGACCTGCACAGATTAAAAATGGAACTCGATTTCTATAAACCGTGTTACAGCTTAGATGTTCTTGATCCGGATCATGTACATGAGGTATGGTGATGGTGTATGGATGATTACAACATCAATTGATCAAGCCTAGCCTCGCTTCAATTCCATGGCGCTGGAAGCTTATGTGCATAGAAAGTGAAAACTGGTTTTTAGTGTAATTAGTATTAGTTTTATGTTCCATACAAGTTACATATTGATTATAGAACATGTTAGACACAAAAACTTTTCATGGTTTTCACAAATTTCAGAATTTGCAATGTTTCTCAAAATAAGATGGATTACTTGATTTTCAAGGAAATGAAGAGAAAGCATGTATTTGTGAAGTTTTTGGTGTTGATTTCTCTTGAAATGCTATCCTTTTATAGGCAAGAGGTCTGAAATGTTAGGCAAGGAAGGACATGGCATTTTGCAATTTGAAGTTGCCTTAAAGGGCAAGAAAGGCATTTTGCCTTAAAAGGAAACTTCCTTTTTTTTACCATGTGCAAATTTATCCAAACTTGATCCAATCTTCAATCATCACTTTTCACTGATGTTTATCAGTTTGATGAGTCACTTGGCAAGTGTTAGAAGTGGTTTGAATGAGAAAACACAAAAAGACCTATAATTTGAAGTTATGGATTTTGAAAATCAAGTTTCAGGGCACCTTTTGTTTCAATTTCAAAAACATAGCTAGCCTTCATGGATTTTGAAGTTCTTGGACATTTTGGAAAGATTTTTCCATGATCTACAACTTTCATGTTTTGAGTTTTTTCAAATTCCAATTGGAACTAGGTGAAAAAATGGCTTGAAGTTTGGAAAAAATGTGAAATTTCAATACTTAGAAATTTTCTAAGTTATAGAAATTTTGACTTTTGTTGACTTTTCCAAATCCTTTGATTTTTGATGATCATGATGGATCATTTGAAGTATTTTGATGATGGAAAAAGTTTTGTTTTGAAAAATTTGACCAAAAGTCAAAGTTTGACTTTTCTGTGCAGATGAAATTTCATCAGATGTTTCTGAAAACGACTGATGAATTCTGTGAACCTCGTGATGATTTGAATCCGTAAATTAGGTCAAGAGGTTATATCTAAGATATGATGACCAATCTCTATCCAAAAAGTCATCCACCGCTCAAAAGTCGAGAATTCTCACCCGATCAAAACCCTAATTGGTCGATCCTTGATTGATCGTGAGAAAATTTTGTTATCCGATGATCGAGGTTAATGATTTGATCAAGATAGATCAAATGGAGTGAGGAAAACTCAAACCCTAATTGGTTGGCTTTAAATCGATGAAAATCGATGAAACCCTAATTTTGACTCGTGAATGCTACACCGATTATTGTTGTCGAATCGTTAGTTATGCAATGATGCAAATGAGGTGGTATATTAGGTCAAAATGGGGTATGATGATGCCCTATTTAAGTTTCTTTAACTGAGAGATGAAGATGAATATCTTCGTTTTGATAGGTGTAAAGATACTTAAATATCAGAATACGCAAATTTTGGACCTAAGATACCAAAAGATGCAGATGATGCAAAATGATTGCAAAATTTTTTTACCCAAAGGATATCAAAGAAATGACATAGTGAGGGAACATTGTGAAGACATCTCTGCTAGAGAGAGAATGATTCACAAAACATGTGAATGTTTGTTTCGCTTTGAAACAAGAGATTTTCGCCCCGTGACAATGTTTAAGGTAAGTGAAAATGATATTACCAATTATCAGCCTCGTGATAGTTTATGGTAATGAATGTTGAAGATGTTACCAATTATCAGCGAAGTGATAACTATAACAAGGTAACTCTTTTGAGAAAATTTACTGAATATTCAGCTTTGTGAATAACAGCAAGAGTGGAAACAAGATCGAATGAGCTTTTAAAGATATTACCAATTATCGAAAGTGATAACTATAACAAGGTAAACTTTAAGAAAATTTGTCAGGTATTCACTTTGTGAATAACAGACAGTGAAAGAAATAAAACTCAAAATGAGTTTCTATTTTCCTGGATACAATTTTGCCAAGGATCTCTTTTGAGGAGACACGGGCATTTTTATCGAAGACACAGTTTTTTTCTTGATGAAGACAAAACGAGGAATTCTCGCACGGTCATGATTTGACTTTGTTGAGAAGAACAAACTTTTATGACAAGTTTAGGAATGAAAATAAGCGGCTCGGATAATGAGACTATTGCTTATTGCTTTGTTGATTAGAGACGAGGTTCTATTCAGAATGAGCGAAAGAAACAAATAATCAAGACATTGTTCCAAATGAGGAATGATCTCACCGGCGAATATGGTGAAGAGAAGAAAATGCATTGCTTGGGGATATCTGGATAAAAAGAAATGTATCTTTTTATTTGGCGACCCTACTGGGGATAAACTTGTACTTACATGAGTAAGTGTGATTTACACCAGTGATATGAAAGCAAACATTTCGAAGAATGCAAAAAATGCAATGAATGATGCTATTATGTATGAATGTCATGAATGTTATATGTATGCTAACACTATTTTGACAAAGACACTAAAGAGATATTTGGGAAAAGGACCGCGTCACAGTTCGAACAAATACTTAGTGAAGATTACAGCACTGGTGTAAACGTTCACCGATGAAGATTTTGAGTTGCATGTTTTACACTTTCAGAGAAAGGCATTTCATTGGCAACTTGATTGGGGATTCTTTTTGGATAAGAATACCGTCCTTTGAAGATTTTGAGGAGAAAATTGCTGTAGCGCTTAGTGACTCATGGATCGAAACGCTATTGGAGAAACGGTTGAAATTATTTCCGTGTTCATAGTTTCAAAGGAGAATTTTGCTTTTGTTTCAAAATTTTGAAGTAAAAATTCATTTAAAACATTTTTTGTTTCAAAAAAGTGATTTTCACAATAAAAGCGTTAAAACGGAATAAACAAGAATTGCAAACAAAGGCACAAGGCTCAAATTTATTGATAGAATGGTAATCAGCCAAAGGCGTGATTCCATGAGCTATTTACAAGAGTTGGAAATGATAATTTATTGGGAAATGGCTACATTGAAAGCAAATAACCGCTATTATCCCTAACAACTTCGAATTCCTACTGCGCTTGTGGCTTTTAGAAGAGTTGATTGAAGATCCGTTGATGGAAGTTTCTTCAAATTGACGAAGTATGGACTGATACAGTTACTTTGTCATTTTTTTTGTATCCTTGTTTTTGCCTAGATCGCCTTTTCAGGTTTTCAATCTATCAGGATATTTTCTGTTTATTGTCTCTAATTTTTGCCTGGATCGCCTTTTTAGGTTTTCAATCCACCGAGACTCATTTTTGCCTAAGCCGCCTTTTGGTTTTCGACTTACCGAAATGTTTTTGTTTTTAGACAAAGTATTTTTTGATCACAAGATTCACAGGATGCGGAGTTCATCGCATGGTTGTGAGAGTCATAGCACCGCCGTAAAAGCTTCTTTTGACGATGTAGGGCCTTCAGTAGTTAGAGTCCATTTGCCCCTAGAATCTGTTTGAAAAGATGTAATTTTTAAGCACGAGGTCGCTTCTCGGAATTCACGAGGTCGGACCTTTTGTCGAAAGCTTTTTCATTTTCTTTGATAGAGTTGTCCGTGACACAGAGCGGCGCTTCTTCAATTAAGTTGTCGGTCTGCTTTGACACCATTCAGCCTCAGATAGCTTTGTTTCCATGAGAACTCTCATTGATGGGATCTCGACCTCTACGGGGAGCACTGCTTCCATTCCGTATACTAGAGAAAAAGGAGTTGCCCCTGTTGAAGTGCGTACTGAAGTACGATACCCATGCAGAGCAAATGGCAGCATTTCGTGCCAGTCCTTGTAAGTGATGACCATTTTCTGGACGATCTTCTTGATGTTCTTGTTGGCTGCTTCAACTCGCTACTGCTCATCTTTGGCCGGTAAGGAGACGAGTTATGATGCTCGATCTTGAATTCCTCACACAGTTCCTTCATCATTTTGTTGTTCAAGTTAGATCCATTGTCAGTAATGATCTTACTTGGAACTCCATATCGGCAAATGAGGTTGTTCTTGATGAACCTCACAACCACTTGTCTTGTGACGTTGGCGTAAGACGCTGCTTCGACCCATTTGGTGAAGTAATCAATAGCCACTAGAATGAAGCGATGTCCGTTGGACGCTTTTGGTTCAATCATTCCAATCATGTCAATGCCCCACATGGAGAATGGCCACGGAGAGGAGAGAACGTTGAGTAGAGTCGGAGGCACATGGATCTTATCTGCGTAGATCTGGCACTTGTGACATCTTTTGACGTGTTTACAGCAATCGGATTCCATCGTTATCCAATAGTATCCTGCTCTCAAGATTTTTCTAGACATTGCATGCCCATTTGAATGGGTTCCAAAGGACCCTTCATGCACTTCATGGATGATTGTGTCTGCTTCTTGTCTATCGACGCATCTGAGCAGAACCATGTCGAAGTTTCTTTTGTATAGAATATCTTCATTGAGGAAGAAATTCTAGAAAGCCTCCTCGTAGTTTTCTTATCCTTGTACGATGCCCAGTGGGTACTCTCGTGCTTTAGCAGCCTAGAAATCTTATCTCGGGATCTCTTCTTCAACTTCTTTTTCAGTGAATTCACAGGGGATTTCAAAGTTGAGAAAGAGTGTAGAGTTACTGCTTTCAATGGATTTGTCCATTTGTTTAATCTGCATGTTTTGATTTTATTTTTGATTAAAGAGATTTTTTTTTGAAAGTGTAAGTGATTAATTTTTCATTATGATGATTTTTTGTTTTTGTGTTTTTAGGATTATCATTTCAAGAAAGGGTAAAATGAAAAATAAACACAAAGTGTGGAATCAAAACAACGCATTTTATTTATGATTCACAATATGAACAGGGCCCTTAAATACAAACTCAATTGTCTTGGGCAAGACAAAGAGAGATTATTTAAAACTAAACCCTATAAAACATCTCTTCGCTATGGGCGAGAGTTCAAAACAAAAGCAAAGATAAACTACTTAGAACTATGAACATTAGTCCTAACTTTAAAAAGTTTCCAATAGTGACGAACTCCTTGGATATCGAGATAATCTGTATTTCCACTTGGTTTAACCTTGAGTAAACTTTTGTTGTTGTTGTGCTTTGAAGACTGGACGATGGTCTTGGCCTTTGGTGTCTGTAAAGCGATCTTCTTGATTAACAGATCGAAGTGTGAGAGCTAGCCTTTGTACCTGTTGATCTCGTGTTGAATACCGGGATGTTCCTTCCAGCTTCTCGAGTGAAGAGACTCGTTGTCGGCGACACTTTCTAGATCGTATCCCGAGTCATATTCTTGATCTTCGTGATCATGTTGATGTAGTGATAACCGTGATCCGTTTGGTGAATTTACAGATGTGTTGAAGCGTAGATCTTCATTTGGGATCTCGATTTGTCGATTAGGAGGAGAAGATGCATATCCTCTTCTCGATCGACTAGGGTATTCAAAGTCATCACCCCATCCTGTGGGTTGGATATCTTCAATTCGGATTTTTGAGCTTTATGGCGCCGAGTACTTCACCATGTAGTCATACTTACCACTTGGCTCTCCCAAGGTATCCCAAACTTCATCAGGGACAGGCGGGTTTTTATGCCTTTGCAAGGACATGTTTTTGAATTGATCGGTTGGTTCGGGCAATTCTTCCTGAGATACATATTCAGGGCTGTTTAAGTAAGTGCTCCACTCTTCAGATTCAGATGGATCATCTTCATCCTCTTCAATGGTTACAACATTAACTTCTTGTGGAATAGGGTTTAAGAAACCTCCACTATGAAATACTTCCTTGATCGGAGAAAGTGCTTCATCTTTCTGTTTTTCTTTGGAGAATACGGGTGTAAACCCAAGTCCGGCTTTCGTTTCATTCTTGACAGGTTTGATAATTTGCCCCCATCCTCGAGCATTTCCATCTTTCACCATTTGTGTTGCTTCATTATACGAAGAGATAGATGATCTATTTTTAGTAGATTCATCTTCTAACAAGATTTTCTGGGAGATACGGCGTTTCAATGTCATTGGCCGTGATGAAAGAGAAACTGGACAGATGATTTACAAGCAAAGCTTGTTCGCCACTGATGGTTACCAACTTTCCATTTACTGTGAATTTTAATTTCTGATGGAGAGTAGAAGTTACTGCTCCTGCATCATGGATCCAAGGTCTTCCTAGCAAGCAACTGTATGCAGCCGGCACGTCCATGACTTGGAAGGTAATTTGGAACGTGTGAGGGCCAATTGTCATTGGGAGATCAACTTCCCCAATTACTGACTTCCTTGATCCATCAAAAGCTCTTACTATGATGTCGTTGAACTTCATTGGCGTTCCTTTGTAAGCTAAACGAGCTAAAGTCGTCTTTGGCATTACGTTTAAGGATGAACCTGTGTCTACCAATACATTTGACAAAGAATCTGATTGACAAACCATCGAAATGTGCAAGGCCAAGTTGTGGTCTTTCCCTTCCTCTGGAAGTTCTTCGTCACTGAAACTCAGATTGTTGCAGGCTGTTATGTTGGAGACGATCCCCTCAAATTGGTCTGTAGTCACATCATGATCCACATAAGCCTGGTCTAGTACTCTCATCAAAGCTTCTCGGTGAGCTTCGGAGTTAAGGAGTAAAGACAGTATTGAAATTTTTGAAGGAGTCTGCATTAATTGGTCTATGACTCGATATTCGCTCTTCTTGATTAGTTTCAGTATCTCGTCAAAGTCTGAGTTGATGTTGGTTCTATTAGTAGAGCCAATGTTTGTGCTAGGTTTAGCAATGAGAATCGTTGCAGGATTCTCAACAGATATGCTAACTGGGTTATTTTTAACAACAGGAATTGCAGGCGGTTTTGGTGGTACTGGAGCATGAACTCGTCCACTTCTGGTCACTCGTCCGATTTCTGTTATATTGACATTGGCTGGAAGCGTAGGCAGAGGTTTCTCTTTCCCATCTTCTATCAGGGTTGCATTGTACTGGTAAGGAATTGTTCTAGTAGAACTGTACGGAACAGGACCAGGTGGGCAAATCACCAAAGGAGATGTTAGACTGCTGGAACTGTTGTACGTGATCTCTACAGGCTCGGGCATGTTGAAACAAGGGATCACAACGTTTACTTCGGGATTTTCCGAGTTGATATCTGAGACTAAAAGCTCATGCGGAAAATGCCCTATCGTATTTACGTCATGGTCGTCTCTATTTCTGTAAATTTGTAGATCACCAATGTCTAACAAATGTTGGATATCTGCTCTTATGGTGTAACATCCACGAACATCCTTGGAGCAGATATGGCAAGCTGCGTAATCATGCTTAGTAAAAGCGCTCATTGTACTGTACGATTCATGGAGATGTACCAAGTTTCCTCTGACTAAGCTTACGTCTGTGACAAGGTACCTGTCTGTATTCCTTAATATTAGATTCACTGAGTGTCCACTATGACTGGGAAGCGAATTGGCTTGCACGTTCGGACTTGCGTTTCTGAAGGAAAGAAGATTAGTCTTCACTAATCTCTGTACCTCTGCCTTTAATGCTATGCAATGCTCAAGGTCATGGCCTGGTGCCCCTTGGTGAAAAGGGCAAGAAACATCAGCTTTGTACCACCATGGTAGTTTTTCAGGGACCGGAGGTGGTAACCTTGTCTGTATTAGATTCCTTTCTATTAGCGTAGGGTAAAGTTCTGTGTACGTCATAGGAATCGGGTCGAACTGAGTGACCCTCGACGTACGGTTTGGGTTGTGAAACTGCTGAGCCTGTTGACGAGGCTGTTGAGTTTGTTGATTTTGTTGAAATTGCGGAGCAATTCCTGGAGCTGTGTTGACAGCGGGTGCTATGGCAGCTATCTGTCGTTGTCGAATGACATTTCTGCGTGGTTTCCCTCGGGATACCATTCCTACGTCATGTTCTTTCTTCCTTGGGAAGCTGGTTCCAACTTTCTTTGTACTACTAGAAGATCCTACTTCCTTGGTTAGACGTCCTGTCCGAACCCCTTCTTCCAGTCGCATTCCCATGCTTACCATTTTATTGAAGTCTCCTGGAGCGCTAGCGATCATTCGCTCATAGTAGAATGGACCAAGAGTATTGAGGAATACCTTAGTCATCTCTTTCTCTTCCAAGGGCGGATTGACTTGGGCAGCAATTTCCCTCCATCGTTGCGCATATTCCTTAAATGTCTCTCTTTCCTTTTGAGACATGGAACGGAGTTGATCCCTATCAGGAGCCATATCCAAGTTGAATTTGTACTGCTGGATAAAGGCTTTGCCTAGGTCGTTGAATGTTTGGATATTCGTGCTGTCTAAACCCATATACCACTTCAGTGCGGCACCGGTGAGACTATCCTGGAAGTAATGGATCAGCAACTGATGATCCTCATTGTACGTAGACATTTTCCTGGCATACATCGTGAGATGACTTTGTGATGTGAATTTTTGTACTTTTCAAAGTCGGACTTTGAATTTGCGTATATTTTACGCGAGGAACTAAGCACAAGTCTGGCGTTTCCAAACAATTCTTTCCCTCGAATCGTTTTTATCTCAAGCTGCATTTTGAGGAGCTGTTCCTGGAGATTCTCCATTGAACCACGAGCGTTCGTGCTATTTCCTGGAGTGTGATGAACTTCTTTGTCTGTGGTAGCATGCACTACGGAAGCTGAGTTCAACATGATCGGTTGAGAAACCGACATGGTTACTTGTGGAAAAGTTATTCCATGTTGTGGAGTGAATGTAGCGTTCTGCTGCAAAGTAGGTATTTCAAGCGAGGTTGTTTGAGAAGTCGGTTGGCGAACTCCAATGCCGGGTTAAAAGGCATTTCCATGGATAGCCCTCCGCATGTTAAAGGTGAACTATCGACCGCGATGATGAAACCGAGTAGTAGTATCCCGAGTTGCTATTTGGTTTTGACTGCTCGACGCTGCTTGTTGACTTTGCGCTGTGGCAAGCGAATTGACCAAAGACGTGAGTCTCTCCACTTCTCCTTGTAGTGTGGTTACCGTACCACGGAGTTCAACGTTTTCTTGTTCAAAATTCTCCATTACTTTTCTTCTTTTGATTCGTATCGATGTTCGAAAGTCATTGGCGGACGCAATGAGAAACTCTAAGACGCTGTACTTGACGATCTCTATTTGTTCGAACTGTTCAAGCTAGAAAAGCTGTGAAGCTGGAAAAGCTGGAAAAGTGAGATCGTATCAGACCCTAATCAATAGACTCAAATGCAAAGTATGATGCATGAATATGATTGTAAAGAAAAGAAATTTCCAAAGAATTTACACTAAACGATATTTCTCGCAAATATTTGGATGGAAAACACTAATTTTATTGATTAATGAAGGAAGATTACAACAATTGTTTTTGCTGGAGCATTGCTCACACAAATGATACAATAAAATGATAAAATACAAACTAAATTAAGCTAATTAAACATCTTCGCTGGATGATCCAAAGCTTCGATGTGCTTTAGCTTCGTGATTTCCTTCCCATAGTGAGCTTTTAGTTTGGCTTTTCTGACTTAGCTTGCTAATGACTCTTTCCACTTGTTGGGAGCGAGATCGCTGTTATCTCCTCAAGCTTTTTCCCGTCCTTGACGATTGGATTGCGCTATCCTTCTGGCGAATCTTCTCATCTTTCTCCATGAGCCATTCGTCCTGGAAATAAAGCGTCTTTTCATGATCTTTGACTTGCTTCTTGAGCTTCTCAATTTCAAGGTTAGTCTTGAGGAATTTGCTTTCCAAAGCTTCCTTCTCAAACCTTATCTTGGTGGCTTCTTGGTATTCTCCCACAGCTTCAACGGGAAGATTTGTCGATTTGGAAGCGACTGAGAACATGGGATCCTCATAAGCGTAAGGCATTCGGAATTCCTTCGCTCTTTTCTTTACCCAAGAAGTGTAGGTTTCCATGGCTACACAATTCTTTGCCTTTCCCTTTCCTTTTCTTCGGATGATGCCAAGCTTTAATCATCCTAGCTTTCAATCCGGGAATCTTCTCCTTCATGATAGAAGTAGCTTTCACCAAAACCGGAAGGTTTACCGAATTTGCATATCCGAGCTGACGCTTTGCTAGAATGGGTTGTAGTTGATTCCTCCTTTCGTACTCAATGAGAGGTACGCTGGCAAATTCTCCACAACTCTCAATGATTTCCATCTCATTGTTTGCCAAAGTATACCAATGGATATCGCTGCTTGTAAGAGACATGAGTCTTCTCGGACCAATGCCACTGCCTTTGTTTTCGCGGAAGATAGGAGATTTAGGCAGATGAGACAATCCATTTGAAAAACAGAGGTATACAACACACGATAGTTCCATCTCCTTGACGATTCCTATGATGAATAGAGACGATATCACCAAGGTGGTGGAAAACGGATTTCCAATCGAAGATCCTTATGGCGTTGATATCAACGAAATTTGGGACGTTGGAAACAACACCAATCCATAGAGGGGTAAAGCTAAAATAGCTTCAAAGGCTACCATACTACCGCTTCAGAGAACTTGAGAGCCTTCTCCATTAGGAACTTTGAAGTCATCCTAAGAGTTTTCCTTTGGTAGTTAGGTTTTTGTCTATCTCGTTTCTTTAAATGAGTCATTGTTGCAATGACTTGTGACTTAGGAATGGCTTCCAAACCATTGAAAGGCACTTTGTCTCGACATCGAGATACCTAGATATGCGCCGTATTTTCCAAAGTAGGCATCAACCGATAATCGTGAAAGTGAAACAAATGATAGATCGATCGAAACCGAACGAAAGTTTTGAGAAGTCCTTCATCAACGCGTTATGCTCGAAGAGTTAAAAGAGTTCCATAGTTTTCAAACCGAGGGATCTTCTACCAAGGATGCTAACTCTTTCAACTTTCCTACATCGGAATCCTAAACTCAGATCTCTTGGTGAATCTTCCTCCGACGTCCATCACTCTAACCTAAAATATTTTACAAAGAAAAATCTCTAAATTCTTTGAAACAAGAGAAATGAAGTTTTTTTTTTTTTGTTTTAAATGAATGCATGAATGAATGCATGAATGCGCAAACATGGTTAGTAGTTATACACACGGCAAGCGTCAAGTCACAGCATGAAGCCAACGATAAGAATCAACGGGTTAAGTTCTAAGGGCTTATTCATCCGTGAATCGGTTCTACTGATAATACAGGCTCAACACCCTTCAAAACATTATTGTATTTGGTGAATACCGATGGTCCAATAATATTTTCAAGAGAAACTGCCGATCGTAATCGCATGACAATTACTCTAGGCTTACACCCAATAATCTCTCGCACTACATCCTAATGGCTGGATGGTTTATGTTCTACAGTCCACTCACTTCTTAAGTTCCTCGAAAATACAAGCTGCAATTACTCGCTAAACACAATAACCCCAAGACAACCTCCATCAAGGGAAATATTAACTTCGAAAGCATTGAACTCACGACATTACCTCCACTTAGATCTTAAAATGTTTTTAACCGTTAGATTTCTTTCCATCAAGTGAAATCGCGAAACACACAATAAAGAAAAATGATATATGCAAAAATGAAAAGCTTATCCCTTTTCTTTTGAAAACAAAAAGCTTGGTGTTTCTTTACGAGTAACGCTTTTCTTTTTTTGAAAAATCAAAGTTTCAACGTACTCCCAAAGCAGAGTCGCCATTTTTCCCTTTCACAGAAAGGTGACGCGCTTATGAGGATTGCGAACGGAGTTCGGATCTTCCGCTCGTAACGATTTAAATCTTTTGATTTGTTTATAAAGATGCCGCGAGCATCAAGCTTTATTATTTTCAACACAAGAAAGATGATTTAATGATTATGAAATAGGGAAATAAATACCCTCAATTGATATTGATATGCGTAATTCACTAGCGCAAACTAGACGTAACGCTATGGGGAGATTCTCGAGTAAGGGGATTGGTATATAAAGGAATAGATGGAGCACCCTAAATATATTTAGTTATCTACAGCCTTTATATATGAATATGTTTGATATGTTGTGTTTTTTTAATTGCTATTTCTATGATCGGGAAAGCTCCTTTGGGATTTTAAGAAATGTATGGGTTATTTAAGATTCTAGGTTATTA